>JAWWMO010000121.1:93482894-93518336 GCA_035047845.1 Dendrocincla fuliginosa
CAAGTCACCTCTCGGTCTCCTAGATAAACTTAGGAGGGTGAATTCTTTAAATCTCTCATTGGAAGTAATTTTCACCAGTTAATGCTGTTGGTGCTATTTGAAACTTCCAGTGATCACTTCTCTGACTTTAGCTATCCCAAATAAGTAGTACTGGATCTACAGGTCAAACTGCATTTGTCTTTTTTCCCCCATTTGCTTATTTCTGTCCTACTGCTATTTTTAATTTTAAAAAGTCACGAGCACCTAGGAAATTAATTAGCTAAGTCATGTTAAACTATACAATATCCCTTAGGGGCACGAATAATTGTTCATAACTCTATTTGTATGCTTCTCATGGCTGTTGTTGCTAGACTAGTTTGATTTTTTTCTTCCCTTTCTTTTTTGGTCTTTCATATTGAGTTGCTTGCTCATTTTTATCCTGTAGTTGTCAATTTGCCCATATCCTGAAAGTACAGTCATCATGGTATCAGTAATTTATTTTGACTTTTTTAGATTTGAATAAGAGTGTATTAAACTATTTTCCAGAAATTTTGTTTAGTATAATTAATTTAGATTACAAACTTTTATTCAACTATGTGATAAAATTTGTACAAGCCCATAATAAGGTAAGATTTTGGCGTTTGTTTATGAAGTAAGAAAGAATAAATCTTTTTATATTAAAAGGAAAATTCTTTTGGCCAAATCTTCATATGTGACTGTTGATGGTGAATAGATCCCTCTTTCTTTCCAGTTTGATTTTAAGTCTGTCTCAAAATT
The DNA here is from genome assembly GCA_035047845.1 of Dendrocincla fuliginosa. Classification (NCBI taxonomy): domain Eukaryota; kingdom Metazoa; phylum Chordata; class Aves; order Passeriformes; family Dendrocolaptidae; genus Dendrocincla; species Dendrocincla fuliginosa. Next base: position 93,483,651 of record JAWWMO010000121.1, read on the forward strand.
TGAGTTCCTTAGTGTATCCTACTTTGATACCTGAGAATATGAGATACTCAACACCATCAACTACTGGCCTATATTTTCTCATTTTTAAATTTAGAGTGTTTGATTAAAAATGAGAATTTTTATTCAATAAAAACTATAATAATGAAATCAATATTCAGCAACTTATCTTCCCATTAATATATATGAATCAGTAATTTGACTTATATATTGAGTTCAGCACATCCTTAACTGTCTCTCATCCTCCCATTTTTAAGGCCTGAAATTCTTTTCTTTTTCAATATTTGAAATTAGAAATTATCTTTGATTTTATTGTTAAAATTGACATCTCATAAAGGCAACATGCATTCTTAAGAACAGTTGGACATCTTGTCTGTTTTGATGTCACAAAAAGTAATATTTGTCCCGGAATTTTAAGAAAAGCCAAAACTTGACATAGAGTGACAAAAAGGAGATATATATATATATATCTAAAAGAATTACGCTTTCCAAAAGTACAGAAGAATTGGACCCGATGATAAAGTTCTGTTCTCAAGACTTTCAGTCCAAAGTTTAGGTAGAATTTCTCATTGCCAAGACAGTGAGACATTTGACAAAGACTCAGATTGCATACAGATTTGTCTTAACACAAGGGCATTCTACTAAAAGGTCTTACTACTAAGTCACCATACAGGAGCATACTATTATGAACCCTTGTGTACTGGGTTTCTCTGATCAGGTTTTGGTAGTGAGTAGAGCTTCTGTGAGGAGCTGCCAGAAGTTTCAGCCATGTCCAGCAAAGCCAATGTCAACCGGCTCCTGGGCAAGGCCAAGCCAATCAGTAATGATAGGAACACCTCTGTGACCTAAACTAGACTAAACCTCTGTTTAAGAAGGAGAAAGAAGGTACTGCACAGATGAAAATTGCAGCCAGAGAAGAGCAGTGTGAACAGTATGTGAACATTAAGGTAGACATCAAGGTCAGTGCAGGAAGGTCAGGAGGTGTTCCAGGCACCAGAGCTGAGGTTCCCCTGCAGCCCCTGGTGCAGCCCATAGTGGAGCAGCTGTGCCCCTGCAGCCCATGGAGGACCACAGGAGTGCTGAGACCCATCTGCAACCTGTGGAAGAGACCCATGAGCGGGTGGGGGCTTGAAGGAGGCTGAGACCCCATGGGAGGCCCATGCTGGGGCAGGGTCCTGGCAGGGACCTGCTGAACCATGGAGAAGGAGCCTGCACTGGAGCAGGTTTTCCAGGTAGGACTTGTGGTCCTGTGGGGGACCTAAACTGGAGCAGCCTGTGCCTGAAGGACTGCAGGTCATGGAAGAGTGATCCACATTGCAGAAGTTTGTGAACTGTTGTTTGTGGGACGGACTCAGGTTGGAGAAGTTTGTGGAGGACCATTTCCTGTGGGAGAGTCCCCAGGCTGTAGCAGGGGAAGGACTCCTCTGAACAGCCATGGAAACAACCTGTGATGGATGGATTGAAGCCCCCATTCCCCACCTCCCTGCACTGCTGGAAGAACTTGGGAAGGAAGGAAGGATGAGGGGAAAGTGTTTTTAAGATTTATTTTGCTTCTCATTTTCCTGCTCTGATTTTGTTATTAATTGATTCAACTAATATCCCAAATTCAAGTAATTTTTATCCATGACATTAATTGGTGAGTGATCTCTCCCAGTCCTTATCTCAACCCATGAACCCTTTGTTATATTTTGTCTCCTCTGTCCAGTTGCAGAGGGGGAGTGAGAGTGGCTTTGATGGGTACCTGGCATCCAGCCAGGATTAACCCTCTACACCTTGATTTTTGGGCATTTTCAGAAGAAACAAAAATTAGCTCATTAAAGGTGGAAGCTTGTATTTGGTTACAATCAGGTTGCTACAGGTAATACTTCTTTCTTAAGTGTCTAGTAAAGTTTTCATGTTGCTGAAAAGACTCAGGTGTAGCTGCTTTGTGATGTCAGCACTAAGCAAATGCTGATCTAACAGCCATTGTCTTCAGCTATAGTTTGGCATGGCACTATCTTCCCTAAAACTATTCAAAAGGCTATAGTTGAAGGAACATTAAAATAAGGAACTGAGTGGATCTCATTTTATAATTTATGTTTAGAGACAGTTCCTACAAACTACTACTCAGTGTGTTCTACAATGGTTTATTCATAGAGCAAATTTTGTTGATAATATTTTCCAGAACTGTGGAGGATATCTGCAGTCACTGAAGATTTGATGCCTGCTGCACTGGATTTATTATGATATTTCATACACTGAAAGCCCAAAGTAGCAATGGCAGTCCATCAGGGCAAGGTGCCAGATAAGTGACATAGAAAAGGTTAATGGAAAAAAAAATGGCCGTGTTTCTTTTTAAATTTGCAGATCCTGTGTCAGCTTATACTCATAGAATGGGAAAGATTTGTTTAAAAATCTATTGTGACAGCAGTTTATCTTGGGGCTGTACCATTTATTCACTAATACTGCATGCAGAGATTTCCAACACAGGGAGCATGTGGAAGATCTGATATGACAGGGAGTACTTTGCTGAATTGATGGAACAAAGAAGCCAACTGATCATGAACCTACAGCTTTTACACATAGCCATATAGTAGAAACATCTATGCCTACTGTGAAGATCTCTGGAATTATAATATTGATTAGTAGGGAGGATTTTGAAAGATGTTAGTGAGAGAAACACTAGGATAGTTTATTAGACAGAATACTCTTCAGGCAGGGCATACAGAAACAGCAAAGGGTTGGACTATTCCAGTGTGTTGGTTTAAACTAGAGATCCTACAGAAAATTGTGATGCCTCTGCAAAAGTCAAGTGGGTAGTTGAGAAGAAACCTGGCAAGGATTCTCCTAGGTTATTGAGTCAGGGACCATGTCTTATAAAAAAAATTGTTATAGAATTCTCTTCATAAACTCAAGTGAATGGTAAGTTTGAGAATGGTTGGGGTTTTTTTCTTATTATCATAAATACTACACTTTTAGAAAGAAGAAACAGAAGAAGACCTAGAAATAGGTAACAGTATGTTTACTGGTCCCACATGACTCTGAGTAATAAGAAAGAAATGATTGATCTATAAGCAGAATGCAGAGAGATTACTCATGCTGCCAAATGTGAAACTGTAGATTATTTCTTCCAGGACCAAAAAATGGTAGTATTCTTATAACTGTGTCTTTGGAGGAGAACACAGAAAGATTAGGCACTAGGGCAAAGCAAACACTTGATTGGACTTTTCAATCTGAATTAAGAAAATACTTTGTTTTGCAACAAGATTACTCAACTTGAAGAAAATCAGAGCACTGAAACTAAAGAAAAAGAAAATTGATGAATTCTGACTTGTCCTGAGAGAAATTTGTAAATTTCCTTCAAGAATAATCCTATGAATGTTATTGCAAGCAGATCACGGTTTCTTATCAAATTCTGCAAAATATTTAAAGCAAAGTGTCAGTCTTTTTAATAGATATCTCTCATACATAAAAAAAATACAGGAAATAATTTTTTTCCTGTACTGTAAAAAACCAGAGAATTGTTCAAATATAAATATATATATATATTCCTTATGGTATATATTATATATTCCACAGAGCTTAATGACAGGAAAAGGTGCTTCTTGTGATCACCAGATACTGGGCAATATGCTATTCCTCTTCACCTTCACATATCTGTACTTGGGAAAAAGCTGCAGTGAGAGGCAGCCAAGATCTCAACTCAGCAGAGCAGCAGCAGAGCAGCTTAAGGAAGTATCAGCAGATGATGTCAGAATATTTTAGCTTTGACAGGTAGACACTGTTCTAGGCCTTGGACAATATTTCATGCAGGAAGAAAAACTGGCAAGATACTCATGTATTTGGGTAATTGGGGAAAAATGTATTATGTCACCCAAGACACGCACAAAGACTGTTATAGCAAATGTGCTAGTAACTAAATGAAAGTGTTACTCCTGTTGTTATGGAGTCACATAAGAGTATTCTCAAAGTATAACTATATTAGAACTAAAAGAGGGCAAATTAGATCAAACATAACACTTTGTAAACTGAGCCATGCTTATAGTATATTATCTGGCTTTTATATGACTTGTGTACTGCACAACATTTGCCTGCTTGCACACGTGCAGTTAAAGGTAGATGTAATAAAATAATTTCATATGCTAGCATTCCTAGAAAAACCCACCAACGTCTTAGCCACTTACTATTTCTCAGCCAGATGACTTTTGATTATTGATTACTATTATGAAATAATAGAAAATAGGTTTAAAAAACCTATCTTGTTAAGCTAACCTAACCCTGTAGTGAAAAGGAGGCAAAACATATTTGACTGTTGTTTTTGGACCTTAATTTAACATGTTCTTCAGAAGTTTTGATTACTAACATTCCATAGCTTCACTGGGAAATTTATTCCAGGGCTTCATTACTCTTACTGTTAAAATGTTTGTTTTCTTTTTTTTCTCATGTAAGCAAAATTTCCCTTTCTGTAGACAAAGTCTGTAAGTCTTTGTTCTAGCCCTAGTAGAACTGCAGAGTTTGTCTCTTTGCAGCTTCCTTTTAAAGTCTAAAGGGTATCATAACACCTCAAAACCCTCTCTAGATCAAATAATTTCTCAGTAATGCCCTAAAAATGGGCAATAAGTTGTGCCATGTCCCACACATGTGAGAGTGTGTATCTCACTTTCAGTTCAGTTTTCCATACTTTTCTCCTTACTAATTTCTGGCCTGTCTCCCCTAAGCAAAATTACACAAGCAGAGAATGACTTCAAATTCTTAGTGCCAAAGACTACATGCTGCTTTGCATTTGTACATCTTTTGCCTCATTAATGATCAGTCAAACAAAACAACAACAACAAAAAAAAACCCAACAAACACCTTTTACTTGAAATTCATGTTCACCTTGAAAATATATGAAAAATTTCAATACAGGTATTTTATATTGCAATACAGATAATTTGAAATTAGTCTTCAACCACAAATTAAAAATTCAATATAAAAACCTTGCATGTCAGATAGGAGAAATGCAATTTAAAGTAAAACAAAAGATATTTAAAAAAAAAATATCCACTTCATAGTTGGAGCTGCTGGGTCTATAAGGTTACTGGCTCCGACTTTCATATTCTGTGCAATTATTAGTGAATTGTTAATTAATTGGAATCAGAGAACAAAAATAAGTTCTTGAGGGAAGTCAACAATCCAAGTGAATTTTACTTCTTTTAGAGAAATTTCTTTGGATAATTTGAACTTTAATTTTTTTAAATTAATTTTTCATTTGGGTGGCAATTTACGGGTGCATAGGACGTAGATGTAACTGTTTATTATAGTTTTCTTTAAACTTTTTGTTAATTCGTTTTAGGCGTTGTTTTTAATCTTTGTTTAGTATTTTCTTTGAGTTAGCACAAGCTTATGCAATGATGAAAATAAAAACAAATCTATTATATAGACAGGTCTGCCCAAGCCGGCAACATTTCCTGACAAAACCAAAGCTCTCTCCTACATGTGAGAGGCCACAAAGCTGCCAACACTCCACAGACCCTCTCTCAGTGTATTTTGAAATATAACTTCAACTAAGAATTAGTTGTTTCATAGAATTCAAGTAAGTTCCTCTTGGTTGTAATTAGTGGCTAATTTAAAAGCAACATCCTGTGTCAGATAAAAATTGTAAATATATTGAATTTTCTTGAAAATTTGTGTGGATTTTTTTTTCAAGGTGAATGTAGAGTTTGTTAAAAAAAAAAAAAAAATTGGATTGTCTTTCCTTCAAGTCAAACAAAAACCCAGATGAAAGATCAGCTCCAAAATATTGTATATTGCTTAAATCATGTCATTGGACTCATGAAGAATCAAGCCACCAGAGACCAAGGTTGAATTTATCAAGTTTAATTTTGGGTAGAAATGGATTCTACAGGGTTAACAGTTTGTATACCAGTCTTTTGGTTAATAGCCATAAATTATTTGGGTAGTGCTTCCAGAGCTGCTTGTATACCCAGAGCTTGTTTCTCTAATACTTTGTACTTTTTACACCTATTTTCACCTGTGAAATATACATGTGCAGAGAATATTAGAAAGACAACTGCTTCGTGCTTTTATTTAGACTAATGTAATTGTATTAAAAATTGTATTTAAAATTATCATGAGAAAGAAAACCTTTAGGTTTCATTTTCTTGAGCAATTTGTACTCTATTAGAAGTTGGAACGACAATTTTCAAAAAACCATCCTGGGAACCAAAACTGTGGAAAATAAACTTAATTTTTTTTTTTAAAAAAATTCTTTGTTGTGTGAATTGTAGGAAACCGTCCATGCTGTAACGAGCTGCTGCATATAATATGTTTTTGCATTGGCAGCAGCAGTAGAGCAATTCTGCGAGTTCCACTCTCTCAGAAATGAATGTAAGAAGAATAAAATGGAGGAAATTTTCCTTTTGAATTAGAGAGGTAGGAATGTTAGGAGAGCATGGTATACTGATGTGCCTCAAGAATCCAGAAAATAAAGGTGATACTGCCAATTACTGTTTTCACTTTCAAAAATAACAAATTTGAGACTCTTTTAGCATTTTAAGGTGCACTTAAGGTGTCTTGTTTCTAAATATTTACACTGGGGAGATAAGGCTTTTACAAACATTTTTATATTTCCAGTTCTCTAAGACAAAGAAGGAAAATATGTGTATTTAGGTGTTAAAATAAAGATTATTGTTTTCATCCTTAATGAAAATATGCTGATTAATAGATTTTTAAATTCATAAGACATCAGAGTTCATTTTGAATATAAGCAATGCTCCTCTAAATCTTTTCTTGGCCAAGTTTATTTTAGCTCTAGCAAAAGTGTAAGGAATTTCATCAGTGTTTTCCAGTAGGCTGTTAAGACTGTCAGACTTCAGTACTCAGCTCTGCCCTCCTCCTCGAATAACTTATCTCCAAAAGACCCTTGAAGTTATGATTAACAGAAAAGGTTAATTCAGTAAGCTTAACTGAATGCTTAAGTGAAGACAGCAGAAAGCTATGCAAATTTTAAAAAGTAATCACTTAAATGGTGGAAAGTACTGTTCAGTTCTGACATTATTAATGGAAACCCCTTCCTCTTTTTCTGTTGCTAAATGACGAATCATCATTGAAATCAGGAGAACCTTTTTTAATGAAAGAGAAATGAAGAAGTAAAAGACAAGTATTGCAGAAAATGTATTCAAATGGTAATTGAATGGTTATAAAAGTGCAATTTAGAGTATTTCTGATATTTATAGAAGGGGTTGATTTGGTTCACTCAAACCATAGTATGCAGCAGTCTGTTTCTTTCTCAGAGGTTGAACAGTTTTATTTTAAATATTATGCTTGCTTAATACCTTTTGAAATAAAAACAAACACGCAAAAAAAAAAAAAACAACAAAAAAGAAAACCAACACAACAAAAAAAACCCCACCAACTACATAGGTTACATGCAAAATGAAGCAAAAGTTTGGTATTTATATATCAAAGAATCCCATTTAAACTCATGGATCCATATGTCTCACAGATACCTACATTTGGCTGTTAAAGTTCTCCAGGCATAAAAGATCATTCCACCTAATGTTACTGTCTAAAATGTAGCTTGAGCAAGTGGTATGTGTTCTGTTATATTTGATGGAGAGGAAAAGGCATCTGTGTGGGAGGATTCATTGTGTTTTAGAAGGGGATGAATTTCCCCCTTGAGTTAGGTATTTCTCTTCATAACACATATATTTTAGATGACTGATCTTAAGTGTTGTGAATCCCCTATCTAATATTCTTTCAGTGACATGTGTAAAAAATCCAAGGATAAAAACTGCAGGAGGTGTTTCAATGTGTGACACTCAAAAAGTTTTTCATATATCAAGTCAAAACCTCTTGGTTTAGTTTGTGTTCTCTGTATTTCAAATACAGTTCATAGGTATAATTTTTCCTCATTCATGAGGAGTGTGCTTCAAATATGTCTAATACATTTAAGAGTGAATTGTCACAAGGAGTTTCAGTGATGATTGACATTTTTACCCGAAAATAGGGTCACAGGACAAAGAGAAGGAGAGTTCTATTTCCTGTCCACTGCATAATAACTCTATGGGTTTACAACTCATCCATGAATGTATGGGTTTTGAATCTTCTCAGAACAACTCACATGTTTAAATGGCACATATATTTATAAATTGAGAAATTAGTGCTGGAAGAGAGACTACAATCCAGGCAATATCCTAAATATTCATTACAAGAGTTGTGTTGTTCGTTTCCTGTTAAATGTGGAATAATTTTAACAGACTGGTTATGAAGCCTGTTAATACCAGAAGAGAAGGTGGCACTGGGTTGAAATTTTAGTACCTAGGTCTAAAAAGTAATCCTAAGAAAATCAATTTCAGCAGTTAATAAAAGACAACCTCACTCTGAAGTTGCAAAAGCATCAGAAGTCCAATGTGGAAATAAATACAAGGGAATCATGATTTTTAATACAGTATTTAAAGACATATTAACCTGCTGTTTTTACCACTTAATTTCATAGAAATCTTTGCATATAAAGCACTATATAGTGTGGTAATCAAAATCTATACCATTTATTGACAAAAAGATAACTGACATTCTGTAGTATCAATTTTTATATTTATATATTATGAGGTACAAATTACTGCCATTTAAAAAATGTTTAAGTTGATTTCTTACTTCTGTTTGTATCTTGGATACATGACTGCATTTTAAAATTACTAACCACTGCAAGATCTAGAGAAAAAATATATTAAATATGAGTCAGGAAAAGATCACTGCCGTTTTTGTTTTTTTTTTCTTTTTTTTTTTTTTCTTGGCATGCATCATGATGTTGCCTTTAACCTTCTGATACACAAAGTCAGTCACATTTTGCTGTTTTGGGGGGTTTGGGGTGGGGGTGGGGGGTTGCACAATAGTTTTGAATTGTCCAGGCCCATTCCACAATTGTTTTCGGCATCTGACTTTACTTTCCATTGATCAATTTGTTCCCAAGCCACAGAACTAATTAATATCCTGGGAAGGTATCCTGTATTTTTACCTTTTACCATTACAATTAAAATTCTACCCTGTGTGTTTCTTAATGTATAACTGCACTAATGTCTTCTCATGTGTCTTCCTACTTGGCTCCTGATCCTTCTATGGTGCCCTAACTACTTAGTAGGGATAGGCTGGGAGTTCATTAGCCATTCAGCTGACTAAACAGAGGAAAAAGATATTAAACCTCTCATGCATAAGTTCTGTCTCACAAAACTTTGTCCCTTTGAGAGCTCTTACTCTCTTCTTTCTAATTCAATTCAAATTGCCCTGTTGATTCAAAAGGGGTTAGGTGAGTCAAATAATGTAACACACTCTGATAATCTGAACTAAAAACATGTCTACTGCTGGAGAATGAATCACATTTAAATCTTGTGATCCTCGAATATGAATAGATAATGTTCTGTACCTTTTACGTAAGAAATAAGTTTTAAAAATTTTTAAGACTTTGTCATATGCAGTGGCAAACATAAGAAATCCATACATGTAATTAGGACAGGTTTTTCTTTGAACACAAGGAAACTTGAATTTAGAATATATCAATCTTGATAATGTCTGTTCTGAAAAATGATAACTGGTTGTATTTTTGTAAAAATTTATTTGGATTATCACAGTTATTTCATTCTGCTGTAGGAGTCCTGTATAGCTTCATGTTATTACAATGTATGATTTGGCCACTATATGTCTTTTTTATGAGATTTAATAATGAATTACCTTTTCTTTGTTTGCTTGTTTTCTCAGTGAAAAAAGCAATTGAACTGAAATCAAGAGGAGTCAAGATGCTGCCCAGCAAAGACAGTAACCACAAAAACTCTGTCTGTAAGTTGTTTATACCCTTATTTTAAGTGACTGCATATGTCTTCTTGAGTCGTTTTAAATATATAAATCAAGGAGAGAGCTGATGGGAAGCTATGGTCCTAAAATGCTTATTATACTTTCAATTGTCCTTTTATTAGAACTCCACTGGTAATCCTCAGAGTGTAGAAAGCAGAATATGGTCGGTGCAATGTCTGAAAAAGACAGTAGGTAGAAAAACAGCTGCATTTTAAATGGCACAATATTTTTTATATATTGGGATATTTTTAGAATTCAGAGATGCAAAGCAAGTTACGAAATCCAAGCAGAATGGTGCCATGTAGATTTTATCAGTTCAGTATTGGGGATGGTGAAGGTATCCTAGAATTTTCTGTATCTAAATTTATAATTTTTGATCTTTTGTCTTCCCCTCAGTTAATATCACAGCTCTAATTCTTCCCTCCCCTTGCTACACTGTGTCTTGATGACTGCCTCTTTCCAGTCCTGCCCAACAGTGGTTAAGAATTGCTGTAATTTCCAGCCTCTGAAGAAGATAGAGATCACAGCATCACCTTCCTATCACTGCATGCCTAGTGCACTCTAGAATGACATCTGTTTCCCCATGTATAGTGTAAGGTCTAAATCTAGATGCTATCTATGGGACTATGAGTTTGCTAGGTTTTTTGGACATCACTTTCCCTGAATTGGCAAGTTGAGTAATATCCTAAGACTTCTTTCTCAATTAATCAGGTCAGTCTTAAAACAAGAAAAAGAAGGTATTTTTAAATTTGAAAGTTGAGTCTCTTAGCATCCCACCCACTAAAAAAAAAAAAAAAAAAAAAAAAAAAAAAAAGAAAAGAAAAAAAAAGACAGAGGGTAGACTATTGTTCACCCAGAATGTAATGCGTAAATGTAACGACTAAAATGTATTGAGAGAGATATTAATTCCTTGTGAAATAACACTGAACTCAATGGAGTGAAACCTAGGCTGTGTTTGCCTCATTGTGTGCTATTCTGCAAGTACAGAGAGAATGAGTGTCTTGAAGGCTGGTGTCTAGGGGATATGATTTTGTCTCTGTGTTTCTGCAGTGCATTGTTTAATGCAAAGTGAGTGTTTTGGTATACTCCCTGGAACAAAAGAGGCATGACAATTTTCTACTTTAAATATTGCACATTGATGGTGTGGCACTCAAAAGGAACTTTTTATGCAAGGTGTAGCAAAAAAAGTTGATCTATCTCTTTGGTTTCTATCTGAATGGGTGATTATTTCATTATTTATAAGTTACTTCTGGGAACTGTGTGATCTCTGCTTACGCTCTCAGAGCACATGCTGTCAAACACCACGTGTAATTACAGAAAGTGGCAGTAAGACAGGCTATAGAAGATATTATTATAAGGCAGTCTGCTGTTTACTTGAAATGTAAATTACCTTTTTTTTTTCTTTGTGTTTTGCCTTGACATAGATTTAAGAAGTGCATTATTATTACCATTGTTTTCCCATATATGAATCTTATAGAAATTGTAAGATTAAAATACAAACAGTTGGATTCAAGTGTATTTTGCTACTTTGTCTGATGTAAGCCTTTAACATTTAACCATTTTTCTTGCTTGTAATTATGTAGACAGAAAAGGTAATTGGGAATTTGACTACAGAGAACTTCTAAGAGTGAATATTATCATTTGATGCCAATTAGGAAATCTCTAATAAAAAGATAATTAAATACTAACACCCCTCACCATTTTTGTATGTTAGATCTTTTTAATATTCTCTCTCTATATAGCAGAAAGCTTACGTTTGGCTTTTGCTCTATGGGGGGTAAATGGAATGCAAATACCATGATGGCAAATGCTGTGAGAGCATGCCCTGTGCATCTCAAGACCTGCAGCTTTGCCGCAGTTCTTCCTCCCAAGCAGAACCTCAGAGCAGCTGCAGAAAGCATTTCACAGTGGCACAACTCTGTTAGGATTTAGGTAGAAAGTGTTACCAGTGATAATAACATTACTGACAATTCTTTGTGGAATGCAGAAGAGTATTTCAGTATTTCGGTCGTGTACAGTCATAGCTCGCTCTCCTCCTCCTGGGCCTGCCTGGATTCCTGGAAGCTTTCTTTCAGCTGCTCTGCCATCCTTTATAAAGAGTGAGGTAGAAAAGCATTGCTTTGGGAGGTACCTCGGTAGATTTACTATTGGAAAGAAAACATCATTATATATTGTGTCATTCCCCAGGGAAACAAGAGATTTTTGTTGCTTTTCTTGTTGTTGTTGATGTTGCTGTTGTTTTTGGTTTTGATTGGTTGGGGGGGGTGTTTTGTGTTTGTTTCTGTGGGTTTGGGTTTGCTTTTTTTGTTGTTGTTTTGTTGTTGTTTAGTTGTTTCTTTCCTAAAAAGGTGCAGCTGAAGGAAATATATGAAGTTATTATACTCCTGCCAGTCCCTTTAGCAGTGAGCCAGATACAGCTGAATCATGACTAATTTATGCAAGAAAATGGGAAAAGGATGGGAAAGTTAATTGGACTAAAATATGGTCCTGGTTTGTCCATACCTTGGCAAAGGTTGGAAAGAATAGACTGGGAGAAAACACATGGACAGGCAGTTCTTATGGCTCTAAGTTCTCAAGCTGCCCCAAACAGTGGCCAGATCCAGTCAGTATATTTCCCTTGGTTGTTTGAAGCTGATCTCTCGGAGGAGCAAGAGCAGATTGTGTTTTATGAAACTACTTGGGGAAGGACAATCCAATTACATCTGTTGGTGTCCATCTGATTAGTTGAAGGTTTAATCTATTCACTTTTGTTATCATTCTGATATATATGGTATATTCCCAAAGGAAGTTACTTGATCCCTTTTGGTATCATCACTCACTCTCATTCTAGCATGGAATAAGCCTGCAGGCTGCGTGTTCCCAGAGGTTTTGGCCTTTTCTAAAACTGCTATGACTACAGTTTGCATTGTGATTGAGTAAATAAAAATATCATTTTGATTGCTGGCTCTTGTATAAATGTTTTTCTGGCAATATTTGTGCCCAGCAACTCTGTCAAGAGGGTGATTGTCATCTCTAAACATCTGAGTATTATCTGTACAGCAGAGATGTTGTACAGGAGGCATCCTGTGTATCCAAGAGAAGCAGAGCCCTAGTGAAGCGAGCCCCAAGGACAGACCATCATTGGGCAGCTGTAGTCTTTATAAAAGGCCCATTTTCTAGTCAAGAAGAAGAAACTTGCAGTTTGTAGTTTCAAGTCTATCCTCTGGTATATGCCAGTCAATTAATGCCGCATGCTGAGGATAACAATTGAGTACATGTCTTCAGGACACCTGTTCACAGAATATTGGGAAGGCACGGCCATAACTGCCGAGTTGCTGCTCGGCACCTCTGCAAGTCTTTGGGCCCTGTGCCACCCCAGGGCAGTGGAGGGTTAAGAGAGCAGGCTGCCCCAGCAGTCCTTAATGCCCTCAGCCCTTGTGATTTAGCCACGGGGAAGCCTCACACTTCCAGGCCTCCTCACCAGGAGGAGGATGGAGCACAGGAATGTATCAACCTCACAGTAAATGCCAAGGAAGTTCAGTGAGGTGAGAGGCATCAAATCAGGCGAAAAATGGAAGTGCTTATACAGTTTATGTGGTGTTTGCAAACCTGCCAGTACAGTAATGCTGGGAGAGGAAGGCAGCAATGAGGATGAAGTGTCTGGGAATGTTGATTCCCTGAGTTTGCTCTTGTCAAAATACAGTATGGAGAGTGGCTCCCTACATGATGCAGTAAACTGCAGGGAACATCCACATTGTGATATAGCAAGATTAAAAGGCAAAGTCTGAGTGATTCTTTTAAAAATATGGCATTCATATTGAGCCATGTTAACATTTCATGGTAATTACTGAATAGTGAGCGATTTAAAGTCCTTTTACAAAGTGGTCTGTGAACTACTGGGTTTTACCAAGGAAGAGAACTGTAAATATTCATTGACTAAAAGCCTCTACTACTTCATGAAAACAAATTTAGGCTTCTGTTGTATTATTTGAAAATGTATTTTAGAATACCAGACAAACACATGTTAAATGTTTTGCTCATGATTCTAGTGTAAGATTAATGCATCTGCTGAAAGCTGAGTTTCAGACTTTATCTAAACAGTTTTTCACCCTGAAGATGATAAAAAGAACTTTACAGCAATTACTTCTGTGATGTAGAGCCAAAGAACAAATGAGTTTACAGAGAAAGTATTAATTGGTTGCAGCACATTACACTGAATTAATGACACATGCTGTTGAAAATACAGTGATTAATACCAAAACAGGATTACATTGCTAATTCTGTGTAAGAAAGAAAGAATGACAGCAGTCATTATTTATTTTCTTGTTGGGTAACTGACACAAATGGCTTAGAACATTGCAATGTTAAGTTAAAAATTTTAGGATGGAAGTTTGTTGCTTATTAATACATTGCTCACATTACAAAAAAACCCTGGCAATTTCATCTTCTTGACATTTGGCTACTGGTAAATTTACTTTGACAGATGCAAAATGATGACTAGTAAAATTTTGTTCTTCAATTCATGAAAGACTATTTATCTAAGAAGGACAATATTGAACTAAATAGTTATATTTAATAGCTCAAATTTCTTGCTGATTTGTTCTCATATCTTATAAGAGAACAGTTTATTTAAGAACTTTCACATTTTGAGAAGATCAATACTTAGAAATGGGTTACAAACCAATGTGCTTAACTGATACAATCAGCTTAACTGATACAACTGCTGAAGGTCACTCCAAACTGCAAATACAAGAGGAAAAGCTATTGCTAATTACTACCTCTTGGTAATGAAATCTGTAGCTTGACATAATATAAACATAAATTTCTGCTTATTATATTTAGTAGTTAAATTATCTTATTCATTGTTTCCCCAAAATATTTTCTTATTTAACTATGTTTAGCAACTTTTCCCTAAATTGTTTTAGGATTAATAAAAACCTACTAATTCCATACTATTATTTTTTAAATGTAATGAAAAACAATTCCATCAAAAATTCCTTTGTTGTTGTTGCGCTTGTACTGTGTTAAATCTTCTATCAAAACACATTTTTTATTGAATTTGAGGTTTCACAGCCTATCATGTGCTGTGTGAGGATCAAATCATGGTCAAAAGGTAGTGTTAAATATTCATTGTTCTGACAGTTTTCAGCCTCAAATTTAAAAAACATAAAAACAAAACCCAACTGTCCAAATCAAATCTCGCTCGCTCTATAAACTTATGCTCTAATTACATTAGTTTGCACTAATCAAATATAGCATCTCATATTTTAGCCTTCATTAATTTAAGAGACTCTGCATTTGTGATAGGATTGATCACCAATAAACATGATGCAAAACAAACCATTCAAGTCATTATGGGCAGTCGTGTATCAAAAGATCCTAAGTTTGGATACTGTGTGCTTATGTGCTCTCAATATGTACTCTGTGTTTTGCTGAGATTATTTAAAATCTTACATGAAACTATTAAAAAAAAAAGAAAAGAAAAGCAAGAAAGCAAAGGGCTAAGAAAAGAACAACAGCATATCAAGAGACATAACTTTACTATTTTTTTAAGGGGAATGCACTAGCATTGCATTTCATAGTTATCTGCTTTTTAAAAAGAGAAATTTCTAATTGTGGAACTTAGAATTTTCTTTTGCAAATACCACTGCCTTACAAAGATTGGTTTTTGCTGGGGTCTTCATGAAGCATTGTAACACAAGAATGGAAAGTGACAGGATTCATCTGCAGCTCTTCTCTGACCTTCAGTGAGAATCTGTTCAGCATCTTCTGTGTTTAGTGGTGGATACATCCCTTATCTCGTAAGGAAAATGGAGAACCTTGAAATACCTACATTTAAGATTGAGATTCTTCAGAGAAAGACTGTTGTGTGCTAAGATCAGAATAGAGGTGCCTGTTTTTCATTAGTTCCTATAGAAGTTGTCTCAGCATCTCCAAGGAAGTTACTGTGTGCTTGTGTGTTGTGTTACATTCATTTACAGGTGCTGGAATGATTCTCATTTGTCAGTGCCCCATCATAAACTTCTTAAGTGCCTACACAGTGTCATGAACTCTGTGGCCTTTTCAAACATGAAAGCTATTTTGCATTCATTCAAATCTCACAACTTGAGAAGAAAAGTATTTTTTTCAAGTTTGCAATTATATTGTGCATATCTGCAAATGAAGGAAAGGTTTGTTTATATCTTAATGTAATAATTATGAGGGAAGCAAACACAAGGCTTAAATACCTAAGATTTTGTGGGCCTAGCATGTCTGCAAATATCCATTTTTATTTTAAAAGTTCTTTTTACAGAAATACTGAGCATATGATAAAAGTTCAGTTAAAAATAAAGAGAGGGAAGTGATATTTAAAACACTGGCACCTACATACAATAGGCTAAGGGATGGATCCTGAAATATTAAATATTAAAAGTATCCGTGTTCTGTATGTCTATCTAACTACATATATATATATATGTATACACAATTGTAAATAATGCATAATACATAATATTCCATTACAACATTTACCATATGTCTAGTAAGAGATTAATGACTCTATTTCCCCTTTTACTGAGTATTATAGGATGAAAGTGGGCAGTAGGAAAAAATAACTTCGGCATTAACCTCTAATAGTTTTATAAAACATTAGTAAAACAGGAAGGCTAATTAGCTTGATATATGTTGCCCTATCATAGAATGTAATAATACAGAGTTGCCCAAGAGTTAAAGAGTTTGGGATCTTCAGAGACGATGAGTATCCTTATGCAATGAAATTCTTCGACAATGCTATTTCACTATATTGTGTAAATTGCTTCATAAATCAGGTTACAAAATTATACTTGGTGTTTCTAAATAAGCCCTCATCACAGCAGGAGTTTAAATATCTTTTAAAATACTATGCAAAAATCTTGCTGTGGAAAGAACTACTGCCTAAATATATTTGTGAAGAAAAGCATCACTTGTAGCTACAAGCAAAACAAGGTGCTTCATCAATTATTTAATACATCATTTGCATATATAATTTGTAAAATAACCAGAAGGAAGCATCTATTAAAATATGTAAAACAAGATGTAATCTGATTGAATTATGGATGGTTAAAATGAATTGTTATCCAACTAGGAAGCTGAAACTGCCATTAAATAATTTTCATATACAATTATAGACATTACTGATTATTCAAAGTGAATGTTCATACTGTAGACTAAATTGCTATTCAATTCTGTTATTTTCAAAGTCAGGGACTTAAAAATAAGCAACCTGCTCTTAGCAATTATTCTGTATAAATTAACTATTCATACAAAGTTTAAATATAGACTTTAATACTTTTATATAGCTTCCTTGGCTTAACTCCTGTGCACAGTTCTGTTAAAAAATATAGATGTGAGCAGTAAATAGGTTGGCAAAATGAAGTCTCAGTAGCAGTGGTCTATGCAGCAAAGGTATGCTGCAGAATAGATACCCTCACTGTCAGAGTCATAGACTTCCCACCTCCTGCAAGGAGATTTCCACTTTCCACAGAGGCTAATATTGCACCTGTATACGTATTGAGATCCTGGTTTTCTAAATCCTCATTGTGGGAGAATATCTTGAGCTTGATAGAAGGCCTTGGGTTATTTTCCTTTTTCAGAATTTGTTCTGTACATTACAAAACACTTAGGAAAATAATTTCAGCTGTACTGGCATAGCACCTCACTCAGTTGTTAGCCTGTCAGTCTGGAACGTATCCATTCCTCCAGCTCTTCTGAGCAGAACAGCCAGTGTCAGATATGTTTGGAACAGGGAAGTTTTGTTAGGTGACAGCTAATTTATCAGCTTCAGAGTAGTTTATGTCCACTATTCCTTCTTCACTTGGAAAAAGGGGAGTAAAAAATGTATGCAGCACTTGAACCTTGTATCAGTTTCCTCAATAATGTACCTTTAAGAGCTTGAAATATTTTTTGAATTGGAACAAACAAAACATGTAGGAAATAAAATGGAAATAAATACATTTGTTTACTTTTAGAAAGAAAAGACTAATTGCTAGTGAGAGGGGATTATTCAACCTGATGTGCCCCATCACCGAAACTGACAGAGCTAATTGTTCTTAAAAAAAAAAAAAATAAACAAACGCAAAACCAAAACAATACTAAACTGCCTATTTCTTGAAATACAAATAGAAAGAAACATTCAGAAAAAAAATCCCTAAATACCTGACTAAATTTGCTGAGTTTTGTCAGTGTAATTGAAAAAGAAGGGATTGTAAATATGGTGCTCTGGCTCATATGTATAATTCTCTCACACAATCCATCTGAACTCAGGTACGAGTGACAGTATCAAGTTGCTATATATCAAAGTAATAAAGGTTTTAATACACATGATTAAAAGTATTAAAAATATTAATAGTATTAAAAATACTAAAATATTTAAATTAAAAATATTTCATTCTGAAACGTTTTCATCTATACTTATATCTCAAAGTCCACATTGTTCTGCTAATATAAGCATTTGTTTGATTTCCATCACCTCATTGTCACAATATTTTCTGCTTCAGGCTTCTAACTTGAAATAAGTTTTCCTGTATAAGCAAAAGTGATAAGTCAAAAAAGTATGCATATCTTCTCTAGCTTAATGCTTTTGAACTGAGCTCTGATGCTCAGTGTCTCTGCTAGAGGAGCTATAAAATCAGTGAATTATCAAATTAACAAGACCAAAACAGTATGGTTTCTCTAAGCTGACATTTCATGTGGCATATATTTTATTCAAGAAGCTATTTTTTATTGCCATATCAGCTTTTCCTTCATGTTTCTGAAGTCACATGGGAAACCTGATTCATGCTGAGAAGTCACATTCCTTTCTCACTTCTACCAGGACTGATTTCCAGTAGTCTGCAAATGCATTAGCAGAGGCTAAAATGAAAGGCACTTATGTTGAGATTTAAAATATAACGTGAAGCAACACCACCTGCTTCAATATTACTCTATCTATGAAATATAGAATATGGGGATGAAAGTTCAAAAGCACTTAAAATACAAATAATGGTAATCATTTCTGGTCTAGTCCTCAAGCAGAAGTGCTAATGTGTAGTAAGATGGGCTTTAGACAGAGGACGAGATTTCTTAGAGCGGCAGAGCTTTTATCCCAGGTCACTGTTGTTATGAAAAGCAGAACATGCCCTGAATTTCAGTCAGGTTTACTATATTTTTTTTTCTGTTTTTCAGTGTTTCTATTCTTATTCTGCTATTGTTCCTTGCCTTACAGTATGTATTACATCTTAGTTTTGTTCAGAGCAGCCCATATGATGCTGTGTTTCATACTCGGGACCAAAACAATGTCAGTAACACAAGAGTTGTCATTGTCATTGAACCGTGTTTAGGCAGTGTTCAGGCTTTTTCTTTTTTCTCCCACCACAGTAGATGGTTGTGTAGGAAAGACTAGTTTCTCATTTCAACACCTAAAACTGGAGATTCATTGGTCTCTGGAAGTGGAGTGGAGAGTGCAGGGATGGCACAATTCCAAGTCTTGGGTTTTGCTAAATGTGGCATGTGTTTGGGATGTTCTTGCTAAAACGTTGTTCTTTCACCTTGAAATTATTGTTTCTCAAAAGCCTCCTATTTGGCCATTTTTAGTAGATGATTGA
The DNA here is from genome assembly GCA_035047845.1 of Dendrocincla fuliginosa. Lineage (NCBI taxonomy): Eukaryota > Metazoa > Chordata > Aves > Passeriformes > Dendrocolaptidae > Dendrocincla > Dendrocincla fuliginosa. The sequence continues at coordinate 93,503,033 of JAWWMO010000121.1, forward strand.
AGAGCAAAATGCATATCCTTAACATAAAGGTCACTTTTGCAACAAATGCAGGTTTTGAAAGTGGTGCTAATTACATTGTCATGAGAAAGGTAGTTTTGGTTGGCTGGTTGGTTTTTTTTTTGTTTGTTTGTTTATTTGTTTTGGGATTTTTTTGAGGGATTTTTTTTTTGTTCTCTTTTTTAATTCAGAGAACTGTATTTTTGTTGTGGCTCTCTCAAATGAGATGAGTAAACAGTAATTTCAATTTCAAAATAGTTAAACAAGAATAAATAAATCCAAGGCAGACACTTGAAGAGAAAATTTAAGCCCTAACAGCCATTTAACAAAGATGTGTACAAGTGAAAGCAGAATTTTAAAAGACAATGCTGACCAACTTTAGAACAATTAAAAACATCATCCCTGCCTATAATATTTAACTGCTCCTGTTCCTGTTTTGCCATCCACCAAAGTCCCTTCCCTAGAATATAGAATTACTACTTCAGTCTTTAAAGAAGTATTATGCAACCTCACTGATGAACTGATGAAATATTCAGGGTGTCGCAGACATTTTAACTAAAGGCATAGGAACTCAAAATTCCTTTTTTGTGGGAACTGATAAAGCGTATACACAGAATGTAATGACTAAAGCAAAGATGGCTTATTTTCTTGGATATTTTGAAGTAGAATTTGACAAAAGCAAAAAATTGTGAACTAACTGTATCAGCACAGGATAGTTTAATGCAGTCACAAGTCTAGAATTTGCATTATTTCCCCATTTACATGTAAATATGAAACCTTTGATATGTATATCAATTTCACACACATCTATACAAACATTTCTACAAGGGCTAAAAAGCTGTCATTCTCTCTAGTAAACAGTCGTTTATGACTGTTTATTATAGTTATGTATATTTATGTATTATATGTATATTTAGTTCAGTAAGTGTTGCTGTAAGAGAACATGGTAGACTGTTCTGCCTTCTTTGCTGCTTATAGCTTCATTTCATTAGCTCACACACTCTTTGGCAGGCTCCTTGACAACCATTTTCATGGCAAAAGTTGCCTCCAACCCTGCAATTCTCTTCTAGATTTTGCTGCCTTCTGCTGACTCTGTATGGGAGAGGCTCTGATAAGCTTTCTGAAAATAAATTTAGCTGGAAATAACAGAGAGTATAGATAAGGAGCAATTCTCTCTTGGTAAAGAAATTAATGTGGTAAATGTTGAGGAATACATTCAGTGCAAGCAGCTGGGTGAGCAGCTGCAGTGTGAGCTGCAGGGTGAGCTCTGGGTGGCAGAACCCAAAGCAAGAGGCTGTGACCTGCCAACCCTTTGCACAACAGAGGGCCTGGACACCTGTGTCCCATGCAGAGGACTGAACAGTCAGAGACATGGCAGGAGCCAGGGACTCTGCTGGAAGACCTCAGCGCTTAGACTGGGAGGGTATAAAAGCCTAGGGCTTCCATTGTTCATATTCCCTCCTTGGAGGCACCAACTTGAGCTGTTATTGTGTTGCACCATGATTAAATTGTTTTAAGGATCCAGATGTCTGTGGGAAACCTGGGGTTGAACCAGTAAAGAAACCTAGTCTGACTGTGTGAGTGTAGGGTATGCAGGGATTCAAGCAGGGACTTATCAGCTCACTGGAGCTGCCCACTGTGAAGGGGCTTTGTTCCCTACAGTGGAAGGGTGATGTGTGGGAGCGTGACTGTCAGAGTGGCTCCTGGATGGCCAGACAGGAAAGTTTCCTTAAAAATAAAATTGTGAAAACAGAAAAATTATGTATAATTGACCCAACAATTGCATATGATTCACGGACAAAATCTTTTGGATGAAACTTGAGGAAAAAGAGATGTTAAAGGGACATGACACAGTTTGCTCTAACAGCAAGCTTATTAACACTTCAGGCTTAAGATGCTGTTCTCTACTAACTAATAAAAAGACCCCATCTGCTGCACACCAGGTAACTAAAGCTTGTAAGGAAAAATGCTTGGCAAAAGGAGAAGAAACAAATCTGTCCTGTTAGCAGGAATTGTCACTATGGTTTTAGAATTTTCCAGTACTCTATCAGTTATTATGCATTCCGTATTAAAGACAGTATACATAAAATACAAGTACAGCAGCCCTGCTGCGTTCTGTGAGGGTAAACAAGATAAGCCACTCTGGGTGAGGGTGAAGCAGGAATGGCCAGTTTATTGAGGGAGCATGAGACTTATATAGGGTTCTGGAACCAGGGAGAAGTTCAGGGCGGAGTTCGGATGGAGTTAGGGCAGAGCGTGACTAGCAAGGAAAAAGGGCATGGCAACCATGCCAAACAAGGGGTTAAGCAGGCGGGGTGAACCTTATAAGGGAGTGATGCTGTGCACCAAAACTCAACCAATAGGGAAACTGGGATGGAACAACCCATAGGAACAATTGAACAGTAGAAATGTAATTATGACTATTCTAATATAACAAGTATCTATCTACTTTATTAGAACAGGAAAAAAACTTTTTGAAAGCATCAGGCTATGGTCCATTGAGTTTGGTCTCTTTCTCCTTCTGAGAGTGGGTAATCTGCCAGTGGTTTCCCCACACAGCCCTGTTGGCCCATTTGCTTAGACTATGGCTTAGAGCATTTCTGGGATGACTGTTCTGGTCTAACAGTAAGAGCATGATAATCATAGGAATATTGGAAAAGTATAGTGTTTTTTTCTCATAAAAAGTAGGAACAACATCTCTATTAGTGATGTGTTGTTATTGTTAATGCCTTATAATGCCTTATAATTTTAGTATAACTTAATGCTCATTTCTCATCAAAATATATTTATATTACATTAAAATAATGGGTTTGTTAAACATCCGTTCTTGATCCTAATTTTTTTATTGGCAACATTTTCTCCATGTCCATCAGTAGTCCTGGCTAAAAGTATAGGTAATCTGTGTTTAAGGAGACAATAGAGGTACAAGTTACATTTTTTCTTTCATTTCTTGTATAGCAGAATGAAAAGTTTGTTGATGTAGTTGTGTATTATTATGCATTTTAAGCTGGTTTTAAACACATTGTCTTAATTTCCCTCAAAAATCACATAAAACTTTTGCATTTCTTTTTCTATACAATAGAGGCTATTGGAGCATTCACCCTTGCTGAACGTCTTTAATTGATAGAGGCTCAGCTAGAATTCATGGCTGTCTCCTGAGCCCCAGCTGTGTTCTACTGGCCATTGCAAATAATGCTGTTGTGGGTAATATGTTCCCCTGGATTAGAAGAATAGCAGGATTACCCTTAAATGCTGGTGGGATGTCACCAAGTCTCTATAGCCAGTACACTGGGTAATTATAGTAAAGTAATTATAGTTCTTAGTATTTAAAAGCTGTAGAAATAGTCACATGCATAGGCTGAATGGACTAATATGAATACTTCTTCATGGACATAGGGGGAAAAAAAAACCAAAAAAACCCACACAAATGTCTTTTACAGAGAGTTAAGTGTCAATTCCTTTTCTGGTCCTAAGGGTCAATCTGTATAACAACAAACAGTAAAACCACTTATAATAAATATTCTGAAAAAGGTAGTTTTAAACATTGGAAAAATTATTTTCCACTCTCATTCTAAAATGGTGCTTGATTAAATCAGTTTTGCTAAGACTTTAACTTTGAAGAATAAACTAAACTAAAATTCAGTCTAAAGCATATATTCATTTATGAAAAGGACTTAGTGTATCTAGACAGAGTAGCCCTACCTGTAACATTGTAATCAGCTACTCTTGAAGTGATATCTTTCAAATAATTTTAAACAACACTTATTGTTTGGAGACACATTTTAGAAACTAATTATTGAAGGCTTTTAACTAGTGGCCTTAAAAAAAAAAAAAAAAAAAAAAAGGAAAGGAAAAAAAGCCGTGTCATAGTCCATTTCACAGTATTTTAATGAGAAAAAAAAAAAAAAAAAACCTCATAAAAGCTGAACTATAATGGCTTGAATGGTTGTATAGCTACTTAGAATTCCCCACAGACAAGGGGCTGCACACCATTACCTGTAACCGCTTAGCTGAGGAAAAGCAGCAACTTCATATCCAAAAGAAACAGGGCTTTTGAGACCTCATGCAACAATATACATGCAATATCTGTACAAAATACATGCCCCCTGCTTCTCACTGTTATACACCTGGTGTCATAGAGCAGGGCAGAGCAGGCTCAGCCCTTCACACATTGGACATTGCATCAAAGATTCACAGTGTATTTGTGGCAGAGAAAAACACACACACACACACACAAACAAACGAACAAAAAACCCAAAACAAAAACAAACAAACAAACAAAACAAGTGGAAGTGATAATTTAAAGAAAATAGTCTGGTAGCAATAAGTTCTTAAATATATGTTTGCATTCTTCACAACATAGAGATGGCAAAGGAGAAGAAAGCTATTAGTTAAGGTTAAGAAAACTATTGACAGGTTAAGATTAAAAAGTGATGTTGAAGTTCATATGATTATTTAGCATGGCCTCCGTTAGGCCTTGTCTTATAACAGAAAAGGGTTGGCAGAATTTATTATGTTGTATGTACAACACCAATTTCTACATCGAAGTTCCTGGGAAACTTAAGAGAGTGCTGTTTTGTGAGAGTCCTGTAATAGGTCCTTGTTTTAAATATATAAGAAATATAAATATATAAGGAGTAAAAGATACATAAAGAGTAAAAAAGGAGTATATAAGGAGTAAAAAAAAAAGTTGTGAAGAAGAAAGGTAAAGATGCTTGATATTAGAATATTTTCACAGATTTAAAAGGGCAAAGGTGACTTCAAATCTCTTCTATTAATGTTGTTTAGATAAAAATATTGGGTTACATAATGATAACATGATTCATAAGAATTGCTAAAGGCTCTATGATGCTTATCTTTGGGTTGTAGATCTCAAATGATCATAGTGATGTTTATGTACTACAGTTTGACTGTATTACTTTCCATCAAATTGATTTTTTTCTTTTTTGACTGTACTGTCACCTGGAATATTAAATGGAGTAATATGTTTGATTTTCTTACATAAATTGTTCCAGTTGCCATAAAGGTACTTATTTAGCAACATATTGGAGCTGCAAAAAAGCTCTTACTGCCCTTCCTTCTAGGACAATGCCCTAACCAGCTATAATTTTCTGACATAGTAAAGAGGAATTTAAAAAGTTTTTGAAAAAAAAAATCATTTCAGAATTGATCCTATTCTATTAGCTACTGCAGTTTCATAATGATGGTAGTTACATGTAACTGATCAAGTCAGAGGAAGAAACTACTTTCCCTCCCTTCCCCCATGTAAGTAGTCTCCCTGTTCAAAAACTTCACAGTACTTTAAGCTACATATTATGAATGTCAAACAAGCCCACTCAACTGACTCTTGGTTTACTTTACCTATAGCAAAAATTGACCATAACAATTTTAGTTTGGTTTACTGAAAATTGAGAAAGCACAGCAAATCACGTTGCTATCCCAGAATGTAATGATTTGATTTTGAATTAAAGCATGAAAAATTTCTGTATTATTAATTTCTGTGATGAACAAAATACTTGTGACATTTTATTTCAGAATTCTTTTTTCCCATAAGTCAGAACTGTGGGACTGCAATTACAGAATTCCTGATTATTTGAGGTTACTGTAAGGGTCATTCTTGCTTGAATGGTATCCCTGAAAACTTAATGATTGGTCAAGATTTAGCCTTAGACATACTTTTCTAAATGTTGTAAGCAAATAGTAAGATGGGTTGCACCCTCACATTTGCAAATAGACTTCTCAGAGCCTCAGGAGGCTGTTAGCGGTTTGAAAAATTGGGAGATACCTCATGATGGAACTCTGCTGAATTTGGAATTGCCTGAATTTGACTCCAGAACTGAACTTCTAAGGTCTGCTTTAAGATTTTCTGTGTATAGTTTCTGTATGTTTGTCCTCCATGTTATCTGGAATGCCAGTTTTGATTCAGAAACATGGAGCTGAATTGTGAATGTAGCACTGTGCTAACAGAACTATAAAGTTTTTGGATCAAAACACACATCCAGCTGACTTGAAGCACTTGCATCACGGTACATATCTCAACAAAAGTCTTTGCAGATATGATTTATCCAGTAATAGATTATAGGTACTTTAGAATAAACTCTGGGCAGAAAAATTCAGGGATTTTTTTTTTTTTTTTTTAACTACTCAAGTTTATTAAGGTGCAAATGTCTCTGATACAACCCAAATCCAGTTCTTCATTGAAACATCATATTTATTACTCTACTTGTAATTAATCCATTTTTGTATTTTAAAACCAATTATATATTTTACCAAGCCTAAATCTAAACATAGGAAAAACAAAGTCCAAATTTTCTTCCCGGTAACTGACGTAAAATTTCTTTTGTCAGAATTCTTTATCCTGTTAAAAGGCTCACACAGAGAGCACCACAATATAAATACATACAATTACAATGGTTATGCCATGCATTTTTCAGCATCCTCTTGGGATAATCCTGTTACTTTGTTCTGTTTGCTGAAATACAATAACAAATATTAGTGGGAAACACAATCTAACTCTTTGTGCTGATCAAAGATGACTAATAAAGCCACTGTAACCAAATCTGGTGTAACCTCCAGGTCATAGCACTGACTGTCAGGGTGAAGATAAAGCTCTGTAACAAACAACTACATATGCCATAAACCTTGTTCAATGCCTGAGAAATAGAAACTGGTTTTGAGTCTTACATATGTGATAAGAATACATTTCTTCACAAAGATAACTGAAACTTCAGTTCCCCCCCCCCATACTCTTTGAACAAGCATAAAATAAGATGAAACCAGAGGTTAATTATGAGTTACTTTGTATTTCTTCCTGGCTGTAACCTTGTAAAGGCACTCTAATAGAGTTGCAAGAATATGACACATTTAATTTCATCACATGGATTACTTCAAATGTAGGGGTTTTTTTTTTCTGTTAAAGTTTGAGTTTATTTACTTTTTTTGGTACTTTATTATGCTGGTTTAAAGGTAAACCAGCAGGAGAAATGAATCCAACTCAAAAAGAGATTACAAGTCAGACTTAAATTTTAATAAAAAGATTAAGACAATAAATAGGATGATACAGAGAAAAAATTGGTTTTAACCCATAAAAACCAGATGTATAACCCAGCACCCTGGGGCATGAACAGAATGGTGTTCATTAGCCCCTGTGCTGAACACCACGTGGTCCCCCTGAGTGCAAAGTAAAAGGAAAGTGAGGATGATGGTCACAGTCTGGTCGAGAGTGGCAGTTGCAGTCCCATTGAGATTCTGGTCCTCCACTGGATCCCACAAGTGGTCCCAGAAGTCCCAAAACCCAAGGCCAATTGCATCCCGACCTGTATCCAAAATGGTGTGGCCAGAGGACCAGGGCAGTGATTTTTCCTCTGTTCTTGACACTGGTGAACCTGCATCTCAAGTCCTGTGTTCCTTTTTGGGTTCCTCACTTCAAGAAAGGCATTGAGGTGCTGGAGCAAGTCCGGAGAAGGGCAATGGAGGTGGTGAAGGGTTTAGAAAGTAAGTCATATGAGAAGTAGCTGAGGGATCTGATGTTGTTTAGCCTGGAGAAAAGGAGGCTCAGGGTAGACCACACAGCTCTCTACAACTACCTGAAGTGAGGTTGTAGCCAGATGGGTATCAGTCTCTTCTCCCAGGCAGTTAGTGACAGGACACGAAGACACAGGCTCCAGCTGCATCAGGGGAGATTCAGGTTTGACATCAGGAGGAATTTCTTCACAGAAAGGGTTGTTAAATACTGAAATGGGCTGCCCAGGGAAGTGGTGGAGTCACCATCCCTGGAAGTGTGCAAGAAACAACCAGACATGACACTTAGTGCTGCGGTTTAATGGACATTGTGGTGTTTGGTTGAAGGTTGGACTCAACAATCTTGGACGTCTTTTCCAACCTTAATGATTCTATGAAATGAGCTTGTAATAGCATCCAGCTCAAATTCTTAATATTTATGCCTTCTGCACTCTTATTTTTTGTACTCACAAAGATTTATGCAGAGTTGTTTCTGTTGGTTTTTAGTTTGCCTCTTTCCTTTTGAGAAGCTTTGCACATCCCTCAGGAAACCATTGTTTAAAAAAAACACTGAGGAATTCAAAGTGTGAGAAGCTAAGGATACATCTTCTTCAGTATATATAAAAAAGCAGAAGAAAAGGAGTGTGCTACATTAAAATTTGAGTTTAAAAAAGCAAATATTGAGTTTTGAAGAATGATAGTTGTACATTCCAGTAGAGTCTTCTAATATTTTTAATGCCTTATGTTTGATTAGTGAATGAAGAACAATTGAACACAATTGTCAAAAAGTCATAAAGAAACAATTTGCAATTCTTTATCTTAATTTATTAAAAGCTTAAATAGCTGCACAGTATCATTTGTCCAACAATGGTAGATTACTTTCTTTTCTCTTATTTTCCTCACTGTGTTGATCTAGAGGTTTCTCTAGGTGTTTTACAAATTGAAAGCTACTTGCTTTAAAAAGAATGTTAAATTCCATGTCTTTTAAATTTGCAAAATATCAAATGAAAGAGAAAGTGAATTTTAATGGGACTTTTTTCCCCTCTGGATAATACACCTTCTTTCATTCCTGTCAAATTTTAGCCCAAGAGTATAGTGCAAATACTTCTTGAGCTCAGACATGCTTGGTGCTGTGACCACTTCTATGGGGAGCCCATTCCAGTGCCCAATCACTCTCTAAGTGAAAGCCCTTTTTCTAATATCTAGCCTAAACTTCTTCCAACTCAACTTCAGGCTTTTTCCAAGGGTTTTACCACTGGTCACCACAGAAAAGAGATCAGTGTCTTCCCCTCCTCTTTTGATCTGTGTAAAGTGTGTATGGTGTCAAAAAAGGATCATTCCTTGATGGAAATCACTTCACCTTGTCCTACTATGAACATGCAGTTTGTGTAGGGGTTTCTTTAGCAACTAGTGAATGGAGTCAATAATCTACCATTGCTTGATAATACAAAGATCTTTGGGTTTTTTCAGCCTCCTGCATTTTCTTTCTATTTTTTTTTGATCCTGCATGTGGTGTTAGTCAATGGTATTTCTCCTTTGCCTTTGAGTACCACATTTTATTACAGAAAAATGTGTAACAGCGCTATAATTTCAAAATTACATTGAATCATAGTACTCAGTAGGAGGTTAGTGCATTTCTATGGAGCAGAACTGTTTCTGTTGTATATTTGCAATTAATGAAGAGAAACCAAAATAAAATGAGACTAGTGTGGGTAATAAAATCTCTCATACCTGTGTCCTAACTCACTAAGATTGCTTTTCTGAAAGACATGTTCTGGAGTTGCTGAATTAAAAAGGAGACAATTCTGAAACTGAGGATCATTATATAACACTGATTGAAGGTCACAATGTTCTCCTTTTTCATGGTCAGTGGTACTTGCAACTAAAAACAGTGATGTAAATCTGTGAGTAACATCAGCAGTACTTTTTAATCTGAAACAGTAAAGTCAAAAGAGGGGACAAAAAGTATTCTCAAATGATGAGATATTAGACTAATTTACTGCTTGTCTTTGATGACCCAGTTTTAAGTCCTCTTTCATCTTTGAAAGAAGAACTGGGATAGCATATTCTACCGTCTAATGTTGGGCTCTTTGTTGGTTTGAAGCTGAGATTCAGAGGTATGGTTTTACAACCACCTACTTTCTTAAGAAGCAGATGCACCAGTAGTTAAACTATTTAGGTATTATGTTAATGAGATGATAGCTAGCATGGGAACTTTGCTTCCTCCTTTCCTTTTGCCTAAGTTATTGATATAGAATAAGATAAGAAGATCAGATATTTTTCTGCTCAATGTCTGAAAAAACATGGAATCAATAATACAATTCTGATAAATGATATTATACTAATAATACTATACAAATAATACTAATTCCTGCTCTGAAATAGGAGGCAGTTTAGAGTTCTTAGCAACATAAATAATGGTTTAAGTTTTGTTGTTCTATGTTAACATAATTAAAGCAACATTCCATAAATTTGTTCTAATTTAAGCCAAATTCAAACAAAATTCAAATTACCTCTTTTTATATATATTGCCCGTTGCCAAGAAATAAAACATACATACAAGAAGGCTTTATATCAGCTTAATTTATTTGTAGTGCAGGATGAAGAAAAATGTCAAAAAGTCATGCAGGGTTAGCTGATTTAGAATAAAACTGGATATATTCAATGTGTTATTGACATACTTGGTATTTTAATTCAACAATTGTTTATTCAGGTTTGTATTTAACTATTATAAATCTGGAACAGCAAATAGCAGAAAAAAATCAGAAAGAAGAAAAGCAAACATAGCTTAAAATATCAATTAAAAGATAGTTAATCCATCAGCACGCTCTCCTTACATCACACTTGCCATTTATTCTTGGTTAGGTAGAGGAAAAACCCATTCTAAATCCAGTTTCCCTGAGAGATGCAAAAGTCATCAGATCATAGTATACGACAGAGCATTGACTGGAGTTTTGAGACACGTAACTTCACTCGGTGGATTTTGAAATTTTAGAAACTTTGGATCATCTCCAAAAAAGCGTCTACTCACAGAGAAAGCTCAGAAATGTCAAAACCCTGAAATCTAAAAGCATCCAGCTACCTTTGAAAGCAGAGGCAAATTACTCACTGTCCAGGGTAATAATCTTGAGCTGAATATCCTTTCTTGAAATATTCTGGACCCAGAACCATGCTCATACAGTCAGACTGGTTTCAGGATTTGAATTATTAGTTTAAGATTATTTTTTGTGCCATGAACAGTGCATTGCAAGATGCCTTTGGAAGTGCTCTGGATAACTCCAGCATTGCAAAATCTAGATATGCTGTAAACAACCAGACAAAGAAAAATGGCTAACCTTTGAAAGCATCCTTAATGACTTTTGAAATTAGATATTGCATACTATTCTTTCTATTATTCTGTCCATGGAGGTTTTTGTTACATATCCCTACACGACAGTAACCCTAAACATGTCTTCCTTTACCTTTGGTCATAAATGGCTGAGAATTAAAATTTGGAATGTAGAGAATAGTAGATGCACAGTAACAGTAAACATTCAGAACAAGAATAAAAAGAATGATCACATTTATATTCATTTGTTTATGGGTTACCAGAATTATTTACGATTTATAGTATTTATCGCATTGCTGACTTTGTACAAACTCTTCAAGAACAAAGTTGTCAGACTTACTTAGTCTGGGCTTTCCTTGACCTGTCTCGAGCTTTGTTTTAACTTTTTTATCTGCAACAGCAGTGGTTTACTAACCATTTAACTATTCTCTACGTTGTTTTGCTTTCATTTTTCTTTGTAGGTCCACATGATATATGATTGTTACACTATTTTTTATATTCGCTAACTAAGTGGCAATAATAATATGCTGTGGAAGAATGAATCTAAGGTGTAACACAAGAGAAAGGGTAGACATTGGAAAATGTATATAACAATTTTAACAACATTGTTATGGACACTTCTTGGCTTGATTTGTTTTGTTGGTTGGGTTAGGGTTAGGGTTTTTCAGAATTGGAGCTAAAATTGGAAATTTAATGTTTTATATACACTAACAACAAATTGTTGATTTTTGAAGTTTATTTCTTGGGCCCATATAAATTTCAGAAATTGCATTTCAACTGAAGCCTTAATTTAAGGAAACATTGCATCTAAATCCTTGGACTTGTTCATTCATACTTATGTTTGCTGACCACTTTAATTACATCTTTACTTTCAATTCAGTGTATCCATGATTTTCTCAGCCAAGAGCTATTCAGTTTGGTGGGGATGTCTCCATGCCCTCGGCTTCAATATTCCTACAGTGAAAATGTATCCCCGCAAAGTATAACCCAGTAAAACCATGAGTGATCTTTAACCATGTGCACAGTTAGTGCTAAAAATATCTTTTATATCTTATTGATTGTATAAAATCATAAATTTAATGCTCAGAAAATGCACCATTTGGGCTTGTCAGTATGAACTCATACATATTTGACCAAAGAGTTTTATATGTATTTAAAAATATCGCATACAGGTATTTTGAGATCCCATTTACTATCTAAATAAATTAAAAAAAAAAAAAAATACTTAGTTACTCCTAAAGCTTTGAAATCTCAGTCTGAAAAGCTGTGCAAGGTAAACATTGCATGCAAACCCTTCATTTCTGTTCTTCATAGATTTATTTTTCTCAGATCATCAAGAAGGAAACATATATGGATTGTTCTCTTTTCTGTGAATCCGTCATTTGAGAGAAACACTTTTTAACTTACCTACTGATTTATGTGGTAGAAAGGAAATTTTGTTCATTGATTTCCTAAATTTTGAAGATAAGATGTGGAATCTAGTTACTGTGTACTAAGGTCCTGCCTTTGTAAGCTAGTATTCTAGCTATACTTTATTTTTCCACACAGTTATTGTGGGAGTCAGAATGGCGAAATAGCAAAGAATTCAAACTATGCATATTAAAAACGTTAGGTTGTTGTTTATTTGAGCTTTTAATGATTTTTCCATGTAGTTTTGAGAACATCATTTTGATAATACCATGCCATTTAGATTGGAAGCTTGAAGTCTTAACAGAGTTAGCATCTTCTTCAGATATGCTAAAATCATTGATGGAATCAGATGATTCTCCTCATGTCCATGCCACTCCCTGAAGCAGGACAAGCATTTTATTCTTTTTCCTTTTCGCTTTGCCATATATCATACACAAAAGCTTAGCACAGAAGTTGTTGATTGACACCAGCTGGCAACCCAGGACCCACCCAGCCACTTCTGGCTCAGGGGAATGGGGGAAAGAATTGCATGAGTAAAAGTGAGAAAACTCATGGGCTGAAAAGACAGTCAAGGCAAAAGCCATGCATGCAAGCAAAGCAAACCAAAAAATTCAATCACCACTTCCCATGGGTAGGTAGGTGTTCAGCCATCTCCAGGAAAGCTGGGCTCCATCATGTGAAATGATGACTTGAGAAGACAAACACCTTCACTCCGAATGTCCCCTCTACCTGCTTCTTCCCTCAGCTTTGTATGCTGAGCATACATATGATATGGAATATCCCTTGGATCAGTTAAGACCATCTGTCCTGGCTGTGTTGTGTCATGACTTCTTGTGCACCCCCAGCTCACTGATATTGTGGCGTAGGAAGCAGAAAAGGACTCTGCTGTGTGTAAGCACTGCTCAGCAATAACATAGCCTCTATAATATTAACACAGTTTTCAGCACAAATCCCAAAAGGAGCCCTTTACTAGCTGCTGTGAAGAAAATTAACTCTATCCCAGCCAAAACCAGCAAAGAAGTAAAAGACTGTTGAGAGTATTTATCTATAGAGAATGTCTGAAGAAGCAGCAGCAGAAAATTTAGATTTATGGAATACAGAGGTATATTATAATACCAATTGGATATCCTTGAATATTAAGGTATGGTAACTTATAACAGACATTAATACTTTGTGACTATGGCTAATTTACTTTTCAGAGATGAAATTATTGTTGTTATTGATCAAATAAGAGGGGAAAGGCATAAAAACCCTTATGTTAGAATTTTCCTAAGGTCTATTTTCAATATTTTCTTTTTTTTACTATTTGACCAAAAGTTTGATTTACTTTGCTTACTACAGGTATATATATATATATGTGTGTGTGTGTGTGTGCATGTGTGTGTATCTAAAAACTGCTCATTCTAGAATTATGGAGCCTATTTCAATTAAAATCTGCATTAGAAATTTTTAAATTGGACACTTTTATATAGAGCTTTATTTTTTTCCTATTGTATTTTATATACATAAAATATAAAATATTTAATATTTGGGTTTTTTTCCTTGCAGTATGTCAAACCCACATTTTTGTGATCAAGAATTTGTGGAATTAATATATTCTCATTTCACAAATATTTTTTTTTCTATTTTTCACATTTACTTAAGGAACATGTTTACTTGATCTATCTTTGCATTTTTCCAGATCTTTAGAAGTTACCACTTTCACAGTGAAATACTGCTAAATCATGACATATGATAAATCATATATGAAGTGTGTTTATTTGGAACTCAAAGGCTTGAGTATAGTTTATGAAAAAAAACAGAAACAACAATCTTGTGGGTTTTTTTTAAATAGCATACTTCCATTCTGGTAACCATGGTAGCACAGGGTGGCAGAGCTTTTCCAAAGTCATGTGGAAAATACTTCTGTAAGTAGTTCAGAATTGAATCACTACTGTCACCTGCAAGTTTTGATTTCTTTTAAAATTCTACTCGTAACTTGTTCATCAAATACATTCAATAGGCTCAAAGTAGAGAAAAACTAGGTTCATACTTTTCAGTGGTGGGACCTAGAAACTAATTTTTGAACATGGATTATACAGTTAGTTTCTGGGACAGCCTGAAGAAACAAAGCCTTGGCTCTGCATAGGACATTTGTTTGTTAGGCTTTATATGCTACTTTAATGCTACCAAAACAGCATTTAAACAGTTTTCCAAAAATAACACAAGTAAACTTCTTTTTCTCTTTCTGTTTCTATTTTCTGTTGCCATGGGTGTGTATATTGAACTGCCCATGGGGTGAAGGGCCTGAGTCTGTGCAGTTGCATGAGTTCTCATGTGGTACCTTAGAAGCTGTTGTCATTTATTGTGCCAGCATTGTGTGGATGGCAATCAACCAGCTGGGCTCTGGCTTAATTTTAGCTCATTTTAGGTACAGAGAGGGAGAAATAGTTACCTCTAAAGACTGTTCATAAGTTTGGTTGCACTACATCTCTCATTTAAATACATAAAGCTAGATCAGGGCTTCAAGGGTTTGTGCAAGTTCAAGCAATCATCTGTACAAAAGAGAAGAATAATTCTGGAATTAACTATTACCTTTCTGGACCATCACCTCTCTTTATAGGTACCTTTTCTAAAACACTTTCCCCAAGGCAACCCGTTCTGCTGTGGGCTCAGCTGTGCCCTGCAGTGGGTGGGTTGGAGCCTGCTATGCCCAGCACAGAGCAGCCCCAGGTACCCTGCACAGAGCCCCCCAGAGCCCCTGCTGCTGCCAAAACCTGGGCATGGGAGCTCAATAGAGTTCTTAACTCACACAGAACAGACCACCATTGCATATTTCATTTGTGCTCGCTCTGTTTCATTTCTCATTTTACCCCAACAGCCACATGTACTGATTTTATGTGGTAAAAACTTATATTTTTCATTGTATGCTGAGCACGAGAGTTTTTCCTTTGACTGGTATACCCTTAAGGGGACAAATGCAACCAGCATAAAAACTGCATTTCATGTTACACGGAGAGCTGTGGGCAGTCCTGTGTGTTTTGAGGTGAAATTCAGGACCTTATAATTTTCCTGCAAGAAAGAGGCAGA
>JAWWMO010000121.1:93522772-93532779 GCA_035047845.1 Dendrocincla fuliginosa
TGAGGCCGTGAGTTCATCCTAGCACCAGTCTTTTCTATCTGTTACTTATCAACACGTGTTGTACTCTTTTATACTTTTTATACTTTATATATTCTTTTATACTCCTTTTATTCTGTACCCCAAAACCCTATAAGTAAAAGAACTCTTCTCTACTTTACCCAAATAAAGTTGTCTTGGAAAGTTTTTTCCTCTTTTCTTAAGGCAACACTATTATGCAAAGGCAGATTATATAAATTGAACCATAAAACAGCAATGTCTTTTACTTCTGATCAAAAAAGAACAAGGAGCCACCCAACAGAGCAGATTACAGGCACAGTATACCTTCACTCATGGATACAAGCAGCTACATCTTTGAATTAATTTGGAAACCATGTTTTAATCAATAAAACCCCAATCTATAGTAGTGAGTCTTTCAACACTGTAAGCAGCTATAAGGAAGGCATGGCGATTTTTAAAAGGTGATTATTGGGCAAAACTTCAAAAATTGTCTGGTTTTCTTTTCCATTTGTATCCAGGCCAAAACCATTGTTTATTTAAAACTGGTCGTCATTGTCTACTTACACTGTGAAGACCAGAATATATTTTGAGGAGTCAGTATAACCTCCTTGCCCTTTTCCCTCGGGAACTAATAGGTTGACATGACTAAGTCACTGACTCCTGTGTAAAAAAGAGGGACAGGAATTATGAATTATGAGTTTGGCATTTCACCTGAATAAACAGACCTGCCAGAATGATTGAGGTTACATATTCAAGAGAGAAGTGTCTATCTGACACATAGATGCCATGGAAAATTGTGATAAATTACCTAGTTGTTTTTTAATTATTATTGCCATAATGAGAAGAGTAGATTTGACATCCACCCTGCTAATCTCAACGAAGGGGAGAAAAGATACAATCTAAATAATAATAATAAAAAAAGGTTTTTGCTGTATATTTTAACCATAGCCAGAGTCTGAAATATTTATACAGTCTGCATATCATTGTGTACAAAAGAAAAGCATTTATTTTGATGTTTTTAACTTAATTTCTCTATTGCTTTACAGAATTAGCAAAAATGTTGCAGCATGTATTTTATTTGGAGAAATGTTCTCTAAGACTATTCCCTTATCTATGATACAGTGGTCTTCTCTTTTGGAATACTCTCTGTAGATACAGCAGACTTCTGTCTTGTTTTCTGAAATAGTGTCATATGCAGTCTGCAGATTCATGGTATTTAAATATTTAAATGTTAATTTAGGTTATCTTAATAGCTACTGGAAACTTCTAAGTGAGGAATATAAACAATTGTTGGTGTTTTTTTTTTTTTTTCCCCAACCAAATCTGGGAAAAATGTTAAAAACATATTAAGAATAAAAATGGTGCTGACTTTTCTGGGATGGTCCTTCTTATACAAACTTTCACATATTTCCTGATGTTTACACAATGTCACAGTCATTTTCACTGAATAGCAGCCTTTGTTGAGGAATACATCTGATCAGATGTATCATTCAACACTTGAAAAGTGCATACAGGAATATAACTACAATTAAAACAAACAAATAAACAAACAAAAAAGAAACAAACAAAAAGCCCCCGAACAGACAAAACCCCAAAAACCAGACTCATAAATCCTACCTGTACTTGGGTGTTTTATACTCAGTTGCCAGAAAATGCTCCATTGTACTAGGGATTCACAATTCTGGAGTCCTGTCTAGATTGGGACACTCAAAAGAGAGTGGGGGTCTGTACTTTCCCTTTGATAGATGTGGGCAGACCAACAGAGGGAGCAGCCTCTCCTTTGAACTGATGTACCTTGCACAATATAATGAAAAATAAAAAAAGTGCTACCTGAAGTTTAGGTGCTCTCAAAAGTAAATAGCCATGATCTAATTTTGGATTTAGCTTTGTAAATGTTTCTTTGAACAGGAAGTTCTTTGTTGATTTAGAAGATAAAATCACCACTGAAGAACCCACTTACTATGGGTATTAAATATTAAATTTCGAGTTCTTGAGAAATGTGTATTCTGGTGTATCAACAGATTGCTTATAAATTTAAATTAGAGAGCTTTAACTGCAATAACATGAAGTTTAGTTGGAATATACTTGCTTTATTTCTTGTAAAGAATGTGCATCCCTTGCAACGATTATAACTAGACTTTTGATATTTATTCTAGCTAGTAAAATAAAGCTCTTAGAATGTCAACAGTGCACTTCAATCACAAGCATTACCATGTAGCGTAGTTTTACCCTAGAAACTTAATTTATTATACACATGTATAATAATTACTCAATTTATAGACAAATTAAATGTCTCTTTTATTGAATAAAACCCCAAACTAACACTAAAAAATTTTAAAAGAAATTAAAAATTTAGTTAAGTATTAAGCACAGAAATCAGACCTTTAAAATTAACAGGTTTGTTCTGTTAGATTTTATGTCTTTGGAATGCTTCATCTCTTTCTAAGTGTTTTGTTCAAAGTCACATTAAAAGTCAGAGAAAGGCCAGAAAATTAAAGTTTTATGTATCATTTTATCTTATTTTCTCTATAAGCAGCACTCTGGCAGACTATCCCATATTTAGCAATTATTTTCTAATCTTAACCTCTTTCTCAATGTCAAATCCTATTTGATTAAATTCTGCAAACCTTGGACTGATAAATGTGTGTGTATGTATATATGCATATATGTATATATATATTAATTCAATGAAAAATGCTGCACATTATATTGAAAAATTAGATCATCAATGCAGTATGCTCATGGCTAACTGTTTTGTTACCTCTTCTGATTTGTTAAACGGTGCTAAACATTTTATTCTGGAAGCCAACCAAAATTTAGTACCAGCACACAAAAAAAGGAGGTAATGCACCGATTGACAAATGGATATTAAATAACTAATGAACAAAATGAGACTTTTATTTAAAAACAGTAATTTTAAACCTTATTTATATAAAAAAATAAATTTGTAGTCAACCACTTTTATTGAAGAAATGGCAGTGCTCGGTAAGATGCTAGGTTACTTTTTTTAAAGGAAAAGAAAAAGACAACTATGTGAATCAATAAAATATCTTATAAAGTGGCAGTATATTTACAAGTAAATAACATTGTAGGGTGAGTTTATAACCTGACAGTGGTGAAAAATAGAATTTTCCAAACTTCTAAGCCACTGAGACAATACAACATGTTGGGTTTATTTCTTTCGAAAAGAATGCTTCTGGATATCCCATAAAATTGCAGTTTACTACTGACTCTTCATCAACTGTCATTTCAAAGTAAATTACTGACTTTCCTACAATTCTGACTGAAGTGGTACTGGAAAAAACAATTGTTTACTCTCAGCTATATGTTTAAGCTTTACACATAGTTAATTGTTTTTATCGTTCAAATATTTTGTAAATCATTTGCCTATCAGATAAAATCCTGCAGTCCTAATCAATAATATTTTATCTGTTGAGTTCAGTAATGTAATGGGTTTCCATTTCCTTGTGTTTGATTTTTATATAATACTAAGAGAATAAGTCATGAAATGACACTGGAATTCAAAGTACAGTGTAAAATCTAATGATTAAGGAGCTCATAATATTCCTATATTAGTGCCTTTATTTTTCTAAGAACTTAATAGTTTTGATGACTTTAGATGAATGCTAATTAGTTTCACTGTGAGTAGGCTACAAAAACAGCACAATACAGTTGTTACTGTATAGTGAGTGATGTGGGACAGTTTCTTCTCTGCCTTCCCTTCATGACCTTGAGCAATATAAAGACATGATGTAGATCATTATTTAAGTATCAGGATTGATGAAGGAACAATATTTTTAAATTGATGAAAAGGGAGTTTTAAATTTTCAGGCTTGGATAGCTTCAGTTCAGGCAAGCCTTATTGACTGATTTTCCATTACTAAGGTGCTTACCATGGTGTCAATTTCTGAACTGGGAACATAATGCGAACATGTATTCCATCTGGTGGAACTGTATACAATCATTGGTGAATGAGCATCACTCACTGGAAAATTTCAGCTTTTTACACTCATAAGAGTTTACTCACTTTTAAGTTGGCAATAATGTTGTATGTGGCCCATCAACTGAGATTAAAGGAAATCAGACACAGACTCTCAGCCTGGTCAGTCTGGTTTTTGCAAGCTCACTTTCTGTTCCTAGGGTCTGAAGAATTCAACAGCTGTGAAAATATGGTGCTTGCAATTATCAAAGGTGTCTCCACCTTTCATGAGGCAGCTTTATCTTTAATGCGTCAAACGGTATCTCAAGAGGTTTGTACATTCTGGGAGAACGCAACCAGCACACACACACACATTTAGATGTGGTGAATGCATCTGATTCTGAACTGTAGCTTTTGTGTGACTTGCAGAATTTCACCATAAAAATGGGGGAAACAGAATATATTCCAGTTCCCAATATATTATATTTCATAGGGAAAAATCTGTTTAAATTAGAACTTACAGCTAAAACTAAAGTTGATCATTTCACCTCAGACTTTTAAGTAGTATTTTAATCAAGCTAAAATGTGAATGTTTGATTTCACTAAGAAGGTAAATATTTTACAATTTTCCCTCACACTTTCCAGGCTTAAAATTTCTTTATATTTCTGTATTTCTTTAAATTGCTGTATG
This sequence comes from Dendrocincla fuliginosa, assembly GCA_035047845.1. Taxonomy (NCBI): domain Eukaryota; kingdom Metazoa; phylum Chordata; class Aves; order Passeriformes; family Dendrocolaptidae; genus Dendrocincla; species Dendrocincla fuliginosa. The sequence goes on from JAWWMO010000121.1 coordinate 93,527,380, forward strand.
TTTGCAAGGCCAAATCTTGATAGTGGGAGAAGGGTGCAGGGGGAGAGGAGGGTAAGCTACAGAACTGGATTTTGTGAGAAGCTGCTAGAAGTTTCCCCCATGTCTGACAGAGCCAATGCCAGTTGTCTCCAGGATGGACCTGCTGCTGACCAAGGCTGAGCCAATCAGAGGTGGCAGTAACACATCTGTGACAACACATTTAAGAAGGATAAAAAAAAACAGTTATCAGGCAGATGAGAATATGTGAGAGGAACAACTATTCAGACACCAATGTCAGTTCCAGTTGCTGGAGCAGAGATTCCCCTGCAGCCTGTGGTGAAGACCCTGGTGAAGCACCTCATGGATTCCCGTGGGGGTAAATATAGAACAAATATTGTTAAGAGTCAGAAGGTTCGTGAAGACTTCAAGAAAAGCTGGACTAGTAAGCTCCCAGACTGACTGAAATCTGTGCATCTGCTGAGCCTTAACTGTCTTCATTGAGCTGGAATAAATCTTAAATTCAGCTGTTAAAAAGGAGTTTGTCAAATAAAACCAAGAGAACAAAAAATGAGGAAAAAATATTCTTTCCTTTTTTTATTTTTTAAGTGCTGATTCACTCACTAAGAATGGACAAAACCACTGTTGAATTTATAAAAGGGCAATCTATTCTCACTAAGGAATATGAAGGAGAAGGGGACACACAGTCTCTTTTGGTTATACAGCAAGTGAATGACCCTTGGCAGAAATCCCCAGTTGCTGGAGAAAGGAATGCCATAAATATTTTTGTAAACTACAGAGATCCTGTATTTCAACCAAGCTGGCAGCTGCAATCTAGTAGGATGATGATTTCCTAAAGTTTGAAGGTGCTAGAGCTTTTTCAAAAAGAAAGCTAAAAGAAGTATTTTTAGCATGAGAAAATTATAAGGGTTTTAAATAGTTTCTGTTGCAGAAATTAGTAAATTTTTTGTCCGATAGTTTAAAGCAAAAGCAATGGTTAAACTTACAAATTTTCAAAGCTAAAATACTTCTATAGTGAGAACACTGGAGATTTTTAAATGAAATCTAGCAGCTTTCCATGGCTTTCTGAACTACTGGAACCATACATTGTAAGATTTGTTAATCATTTTGAAGAAACAAAATGCCATCTGTAAGAGTGTTCTCTGGGCAGGTTTTGGATCATGGCTTCTCCTTGTGACTTCCCAGTATGACCGTATGAGCCCATGCCATCTGGTGTCAACATGACTATGTTTTCCTATTTGATAAAATTCAAATATTATAGTCAATTCAAAGACAAATTAAGTAAAAAGATTTTGAACTAGCTTCTTGAAAATAGTTAAGCTGTTGACCTTCATAGCTTTTTCTTACTTGTCCTTCCTTGTTTGTCTCTTCTTTCCCATTTCTAAGGGTTTCAGTAATGCATCATTTCTTCATTAGAGGAAGTGTCATGTGGGTTTATTTCTGTTGTTTGTAACAGATCAGTGTTATGCTATTTATACTGAAGAAGGTGCTTACAGTCTATGATGGGGCATGTGGACCATCATGCTCATTTTGCTAACAGTAATTTTATAGCCTTCTACAAACCAGGATAAAAATCTATGGAAGAATATTATATGTATTCTATAGCACCCTTTGTAATACTTTTTACTGTTGAAATATGTATATATTTTTGTCATGATGTTTTGATTGCAACTATTATTTCTACTCAAATGGGTATTTTCTATCACATCTGTGATCTTGTTTAATTATAAGGCTATATCTGTTATTAGGCATGTATTTTCATATACCCATATAAGCAATGCTCTCATATCTCATTGTTAGGGTTTCAACTTAATGTTTTCATTTGTGTCATTCTGCAAAAAAAGAAAAAGGGAGTTATATCCACTTTGTATTCTCTAATTTGGTGAAGAGTTCAAGACACAAAATCAATTAACACTTTTTTTTTTTTTTTTAAATGTAGTCAAATTTATGTAGACCAAAATTATTAAAATAACTGAGTGTGACTTTTTTGGCATATTTTTATGTAAATCAAACTAGTTTGTCCTTTTCTGACTGTCATATTTTTTAAAATAAAATCCACTACAGGTGATTTGGTGTATGCAAAGACGTTGTTTATTGCCAAGTTTAACCATGGCCCTAACTTGCTTTTATTTGTTGTAAGACACTATCTTGAAATGGCTAAGGCTTCCCTACTGCTAAGTACAGCACATGAGAGGTGTCCTAATAAATGTTTTTGCAATCAAAAAAAAAACTAACCCTCTTACTGTATATGTAGTCTGACCATTAAAATATTCTCCAATTAATTCTGTTATTTTGATCTGGGGTACATCAAAAACTTTTGAAACTTGAAATTATCCTCAGCATGTGAGTAATTGACATTTTAGAGCAAAAGCAGCAAAACTTATGGTGGAAAATTTCATTCAGTTAATTCTGCTTGTGAATGTATTGTGGATTTAAGCTTTTGTGCTCTCTAATTCTTCATCTATTAATTCAAACTTTTTAAATGCAAAATGACTGATGTATATTCAGTTCTGTTATACAATGATGAAATACATCTTTTCTCCAAATACTGTCATGTCAAGATATAAAATATATATTTTTCTTTTTCAGTGATGACAGTATTCATTGCTATCTGAAGCAAGTAATTTCTAGTACACTTGATAAAGAATAATTAAAATGTTTTGGTTTCATTTTTGAAGCATAATTATTTAATGAACAAAATTATGTCTAGAACTGTTAGATATTTTTCAATATGAATCATTTTCAAAAATTAAAATGTAAATAAATGTAAATCTAAGGAGCTTAATGAATAATCAAGTTTTGGCTCTATTACATTAATTACTGCATCTAATATCTTGTTCAATTGAAACAGTCTCATTGCCCTTCTGTGTGACTTCTTGACTGGAAAGAGGTTGATATTTATATGTGTAAGTTTTTATTTTCCTCATAATAGAGAGGTAAAGTACTCTTTCATTGAAAAGTCTTGTTCAGTTTACAACCTTCATAAAATCATTGAATGTTTTGGATTGGATGGGACTTTAAAGATCATCTAGTTCCAACCCCTCCACCTCATGGGCTGCACCACTAGATCAAGTCGATCAAATTCCCATCCAGCTTGGCCATGAGCACTTCCAGGGATGGGGCATCCACAGCTTCTCTGGGCAACCTCTTCTTATGATTCAATGCCCTCTGAGTAAAGCATTTCTTCATGAAATCTAATCTAAATATCCTGTCTTTTAGGATATTTCCCCCTTATCCCTGTCTGTGTAAAATGTCACTCTCCCTCTTTTTTAAAAGCCCCCTTTAGTTACTGGAAGGTCATAAGGCTGAAAAACCCCAGCTCTTTCAGCCTGTGTCTATAAGAGAGGTGCTTCATCCACTGATCATCTTTGGACCCTCCTCTGGGCCGCAACTTGTCAGTCTGCTCCAGTAAAACTGTCATTTTTTACAATATCTGTCCACAGGGAATTTTAGGGTCTTTGTCTAGCCTCGGTGCAGTATTGGTCAAGGCTTTCTTGAAAATCATTCTTGCAATTTTTAGTTAAATCTGAAAATTATTAAAAAAACCCAAATTATTGAAGAAATGAATGTTCCTCGGTTATGTATTTTTATTTCAAATCCAGAGCTTTTCTATAAGTTGTTGTTATCACTAGGAAATTAAACGCTTCCCAAATGCTGAGATAAATTAGCATGCTAATGTATCTGCTAATATTTCATTATTGCCATTTTTTAAAATCTAATTTCTGTTTAGTGTTTCTTCTGTTCTATTATGTTTCAATCAGAACAAGTGAAACATCTGAAAATAATTCTGATTTTCCTGTCTTATGTCAAGTCATCAATAAAGATGACTTCCGAAGCTTTGGAAAGTAGTCTTTGTGATCCCAGCTGAGAAAATGGAAATCTTGTTGATTCGTTCTCAATCACTACAGAAAGAATAGGGTTTTTTGTATCAAATATAAATGTAAATCACCATAATTTTAAATCACAAATCATAACCATGGCGGTTGTGTATAGAATGTAAAGCTGTCCATTATGATAATGAACTCACAGCTTCTCTTCAGCTACTTCTGCAGAAAGGCCTGAGAACATATAAGTTTTGCAGTATATAATAGCATGATATGTTGAGAAGTTCCAGAGTTAAGTTATATCCACGGAGAGTGCTCTGTCTCTTTAACATAGACATGTCTGGTGGTTGAAGCATCTTTGATGCTCTCAAACTTGCTGTTAGAAAAAGAAAACCTGACTAGAATCTTTCCTCACTCTTCTCCCTCCTGATTTTAAATGCTTTTTCAGATATTAGACTCATGGAATACGTATCATTTTATCTAGCTGATAGTTCCTTGAAATACTGACATACAGTATGAGGAGCTGTCTATGTTAATGTCTTACTTTGATATTAGCCAAGAATATATAATCTTTTTTTTTTTTTTTTTTTTTTTTTTTTTTTTTAATGGAGAGAATGCAGTGAAAATGTACTAGGATTGAATTGAGAGAGACTGGTATTATTTAGACTGATCCTACATATATTTGTCATAAATGCTAGTTTATAAATATTTAGTTTATATTCACGATGCAGAGAAACATTGTTAGTGCTTTAAGATATATCCTACTACTTAGTACATAGCTGGGTCAAAGCTTTTGCATAAATGATATTTATTTCTGACTTTTTCAAGTTTTAAATAGGAAAATTACCTTCTATTTTCATTAATATCTTCATTGTTTCAAAATTTTAAAATTCTAATATGAAAATTGAGGTTATATTTAAAATTTAAAATACACTCAGTTTATGAATGAGCACTAAATGTAAAGGGAAGCAATTTCAGTTTGATATGTTAAAGGAGGAAAAATCAAGAGAAAGATGCAAAAAGCATGAAACCCTTTATAACACCCTAAGTAGATGAAACTTTATACAGTACGAGTACAAAAAAGTCATGGGTCTTTTGAGGGCATATCAAAGTCTTTAAATTTAAAGCAGTGACAGATTGTACGTGAGACTAGATATAGAGTAGATGATATGCCCAAAAAATGCTTGCAGAGACTGCAAGGTTTAAATACATTCTGAAACTGAGATACTCAAAGAAAAGATTTTATTTTTTCATCTGTTGTTATGGATCTCAGTAGCAGTGGATGATACTTCACAGTGGTGAATAAAGGGGAAATCTGACAGGATTGAAAATGAGGAAGACAAAGGTCTCTGACAGGTATTCATTTAGGCACCTTTTCATCTATATTCAATCTGATAATAAATGTGGTAGCTAAAAAAACCTTAAAATATTTAAGTCTAATTTTTACGTAAATTCCAAGATACTAGTAGGTAAAGGTTTTAAGCACTCGCTAACATATAATCTCACATTATATATATATATATATATATATGTGTGTGTGTGTATATATATATATATATATTTGCTAAAGTCCCTGGTG
>JAWWMO010000121.1:93537663-93550094 GCA_035047845.1 Dendrocincla fuliginosa
AAAGCATTTGAAATAAGAATTTTAGTGTATAATAACCTCACCTATATTAAAAAAAACAAACAAACCAAACCAAACCAAAACAAACAAACAAAAAAAAACACCAAAAAAAGAACACTCTGGACAGCACAGAAAAACAGATAGTAATATCTCTTTTCCCACTATGTAAAAACTTAAAAAAAACTTGAGGAACATGTCAAATTCAGTGTCTGAGGCTGTGCTGAACACCATCTCCTTGCTTTTTTTGTTTTCACCTTTTGTTAGATCAAATAAAAATTAAAAAAAATAAAATAAAAAAAAAAGACAATGTCAAATGGACCCTTGTGGAGAAGGGAGGAAGTTTGTTCCTACCTTGTTGAGGAAAAAAAGCAGAGACTTCAAGGTGCAGCAGAGAAGAGGGTCAAGGGAAGGAGATGGGAGCCTCCAGTCATGCAGAGATTTATGAATTGCTCAGCAGGGAATGGATAGTCAGACCTAAGAGTAAATGGAAAGGAGCAATTCATAGAAATTAAGAGGAATGGTGCAAAGTTCTCTGCAACTCCATAAAGCAAATTAATCCAGCTTGGTTCCTGAATCACAGTTCTTCCAAGCTAGGCCATGACGAGGAAAAATAAATTAAAAATCTATTCTATTTCTGACAGACCTACTCTTTTTGTATTTTTCTCTATGTATCCTCAAAGGAGTCTGAGAAATCATAAAGAACTCCAAGATTAAGAGATTCAGGTGTATCCAGAGTCAAGGTTTCATTAGTGAGAGGGCACCAGTTTAATGTGTTTAAAAAAGAAAATAATTACATAAAATGAGCTTTCTATAAATAGACTAGAGAGACAAGGTGTCCAGAAGATGTTCACTATTGTCCTCTTCTATGTATTCTGATTCAACTTGTCAACTACAGCTACTGCAAATGAAATTGTATGATACAAAAGTATAGTATGCATTTCCTGGCCAAAGGACTGCTGTTTTAGGAAAACAAATGTATTTTTTATCTTTATTAATGCTTGATGAATTGAACAGAGAAACATCAGCTAGTAGAACACTACGTAAAAATGGGATGCTAAAATATAACTCTTTCTCAAGTTGTATGAAAGTGTCTATGTGTATTTATCCAAGTAATACCTGTATACTTCCACTGTTAATTTGGAGAGTATTTTGTTTTACTATTTGTGCAGGAATACCTCAGTTTCCCTCCCCTGCTTTAGTCCCTCTTCATAAAGCCATAAATTGTGCAGAACACATCTCTGAATTTCTTCAAATCAAATACTTAGTTGAAAGAATTAAGGGCAACATCTACAATCACTTTGTTTTCAATTGAGAGAGAAAAGGATCTCTGGAAAGCATTATGCCCATAGCCTAAATGTACAGTAAAAACCAGCATGAATTCAAACTTCTTCAAAGGGAACTTTCTCACACCACTAACTCTAGATATCAGAGTAAGTTCAGCAGATTGGGATGCTGAGGGAGCCTGAGCCTTTGACATATAAGAGGCTCAGTGTTCTGGGTTTGCTCTACCTTAAGAGAATCTGAAGGACCTTGTTGCTTTCTACAGCTACTAAACAGGAGAGTGTAGAGAAAAGAAAGCCAGACTCTTCTCAAAGGTGAACAGGAACAAGAATAGAGGCAATGGGGGTATATGGTAAATTACTACCAGATTCAGGATTTTATAAAAAAAAAAAAAATCATATTTCTACTATTAGAATGGTCAAACACTGAAGTTTATGAAAGAATTTGTAGAATCTCCATTCAGGGAAGCATTCAGAACTCACCTGAACAGGGCTCTGAGCCCTCTGTTCCAATTGAGCTTTCTTGGAATTTGGCATTGGATCAGATGACATCCTACTCCAACGTAATTTATTCTGTGAATCTGTGAAGGTCATACAGTTTTTACATGTTCATGATACACATTTGGCCAAACAGATGCCATCTAGTTATGGTCCAAGTCAGTGGCATATGAACAACTCTTAGAAACAATAGCAGGTCTTAAGAACCCTGGTAGGCTTGAAGAGGGTAAGAGTGAGAATTGCTTCTTTTCCCCTCTAGACCATAGTCTGTAATTTGAAAGAGAAAGGGAACTAGAATAATTTTGGTGAAACAGGTTCAAAGATCCAAAGCATGTGAACCCCCAGCAGGGAAGAGCTCAACAACAAATTTCCCAGCAACTTGTAAATACACAAGCGGGAAAACCCAAAAGAACATTAAAGCTCAAAATATATTTTAAGATATCCAAGGGAATCTAATGTCAAAGAACCTTGTAAAACATAGGCATACTGTATTTTGAACACAGTCTCTTAGGAATGAATATGGGTTAAAGTGTCTGGATCTTACTTATGAGAAATGCTTACTCAATTGACAGAGCAAGACTGTTTCCCTCCTTCCTTTAATCCTTCTAGCGTCTGACAATATTTTCATTTCACCAAGTGTTCATGGAGATAAATGAACGCATAAGGTGTTCAACAAGCAACCTCATATATGTGAAGATGAATAAAATGTTGTATACTTTGATCACATTAATTATGTGCCTGCTTTGGGCCTCCAGTTCTGCATATTAATTGAGAGAAACAATAACATTCTGTTTTCCTCCTAAACCTTACTTGTTATCTGAAGACAGATGCAACAGCAACTGTTTTTCATGTACTTTAAAGTTCATTAATATCTATTTGAAACATATCTTAGCTATCTTAACATCAGCTGTCTAAATATAGCTGGACATTTAAATAGAGAATCTGGCTGGATTTTATTTTTTGTTTGTCTGAAATGTCAAATCAAGATCTTCCACAGGAGAAGGGAAAATAATATTTGCTGTTACTTGCATTTCTCTAAGGTAATAAAAATACTCTGGAAAGTAAAGAAAGGCAATGTTTTTTTTCTTTTCTAAGAGGCAAGTATAAACACCAGAAAGAGCTATTGTTCTTGTCAGGAGGATGACAACTGTGAATATTAATCTGAACTAAAACATGTGAAAATACACATTATTCAAAATCTTTTCCAGTCTGCTGAAAGACATGTTGTGAGCGGGATTGATGGAAAGGCAGAGGGTTTATTTTCAAGACAGCCTGAGACCCAACTGATTCAGTGATGACAAGTTCTTTGAAAAGGGTTTCATCATTTTCAGCCTAATAATAGCATTCATTCTAATATCATAAAGCAAACAAAAAGGTATTGAAATCTTAACCTTTTCATTCTGTCCTCCTGCCACACTTTGACTGTGTTTGGTTCAGGAAGTAGGGAGGAGATTTTCAGTGATTTTTAAAACAATCCAGTGGATATATGGATTAATTTTGAGGGACAAATGGTATGTCAGACTTTGCTAGATTAATGAGAACATAATCAATACAATTTTGTGGTCAGTGTCACATTTTATTATTATGTTAGATCTCAAAACAGTTTGTTAATCTGTTGATTGTTTAAATGAAATCTGAAATGGGTATATACAACACCATTTCAACTCTCCTTAAATATGTTATATTATGTATGGTAAGGTGAAATTGCAGTCATTTTTTACAATTTCACTGACACTTGTAACACAAATAACTTTTCAATTTTAAAAACAGTTTTTGAAAATTAAATTTCCTTTTTTATATTATTATTGCTTTAGGTTGGTATTTTCTTTTTTAGAAGTGGTTTCTTCCACTCAAATTCTAGTCGTTTTTATAAACCCGTGATTTTTACTTAAATAGATTTCAAATTTAAAAGAGAAAAAGAAAAACAGACGAAACATATGTTTAAAGTTAGCATAGAGAAATCTCAAACCAAAATGCAGTATTTCAGGTGCCCCCGGATTTACACAGTGACTAGGGAGATAAAGATGTATAAAAAATACAAAACAAAGCAAAAAAACAATTAAAAACATGACTTGTTAACAAGTGGATATTGAAGCATTAATTTGCTTTGAAATCATAGATCAAACGAGATTAAAGACAGCCTTTAAAGGATGTCCCCTTTTTAAATGGGAAACTGTCAAACATAATCACAATGGAGAGATATTGTTTAGGAGTTTTAGTGTAGTTTGTGTGGTCCAGTTGTATTCCCTCTCCTAAGATGCTTATTTAGACCCATAAGGAGCTTCTGAGTATTTCGTGTTCCTATCTTGCTCTTTTAATGTGATGGTTTTTGCTGTGTTTCTTGTTTGTTTTAATTCTGTTGTATTCAATATATATTTTTGTGTTCCTTGGTTTGTGTTCAAACATTTCAAAATATTGTCCCCGCTGTAAAAAATATATGACCTTTGCATCAATTGTCCTTAGATCCAAGCTATTTCCAGAGCTCTGGGAAGGAGGGGAGAAGGGAAAGAAAAACACAACAACCCCCTTCAAAAAAACCCCAACCAAACAAACCCAAAACAAATCAAAAACAAAACACAACCCCCCCCAAGAAACAAACAAACCACAAGAAACCCCCACAAAACGTGAAATACATACTGTGTAGATTGATATTGAAACAAATTGGATTATCATAAGGTTAGTGTATAATGTTTTATGTTTACATTAATATGAATTTTAAAAGTTTTTAATGATCAAAACTCAGTCTAAACTTGAAAACTTTCACTTACAGCATCAGACATAAAAATATTTGTATTCCTCCTGTTCATTTGGGGTTTTTAATTGTTTTTTCTCCTTTCTTTTTTTTTTTTTTTGGGAAGGAGGGGAGAATAATCAGGTATTTTAAATTATAAATTGCTGACACAGGCATCAGCATTTCATGCATTTCATTTCACTCTAATTTTTTGTACATGCACAGTTTTGTAGTTGGCCTTAGGTGCCTTGATAGTAGAAACTTCAGGGAAATGTTGATGTTTTTGTGTTGGTTCATCTATCATTACACTTTTGGGAAAGCCTTTATCCAATATGGTTTTTAAATACTTCAGTTCTCAATTTGCATTCATTGCATCTAGATAACTGCTTGTTTTCTGTTCTTTAGAGAAAGAAATTCAGAGCTCATAATTTTAAAAAATATGAGAAAATGTGTTTAAAAGATATGTGTTCATGGCATTAAAATGTCAGATTAATTAATAATAATATTTTCCTTACAAAAAAAAAAAAAAGAGAAACAAATTTTATACTACTCTGACAGATTTATTTGGAAGCATTCTTGGTCAGTTTTTCTGAGGTTTTTAAGAATATTCTGAAGGATAGTAGATTATGACACCTAAAATAAATGTCAACAATTTTAGAAAATTATATTACTCTTCCTGGATTTCATATATTTTCCATGAATTACAGAGGGAAATGACCAGTATTTTTCCTACCTTTCTGAGTTTTCACATTTAACAGCTCAAGAAAAAAGTGCTAGAAAAAGTTTTTAAAGCTTTCCTAGATTCGGAGTGTCATTCTCAAATTTTAAAACTAACAACAACAAAAAAAAGAAAAGAAAAAAACTATGAAAATTTCATGAAAGAACTAAAAGAACTCCAGAAATACATCCCGATATTGATAAAAATTATAGTTAGTGTTTGTGAGATCCTCTGAGAAACTAAGAAATTACTTGTCCTTGAAAGACAGGAATGAGCTTGGTGATAGTGAATGAGGTTATTTACAGTTCTGTACAACATAGACACTGAGCTTTCTGACTCCCGTCTAGCAATCCCCTGGTGTTTAAGACTCTATAACTTAGAAAGACTAAACTGAGAAACATGCTTTATTATGATCACGTAGTTCACATAGGATTATCAAACACAGATTTAAAAGTGTGCGAAAACAAACAGCAGAACCAGTTGGTTATAATGGGGAACATAGACTGTCACCAATAATAAGTGGAAACAGACATGTAAGTACTGTTTAGGAAAGCTTTCTTTGCTATAGGCAGTAACTGTATCCAGTTTCTTTAATTCTTCATAAAGATTGGTCAACTTAAATCATTCCAAAGCGACAGATTTCAATTTTACAAGTGTAACAGTCGAATTATAGTCCTATGAAAAAGTTATCATTTAGCATGATTTTTAACAGGGAAATTCAACAAGGTCAGGAGTCCTTAATGAATTATTACCATTGACTAAAATCAATATTTCCTGGTTGTATATGTTAACATATTACCACATCTGACTGCTTGTCCTCTCATCTGAGAGATTACAGAGAGCCTGAAGTTATTCATATAGTAAATTCTGTTGCCTGCAAAAATTGTGATTATATATTTTCTTTCAAAATGTATGTCTCAGTGCATTCATTGAACTCATACTTTAAATGACCAAACTTGGTATCACAATTGTTTAGTATTCCTGGTGTTATTTCTTAAAAGGTGGGCAAGCTAAAAAGTAGACTGATTCCCCAGAGTATATTTTTTTTTTTAAATGAAGATAACATTGATAGAGTAGAATTTTGCATCTCAGTTTCTTTGTTTGGGTCTTGAAATATTGTCAATTGGTGACTTTTTTTTTTTTTTTTGAGGATGTTGTTATTTAAAACATATTTTAATTCCTTCTTTTTTCCTCCTATTTGTTTCTTAGGGTGGGTGCAAGTGTACAGTTTTCCTGTGAGGATAATTATGTGCTGCAAGGTTCTAAAAGCATCACTTGTCAGAGAGTGACAGATACACTGGCTGCCTGGAGTGACCATAGGCCAATTTGTAGAGGTAAGTGCTATCCTTTGGAATTTTTCCTGATATTTGGAAAGGTAATTTATAATTTCTGCTTAAACATTCAATAAAACACTGCTCAAAACAAAACAAAGAGACAACTATATCTCATGTGTATATATGATTATGTATATAATAAGACCTGTATGTAGCTTGAAGCACATAATCAAATATGTAAAAAAAAAATGTCAATTTAGAGAGCTATTTTCCTTTAAACAGTTTTAATTTCACTTATTCTTCTTTTTGTCATGTTAAACTTATTTTAAGTAGAACTAGTTAGGTTTATGTTAACTTTTTCTAATTCAATTCCAAGATAGGAGCTCCTCACAATCATATTTTGTCCCTGTCAGTCCCACATATTTACCGAGTCCTCATTTTTCAGTACATTCCTTTGTCATTCATCCATTTTGCTCAGCTTTCCAAATGACTTAGCCTTCTAACATTTCCAAATGCCTTCCCATTGTGGTCTAGACCAATGAATGAGACCTGCTTTTAAGAAGGGCTGGGGGAAGTGGCTTTTTGTTTGTTTGTGGGTTTTTGGTTTTTTTTCATTGCAACCTACTGCCTCTAATAAAAACACAGAAAAAATACATAAATTCTGCCAAAATACACCAGAACTGAGATATATATGAAAATTAAAGAATACTTCTCTATGTATAGAGCTTTTCTTTTCATCTTGGTAGAAAAATGACTTTGGGTTACACATTTGGTTTGTACAAGTCAGTGACATTCTTGACCCTTGAAATGTGCTAGTTGTACATTCTGCTAGAACCAGGCAACCTAGCCAGGACAGACACTAAAAAACAAGGCAAAACACCACCACTAATTGGGGAATTGGGTTGAGAAAGAAAAAGAAATCATTCAAACTGTTTGAAACAGTTTTATTGTCATTTTGAGGTAGATCAAAGGCATAGTCCTTGTACTCACAAAATCTTACACTGAATGACAGTTACCAGGGCAGCAAATATTGTTTGTTTCAGAGACTATAGAGGGAAGAATTTACAACATCTGAGCCTAAAGCTTTGTTTGTTCAAGACTGGGCTAAAGCATAATCTCACTTATATAAAACTCAAATACCTATTAAAAAAGTGTTTATTGCCTAGTACTTTCGTAATAACAATTTGTTGTTTTGTTTCTCTAGTTGTCAGAGTAGATTTTTTCAATTGTATAATCACATATATGATACACTTGTAAATTATAATCTTCATTAAAGAGCATAAACAATTGTGGCGGATTGCTCTAGCCAACAGGTAAACATTAACCCAGACATCCACTTTCACAACCCCAGTGAGATGGGGAAGAGACCTGACAGAGCAAAGCTGAAAACTTGTGGGTGAACATCAAGACAGTTAGTTTAATAAATGCATCCAAACTAATGCATGCAACCACAGCTAAATCAGGATTTTCTTTGCTACTTTCAAGTAGTTGGCAGATATTTAAGCATTTCCTGGAAAGTCAGGCCTCAGCACAAGTGATGGTTACTTGGGAAGACAAACATATTACCATGAAGGTGCCCACTTCTTCCTCCTTTCCCTGGGTGTTTATTGCAGAACCTGTTGTGTCCTAATACACTGTAGAAATGAGCTGAAGTAATCCACAAATCATAAAAGCAATGCTCAGAAGAAAGGGGCTCTTTGCTGCTGAATTATCTATCTTTCAGTTTATTATCTGCAAATATCTCTATTATGCTTTAATCCCAGTAACTTCTAAAAAACTAGGATGATTTAGTCCTATACTGCCATTAAAACCACAGTTTGAAGAACAAATTACTTACTTCATACTCCCAAAACTGGAGCTAAAATTTCACAATAGTCTGAGGACTAAGTCAGCCACTCTTTATAAATTGTTTCTTTATTCTGAACATAGACTAACATTGTTTCAGCTGAATGGTACACAATTCTTGGTCAATATTATGACATTGCACATGGTGCATATTTGTGGATGGTGGGAAGAGAAAGACACAAGTTTTATTTGTACTCCCATATTATTTCCAGTTCCTTTACTGACCTTCAATATGCCAGTATTCATGGTGCTCATGCCAAGCATTTAATAACAAAATGCACATTACAAATAACTTTATCACATTTTCTAAACGATCATCAACCTGAAGTGGTAAAGCTGATAAACTGCACACAACTGCTGTGGGCTCAATGACTGTAAGTGTACAAGACTTACTAGAGAAGCTGACATTTGCATTTACCCCAGAATGGTGACTATCAGAATTCAGAATTCATGAAGCTGATGAATAGTCACAGGAATCATCTTACTGCTGGCAAGTTTATAGCCTTACTTGAAAGGGCACGGTAGTGTCTGGGGCCCCTGGGGTGCCGGGAACAGCAGGCTCTGACAAGGTGACGATGCAGGTCGAGGTCAACCCCACTGCCCACCCTGGGTCACAGACAGGGAGTGATGGGAGGCCCCAGAAACTGCCAAAGAGACTGAATGGTGCTAATGTAAGTGTTCCCAGATTCCCTGAATTCCACACGAAGTCTTACAGCAATCCAGTCTTTTTTTTTTTCTGTAAGCAATATACACGGCTATCTAACATTTTTTTATGCAATGTTTTGCAGTAACTCCATTTCTTAAACAGACCTCTGGGCTTCAATTGTCACTTTTGCTTGGCTTTCCCAACCCACCTCGGTTTTTTTCCCTTGCCCCTGAAATTCAAATAGAAGAAAGATAAAAGAGTAACAGCTTGACTGAAAAGTGTCTCTGAAAGGGAGATATTTCAGCCTTTCTTCCTTGTGGATAGCTAGCAGAGGAACAAACTGTTTTCAAAGGCTTATTGCCACAAAGTTGCACCTCTGGATTAGTTCCTGCTGTAGCAGACCTTATGCAGGATGAATTGAAAATAAACTAATAAATATTAATTGTCTGGTAGTTACAGTGCTAGAGGTGTGATGCTTGAACCAGTTACTAGAGTGTAGAAAATGTCCTCTACTTCAGATTATATGAATCTGCTTTTGTTATTCTAGCAATTAAAGCAATATATTTTTTCTTGATACAGCAGCACTATGCCAAGCTTTTTATATTGGTAGTAGGAGCCTACAGTGGCATACTTAAATGTGATTAGTTCTTTAGAGAGCCTTAGGGTTCAGTGATACTTGAGTTTAGCGGTGGACTTGACTGAGGTAGGTTAGCACTTAGACTTGATGATCACAGAGGCCTTTTCCAACCTAAATGATTCTATGATTCTGTGGGGTTTTTTGTTTGTTCATTTGTTTGGGGGTTTGTTGTTGTTGTTCTTTTTTGTGGTTTGTTCATTTTTGTTCATGTTAAGCACTGACAGCTTGTTAACAACAGTTAGTGATGCTTTGGTAGAATTACCTACATGGATGAGTGTTTTTTGGCTTCTACTAAGATTGCATAAGATTTGCATGTGATGTGTCTGAGACTGAAGTGAAATTAATGGAAGACTATTAAGACAATTTTTAACATAAACATAGAATCATAGAATGGTTAGGGTTGGAAGGGAACATCTAGTTTTAACCCTTCTGCATACAAAGACATTTGCAGAAAACTGAATCTGAGCTGAATCAATCTAGACAGAGTTTTCAAAGTTCAACCTCTAACATACGACCAAGTGCTGGTAGCAGATTGTGATGGAAGGAGAGATAATCTGAAAGTCATTTTCCTCTACTGTTTTCCTTTTTTTTCCTGTTTGTACCCATCACACTTCTATCAATGGAGAAGAATGAGCTTCCTCACAGCAGTCTGTGAGTAAAGAAATGCTCGAATTTCATTCTTCAGAATTGAGGCAGCCACAAAAAAAATGAAAACTAAAATTTTCTAAAGTACCAGAAATACGTTGGGTATTTTATTCCAATATTCAGAAAAAAGAATGACCAAGTTTTTAAAGAATCTAGTAATTCCTTCCTCCTGCACTGAAACTTGAGTAACTAAATAGTCTAAATTACATCAGAAGGTTATGGAAGTTATGCAGATAGATTCTGAGATTCAGAGATTTTTACCTAAGTACATAGAAATAGTATGATCTAGACTCTGACTTTTAGCATGTTGCCATAGTGCTTGCAGTACCAAAAACCTGACAGTGACATTTTAAAATATTTTGAGTTCTATAACTACATTTTTGTCACAGAGAATTATATGTCTAAATATTTTTGAAATACTTTTAGATTATAAAATATTTTGAGAATTTTGAGAATATTTTGCAAAATCTATTCCTAATGCTTTTTGGAAAAGAACTGATTTTGTAAAGTAATGTATGTTCATAATATTGACTATCCAGAGTTGCTGAATGTGGCAGAGGGATTATGATGGTTTCACAAGTGAATCTGTGCTTTACAAAAGTCAGACTACATACTGCCTAGAACCATTTAATGCTATTTTCTTTCTAATTTTATTTCTTAAAGAGCTAAGATACCACAGAAGTTCAAGTTAAGTTTAGGTTAAGAATATATTGTAACATAAATGTGATACACAGGGGTTTTTCTCCCAATCACAGAGAAATTATGAAGCAGAGCATGTACTGGCCCTTCTTACAGCCGTATGTAGAAGGCTTCATCCATCCACTTGAAAGGGTAAATCTCTCTCTAAACAGAATATTGATATGATAATTCTGAGAATTTATTCTACATAAAGAAGGAATGCAGTAAGGCAAATGTCAGGGCAATTAATTGAAAAGTGCTTGTTTTCTTCCTCTTTAGGTAATTTTTCAAGATATTTTTTCCTGGCTCAAACACCTTCAATAGCAGAATGTTATAGAATATATCAGCATAATAATGTTTTTGTGGCAAGTTGTTAGTAATGCTGTGGCAATTTTATAATATTTGCTTTAAACAGAGCAACCGATCAAAAGCAATCTGATTTGTTGTTTATCATTTTAGCTAGAACATGTGGTTCTAATTTACGGGGACCAAGTGGCATTATCACATCACCAAATTATCCAGTTCAATATGAAGACAATGCACACTGTGTGTGGGTCATTACAACAACTGATCCAGAAAAGGTATGCTTTGTATCTTTGTCTCAATTCACACAGTAGAATTTTGGATGTGTCTTAAAAATATTTCATATATATTTTTATGAATACATGCAAGTGTCTATGTTCATTTAAACACAAAAAAATGTCCAGAGTAAAGATTATAAAATATGTTGGGCACTGGGGGGGGGGGGAGAAAAAAAAGAGGTAATACGTAAGAAAATTTTCACTCAGAGTAACAGGTCTAATTTCAAGTTTACAAGTTTTAAACACATTTTTTTATAAAATACATAAAACCATAGTCAAAATCCCACAGTGCTAAATGAGTTAATGGTGAGTTTTTCAAGTTTTATCTTAATTCTTACTTGCTGTTGAGTCTTGACATAAAACCCAGTCATAAATCTAAGTATTTTGACAGATCTTGTAAAGTGTTTTAGCACCTACATAATTTCTCTTTTCAATCCACTGTTTTCCAGTAAGGATTCTAAATACATAACAGTGAATAATTATGCATAAAATAGTAATTAAGTACCTTTCCACTGCATTGCACTTTTGCAATTACAAAACATGTATTTCCTGTGCAGTTTTTTAGAAGACTGTATTCTTGACTTCTTTAATGTAGTTAAGGGGAAAAGGTTTAACTCTATCTCACCATAAATAAATAAAAATGTTTAGCTGCAAAAAAAGATCAATTTGCTCCATGCTTTCATAGCATATTGTGAAGAAAATTTCACCTACCCAAATTTATGTTCAGTAATATGTGGTCTTGTTGATTTTTCCAAATGCAGCATATGTTTATAAGAGAAAATTTAAATATGCATCACAAGAAAATAAGTGCAATAACTACTAATAGAAGAGAGTCTTGGAATTTTAATGGTTTTTTTTATTCAATTAATTTTAATTTCTCTTCTCTTGAAGATCGGAAGAG
>JAWWMO010000121.1:93550194-93580056 GCA_035047845.1 Dendrocincla fuliginosa
TTTTTATTTCTCTTCTCTTGATTTTTTAAGAATTCTAATTAAGGAAGGTTTTTCATATTTGTTATAAAATGAAGGTGGCAATCTCCCTGCTGATTGCAAGAAAGTTTAACTAAAATAATAGAAAAATTGGTACTGACTATGCAGTATTATTAAAGGTATTATTAATGTATTATTGAACTGTACAGTGTATATTTCTATGGAGGCTCAGACTTACCTGTGAAAAAAAATTAAATATGCCAGGTCTGTTCATTCTATACAATAGATCTTTCTCAGTGGATTTAGGTTTTAGTAGTCTAGAATTTAATGAAATTGATGTGGATTAATTTATTATTCTGTTCACTGGACTCAAACAGGCACTCACTCTTAAGTTGTTTTCAGTGGGCATGTTGCTAGTTCATCAGTCATGTGAATACACAGAAGGAATTGCATACCCAGATAGATGAATTATGTTATATTCAACATGAAGAGGTATGAGTACAATGCTTGGAACTTTCACACAGAAAAAAGTCCACACTTACATCCTCCAGGGTGGAAGGTAAAGAGACATGCTAACAGACACTGATTTCACAGTGTAGGAAAAACAGGTTGAACTTTTAAGTTCTTCAATTCTGGACAGGATGGTCAATAGTGAATGATTTGACTTTTTATTAATCTTTGATTTGTCTAGCAGTGCAACAAAAGATCATTTTCTTGATTTCATGTATCTTGGAAAGATGGGTATCTGCTCTGGACCATGATGACTGTAAATTTGAAGTCATAAAATCAAACATATTTAAGACTTACAGTATCCTTAGGTTGCTTTCACATAAAGTCTCATCATCTTTATCAGTATGTTTCAATACAATTGATATTGGGACTTCTATTCCTAAGTGACCGTATCTAGACTTAACGCTACCCTTTTGGATAATAAAAAATAGCAAAGAAAATCCTTTTACTTTACAGACTATCTGACTGAAATGGAACATGTTTCCTACTTCTTTCTAAATGAAAATATCTTGCTAACATTTTGAAATCTATGAAATTTTAAAAAATCAATTACAAAGATAGTTTACAAGTTTGCAAAACAATGAACCAATTTAAGGATATGCTGAAAGTTTTGCAGATTTTCATGCCTGACTTTTCTTGAAATTATGAACGACAGAACTCCCTAAAATTGAACTATATATTGAAGGTTTGATTTTAAGATTAGACTGGGGAGTCATTATAATCTTCTTATTGGGGGGGAATTCAGCAGCAGAGAGGGAGAAAGGTTTGAATATACATGGAGGGAGATTAAGACACAAACAAGGTCAGATGTTGGTAACGAAAATGATAATTCACTTCTATTGTCTATTAAAGAAGAGAAAAGGAGGAAAAAAGGAAAGTAGGAAAAAGCAATGGGTAATTACAAAAAACAAGTGATAGTTATCACTGTGCATCCCATGGTGTTCTGTTGATCCTTTCTTCTTCTGTCCTTTGGTCAGGAGAGCTCTCTCCAAGCTTGTTTTTTCATACATAGGCTAAGCAGCACACTTTCTGACAGCATTTTAGCAGCCTTGCCCAAGCTTAGGAACTATGACAGCATGTAGACATGTAATCCACCATGTAGACATTGGTTTTCATGCAATGATCATGCGATACACCTGAAGTCTATAGGTTGTAATGTTTACCTTACTAGGAAAATAACTAGGTGCACAGAGTCTGTAGTTAACTGAACATTCTGTTATTGCAATTGATTTCTCGCTGAAAATTGTTTTAATTGTTTTAATTGTTTTTACATTTCAAGCAATGGCAAAACATACTGCTTTTTTAACAGTTCAGGCAATGTCAAAACAAATTGCTTTTCACCAGTTCTCTACAGGAGTCTACTCTTTTGACTGTCAGATTTGAAAATATTTATCCAAATGCTTAGGGTCATGTTTGATTTTCTTTTCCAAGAAGACAAACCGTTCATGACATGTTGTTACTCTGTATTTTAAATTACTTTTGACTCACTTTAACAGTGAATTTGTGACCTTTCATCAGGTTAGTTTGCACATAGTATTTTACAAGACAAGATGATGATTTTTCTTAACATAACATTCAGTGCTATTTAAGGAGGATAGTCTTGCTAAACAGGATTCCTTGCAAAAAAAATACAAAACAAGAAAACCCACCAACCAACAAACCAAACAAAACCCCCCACTTAATGAACCTGAATGTTTTAAAGAATAAATCTAAAAAGAAAAAAAAAAAATCACAAATTTTACATTTTAATGCTGTTGTGGGGAAATTTTTAATGTCAAATCAAAATAAAAACAAATTTCCACTTCCTGTAGGGAAAGTAGCATAGTCCCAGATCTTAGCCAACCATATGAAGATCAGAGTTAGATACATGTTTCTCTAACGTTTATTTGCCTTTTCCTGAGCAATACAAAAGTCTAAGTTGTTTGATTCTTCTCCTGTTCAAAGGTATTTCTGTTAATGCTCTGCTTATTTTGAAGAGTTTATTTTCTTCCCTAAACATTTATTTGTTTCCTCTGGGTCCCACTATTGTAGCTTTTGATCAGCATCCTACTGAGTCATTTATTAGACTTTTAGTACTTGCAAATACAACTTTATGGTGCTCTCCTGACTCCGTCAAGTAGATGCTGTAATTCTTGGCAATTCTACATTGTTTTAGTTGTTTTGTTAAGCAGTTTCTCAACTTTTTTAGAATCAGTTACTTTGAACTGTTCTTCTGAGTTCTTACTGATCTGTTGTCTTTATCTCTTTCTTACTGTTAATATGATCTCTTCAGTACGTATTATGCATGTCTCTATCCCTTGCTGTTTCAATTCATTCTCCAGACTGTGGGTTTCTTTCTTAAGATTTATTGTCTTGATTTCCTACTGCTTTCACTATTTTATGGTAACATTGCAGCCCCAGTTTCAGCCCCAGTGCCTACAGGAGGGCAACATTTCATGTTGTTTCAGCAATGATACCTAATTTTGCACAATATTTTCCTGACTGATTGCTGATTGTGGTATAGTGGATGTGCCATGGGCTGCAATAGTTCTAAATTTAATGAACTGGCAAATAAAGACTGCTCCCCAATTACTTTGTTTTTTTCTTTTTTTTTTTTTTCTGAAGAACATACTTTTTGCACAGTACAAAGCACAGATTTTAAGTATTTGTTTGAGCCTAATAGTTTTCTTCTTTACAAAATAGAAGTTATTCACTGTAGTCTCCATAATTGAAGAAGTTGGATTGTAGCGAGGCTGGGAAACTTGGCATACAGTTTTGTAAGGCTGAGCCTTCAGGTATTTCACAGAATCACAGAATATGCTGAGTTGGAAGGCACCCACAAGGAACATTGAAGTCCAAGTCCTAGCCCTGCACAGGACCATCCCCAAGAGTCACACCACATGTCTGTCAGTATTGTTCAAATGCTTCCTGAACTCTGTCAGGCTTAGTGCTGTGACCACTTCCCTGGGCAGCCTGTTGCCGTGCCTAGCCACCCTCTGGGTAGAGAACCTTTTTCTAATATTGAACCCAAACCTCCCCTGACACAACTTCAGGCCATTCTCTCAGGTTCTGCCACTGGTCACCACAGAGAAGAGATCAGTGCCTGCCCCTCCTCTTCCCCTCACAAGGAAATTGCAACTGCAGTGAGGTCTCCCCTCAGTCTCCTCTTCTCCAGGCTGAACAGACCAAGTGTCCTCAGCTGTTCCTCATATGGCTTCCCTTCAAGACCCTTCACCATCTTCATTGCCCTCCTTTGGACACTCTCTAAGAGCTTAATATCTTTCTGATATTGTGGTACCCAAAACTGCACACAGCATTCAAAGTGAGGCCGCAAGTAGGATTATACCTCAATATGTTGTCTTAAAATGGTATTTCTAATTTACTGTCTTTCAAAGTATAGATGGGGGACTTCAGGACAACATTTTTGTTCAGGAAAACTACCTCCAGTTCTAGGAGTATTCTAGGGAATCCACATACTGTTAAGATTGGTTTCGAGATACTTTAAAGGTAATTAATTCTTGCAATATGCTCTAAAAGAACAGTCTTACAAAGTAGCATATGATAATATGCAGGGTGTTTGAGTCAGGTTGTCTTGCTGATTCATGAATTGATTCAATAGTGACACTCAACTTCCATGTAAGTAGCTTATGCACATACTATAATTTTGCTATGGATTCAGAATCTGTATTTGAACAGGCAAGTTTGCTCCAGTTAGATGGCATTATTGTATCATGTTGCTTAATGTTAGAGCAGGTTTTTTGAAAGTGTGACAAGCCGCCAACTGATGATGACCTTCTGCACACAACACCACTCCATGCAGGTTGAGGGTGAAGGCACAAAAGGCGTTTATTCAGCTGGGTTCGGGTTTCTATAGGGTCCCGAGGGAAGGTTCTGGAACTGGGACATGGCTGGATAGGAAAGGGGGCGGAGTGTGGAACCAGGCAACAAAACAGCCAATCAGGGGCAATTCACCCAAGGCGGGAAGGTGAACCAATAGGGAAGCAGGTCCAGGGCAAAGGTGGGAAAACTGTGAGGGGGAAGAAGACAACATGGAGGGAACCAGGGATAACACAACATGGGATCCGCCATGTTGGGGATCAACCTGAGGGGTGCACATAGGGAAATAACCATAGGGAGAACCACAAATGGAGAGGTTCAGCTTTCTACAATTGATCATATACTTGCAAAATGATCCTTCTACAAATAATCTTATCTTGGATCAGAAGTGTCCATGAGCATTAAGGTCCAGTCCTTTCTTTAAACCTCTGCTGTAAATGTTTGGAGCTCCACAGTCTCTGCTCTGTCCTCAGTCTCTCCATCCTTGTAAGTCCACTTTTGAAAGTTTCTTTCCATGTCTCATAGCTATCTCGTTCTCCCACAAACGTGTGTTCATAAATTGTTTCTTCAAAGTTTCATTATTGGCAGGGCTCCTGTCCCTCCAAGTGCCTCATCAGACCATCATGTCACATGTAATAAGAGGTTTCAGATCTGCAGAACCTGCAGTCTATACTATACTCTGACTGGGAAAGAAAGCTCTGGCTGGGCACCATATAGGTCATCCTTAAGAGATTACCAGAACCCTACCACAATATTGATTTTTATCTGTAAAACTTATCCTCTCTCACTTTACCTCAGCAGACATGTTGAGAAACAAAAATATGTAGATATACAAACTACTTTCACTGAAATATTTTATAGTCACGGCAATGTACTGGCTCATGCTAGCAATTTACTCAACTACTATTTCACAAGTGTCAGGATTGAGTTAATAGAGTGAAGAAAATAGTCACTGTGATTTTAGGATTGCCTCATTTGTACATCCTGTGCTTTCTAGAACATACAAGTACACTAGAACCTTCCTGAAAGAGTGGTTTCCCATGACGTGTGGAAAATGGAAACAATTTGTATGCTCTTTTCTGCTTCACACAGCATTAAAACTGATCTTTGTGCCATATGAGAATATGCATATTTAAATATTAACCTTTTTATTTTTCACTTGCTGAAAAAGCATATTTAATTTTAGGAGCCTGTGATACAATTGGCAAAGAATTCACATGATTTAAAATTAAAATTATTAAGGTCTTGGTTATGAAACAAACAAACACTGGTTGAGTTCCCTCTTGCTTTGAAATAGGCTCGTGTATTTATTTAGTTTTTTGTAATCAAACAGTACAATTTTTGAACACAAGGTATAACTATAAAAGCTGTTGTTGCAGCATAAAGATGAGATTTTAAACTTTCAGTGTCCTAAAATCTTCTACAATACTTCCAGGATAACCTTGGTTCTGTGCAGTCTTAAATACATTCCAAAAACAAACAAACAAAAAAGGAGTCTGTATATTTTAATAAAATAAGCAAAATGTACTTGTAAGCCTACTGGAAAAAACATGTTATATATAACTGACTCACTACAGTATATATGCATCTTCAATTTGAATTTAAATATATAAATTGAAATGCAGAGTTCTCTATACATACAACTGATGCTTTAAACAATACATATATTGTGCAGGAACAGTTTATATTTTGAAATTATATATTTGTTATGTCTTCAGTTTTTTGTGTATACTTATTAGAACATTATGATCTTTATTAACAATGCTGATATTTCTACCTTTTGAACATTATGTAAGTTGTGGGGCTGGAAGAGAAGACTCCATTCTGTCATTGAAAACATTTAGAATGGAATTTGATGACTTGTCTGAACTCCAATTACACTTGATGGAGATTTGTCATATAGCCAGTAGAGTCAAAGCTTCATCTCTTCCTAAACCAGTCCACTAGAGGCTGATCAACTAAATCACTGGGCTTTTTTTGCTCTCACTGGATCAGAACCAAAAGGGATTTAAACATTTTAAATTTTAGCACGTAATGTTTAGTATGTACATGGTGTTGTGGTAAATAGATAAGGAATATACTGCACAGATTGAATGGGAAGGGTCCTATAATAGCCACGTTGAACAGAAAAATCCTGGAGTAGAGTTATACCAGATTTAACTAAAATTGTTGAAGAACATTTCTCCTATATTAATATATTTATTTCAAAGAGTGAGTCTTTTAGTGAAACTGATAGACCCAAGCCAAAACTGCTTTCTATATTAAGATTAGATGTCACATTTGTACATTAATTTAATTATCTTGAAAGACTGATGGTAGGCAGTGATGGAAGAGGGACACATGATCAGTACTTATGATGAAAGGATCCAAGCACAAATTTCCTACAGCACAGGAAATTACTGTATTTCCTGGTTTATGAGAAAAGCAAACCAAAGAGGCACACTTAATACTTCTAGTGTTATTCTTGCTGTATTCACTTTACTTTTCCCACATGGTTTCTAACATTAGGTGCAGAAAAATACCCAACTCTTAAGTTTTTCCCTCATAAGACAATTGTCACATATATGGGCTGACAGTTATATTCCATATTGCTTACCCTTTGTCTGACCTTCCTCCTTCCATGCTGTTTTTGAGCAAAGGAGACTAACTCCTGAGCCTTATCTGTCTTCAGTATCTTATATTTGCTTTCAGGATGTCAGGTAGATTTACACCAGTGAGATTTAGCTGTGGGGTATGAATTTTATGAGCCTCATATGTATCTAAGTATGACATATTGAGTTGTAAATGGCAATTTAGGAAAAAACAAACAAACAAACAACAAAAAAAACCCAGCAAACAACCAGTAAGACTTTTGGAAAGAAACTATAGAAGCACGCACATGAAGGAGTGGAAAAACTGAAGCAGGAGACTTAGTAGTATATTTGCTCTGATATTGTCTTTGATTTTACAATAAGTCCATATTTCAGAAAGACAGTTGCAATGTATTGGCTGGTAATGCTATGCTCAAGGCAAACAAAAGATTCAGTGTCCAAAAAAAGTAAAGATATTAAAATGTGGCAAAGTTTTATTTGGAAAGATTAAGCCATACTTACATGGCTTAATGAAAATTATTTTGAAAAATCTACCAAAAAATCCGCCAGCAAACAAACCAAAACTCAAACCTGCAAAGTTATCAAAATGTTTTTGTTAAATACAAAAGCATGCCATTTTAGAAGTTCTAACCCTTCTGTTTTTTCATCTTCTAATATCAGATCAAGGAAAGAGAAAAAAGAGTTTTCCCTTTTAAAGGAAAGCAACATGTAATATTTTCCCTGTGGTATGTTTCTTCTTTATCTGCTTGGGTAAGAATTATGCAAATCCCTTCTTGTGACCCTTTAATTTAATACTTAGTGTTGCGTTCTGCAAGGGTAAAAAAGACAAGCTATTCCAGGTGAGGATAAAGCAGGAATGGCCAGTTTATTGCAGGAGCAAGAGACATATAGGGTTCTGGAACTAGGGAGGAGTTCAGGGCAGAGTTAGGGCAGAGCACGACAAGCAAGGAAAAAGGGCGTGGCAACCATGCCAAACAAGGGGTTAAGCAGGCAGGGTGAACCTTATAAGGGAGTGCTGCAGTGCACCAAAACTCAACCAATAGGGAAACTGGGATAGAACAACCCATAGGAACAATTGAACAGTAGAAATGTAACTATGACTATTCTAATACAGCAAGTATCTAGCTCCTTTATTAGATCAGGAAAAAGCTTCTTGAAAGCATCAGGCTATGGTCCATTGGGTTTGGTCTCTTTCTCCTTCCGAGAGTGGGTAATCTGCCAGTGGTTTCCCCACAACTTAGTGCAGTGAAAGCAATCTATATTTACCTTTCTCATAGAAACACTTTTCCAGACTGGGTATCTGAAAAACTCTGAATTTTTTAGCCTATATCTTGCAAAACAAAACCAGGCTATTCTTCTTTGATTTTTTTATTTTATAGTTAAAAGAATTCTTTACTCAAAAAATGCAGCCACCACCCTTCCTCCCCCCAAACTGTTTAACACATAAACATGCTTTTTGGTTTTCCAGTTGCCAGAGGTAGACTTTAAAGATTAAAAAGCAAGAAAACAAAACAGCAAAAAAAACACAACTACAACAACTTCACTTTCATCATTGACATTTACTGTTATCCATCCACTGCCATATATGCACTTCTCTTGTTGCTGCGAGTTGGGTTGTTGCCTCCAGCCTTTTTCTTAAAGGAACTTATCTGATGTGAGTGCACTTAAGAATTCTTCCATCATTTTCTTCTTCCTCTATGTTTTGTCCTCTCATGGTGGTCTGCTTCACTTCCTTCTTTTTATGCTGTTTTGATCTCCATCAATATATTTATTCTCTGTTTAACTTTAATCTTTTCTTCATTTTCATTTTATATTTTTTCAGAAAATAAAAGGTTTATGTACAAAAATCAAATATAGAATCCTATTTGTCTTCATCATTTAAATGGACCTTAAAAACATAAATAAATGGCAAGCTGAAATGTTGACTTTTATTTTTAACTAGTGAAGAAAACAATGGGCTTTTATTCACAATTTTGTAATGTAATTACAATGCTATTCAGCATAAGAATGTGCCCTTTGCTGTTGTGTCACATTATTCCACAAAAAAAATCTGCATTTAATTCCTTCATAGTAAAAAAGCTTTGAACAACTTTTTCAAACAGAGAATCAATCAGACTTCTTAAACCATAGCTGAATATCCATGAAATATACCTAAATACAAGATACTTTCTTTCTTTCCACATATTATAGGATTCAAATCAACATATTTGTTATTACTTCTGAACATGCAGTCTCACACAGAGATATGTAAATAAATACCTTAATATTTTACTTGCACAATCCAAAATGTATGAATATAGCAATGTAAACTCATTACTACTCTCTGATTTAAGTCTTTTTTTTTTTTTCTTTTCTTTTTTTTTTTTTTTTTTCTTTTCTTTTTTTTTTTTTTTTTTTCCTGACAGGAAATACTCATAACAGAGCATGTATCAAATAAGAACATTCTGCCACTGTACTAAAAATAAAATCCTGCAATTAAATGTCCACAGTATTTTCTTATCTTCCTTGTCTACAAGTTACTTGTCAATTCCTTTGCTAAGAACTATCAGGCTTATTCAATATTGCATTGTCAAATGTATAAATCAAAGATATCAAGGTTTACATGTAAAAATGTTTTCCTGGAGTGTCTGCTACTATTCATAGTAAATCATACTGAAAATGTCCTTGACTTTTTTTCGTTATGAACCGCTTTTATTTTTTCTCCTTTTTTTTCCCCTCCTGTTTATTTTTCCTTCATTATTAGGTATTCTGCATAAATTATCTTTGTGCAAACGCTGTGCAGCCTGATGGGGTTGATAATGAGAATGCCATAAACCCATATTTACTTCACAAGCAGACAGGTGCTACAGAATATTTTAGGCAACTACAGCTCTGTGTTACCTCCCAGAGCAAATGGTACTCACTGTTTATTTTCTCTTGTAAATCTTTTCTTCAGAACCTTTTCTACTGGGGAAATGTCAGCTGATAGCTTATAGGTGAATAATAGGAAATTCCAAGAAATTCACAGACTGCATAGTGAAGTGTGTGTATATACAGGAAAAAAGTCAACTTATTCTAAAAATATAGCAGTATTTTCTAAAAAATATTGGCGTTCCTTTCAGTTTACTTTAGCAATGCTAAAGATTTGGTGTTGGTATCACAGTAAATAGAAGCCTCCAGATATTTATGTAATAAATTTTTGTCAGCACTTCTTTTAATTACCTCACTTTGATGTATGACTAAGCAGGAGTATTAAATAAAGAGCTATTGGAGGTATAATAAATGGTCCTCTAATAATAAACAGAGGACATGCAAATCTCAGATTTCAGGAAGAAGGTGGAAGAGGTAACTCTATTTATTAGAATCTTTACTTAATCTTGAAAATATGACAGGTTTTGCAGTAAGTTATTATAGAATTACAAGGTTTTTAAAGTGCATGTGGCAGAAATGACACTGGGGCTAATTTGATAGCTAAGATAACATGGGAAGAGGAAGCTCCAAGGATGCACTATATGGCCTATATTGACTCCCCCATAATTTAAAGCATATAAGTGCACTGCCTAAATTAAATTTACTTCTTTAGGATTTTTCTATCTTCAAAGTAAACACCTCAAAGGGTATTGTAACTCATTTAAAAAGAAATTTTCCTCCTGATTTTGTGAAATAAAGACAATCTAGAATGCTTACTCTGAGAGGTGGACAGTGAACTTCTCATATATGTAAATATATATATGTATGTTTTCAATGTAAAAGATTGTTAATGCCTAATAAATCAATGTTTTATAATTTTGGAAATATAAATTAAATAATTAAATAATTCAGTTGGAGCTGTTTGGAAAAGAGAGAATGGCACACACTATTTTGAAGTAAATAGAGACAAACACTTCCGTCCTAAAGTGTGATGTCAGCAAGAATCGAGGTAAGCATTAATGCACCTGCTGTATAGTGTGAAAGGGATTAACATGGATTAGCATGCTGCTTTGTCAGCTACTTGGTCAAAGAAAGATGGATAGATTTGAAGTATGTTAGAGAAAAAGAACAATGATTCAGCACTTGACAAATTGTATTGATTTATAGTAACAGTTAAGAAGCACCACCACAGTCAAACCCAGTTGATGGTACTCCCTGTCCTTGTCTCCAAATGCCTTCCTTTAGTATGTGAACACTGACAGTCTGATTTGAGCCATAGCACAGGTAACAGACTCTTTACACTATCTTTTAAACATAGATTTAAATTTAACAGGCAATCTCTAAGACCTCTGGAGTATCATAAAACTTGGGGTCTATATCAGCCAGTCAAGTGTCTATGTGTGAGTGATTTTTTAAGAATTCTTTCTTAAAGATTAAACATTGACTACCCTTTTAAGACATGCCCCTATGTGCTTCTAAAAATGTCACCCATAAAAAGTGAGAGTCCAAAGTGAGAATAGCTTTTAGGCATCATATCTACACGTGCTTAATTATAATCCATTGTATTAGAAAATAACAAGTGCTTATTTATCAGACCTTTGATCATTTCTCTGTCTCTGCAGATTTTGTCTTTGAATTAATATCTGGTGTTTTTCAGCAGGAAATAACTTGTTGAAAGATTTTTTTTTTCTTATTCCCGACCTTTTCCTGTATTCTGATGTTCTAATGACATGCTGAGTTTGGTTACTGGTCTCATCTTTGTATTCAGAGGAGAAATGGCTTAGACAGAGCTTGTCAGTGTGGTCAGCCCTTTTTCATGCAGCAATCATCTTGGCATTTTACTCTTCATTTATTTAATAGCCAACTGTTATCACTTTTTCAGGCTCACTGGAAAGGTAACAAGTGAAGAACTTGCAACATAATTCAGGTGTTCTTTTGTAAAGAGACAAGGGAAGAGTGCTGGTTGGAGGGCAGGGAACCTTGCAGTTTTCTGTGCTGCCACATTGCCTTCATGATGGATTTGAGCAGAGTTCCTGAAAGACAGTTTTATCACAATGTCACAGGAAGAATAGTTTCACAAAGACAGAGGAGAGTTCATTTGTATAAAAAAATGCAATTACAGCAAAAGAAACAATGCCACCACATTTTTTTTTTCCTATCCTTTGCTCAGATTTTGGCCCTATTTTTTTTTTTTTTTAGGTGTGTTGCATATAGTTTTTTGTTTGTTTGTTTGTTTTTTTTTTAATAGAGAGATTTATGCCTTAAACTGATTAGTTAATCCCTCTGTATCAATTTTATATTATAGGCATTGCTATTTTATTTTCCTATTTCTAGGAGAATGTTTTCATAGAATCAGAAAATATTGTGAATTGGAAAGGACCCACAAGGATCATTGAAGTCCAAGTCCTAGCCCTGCACAGGAACATCCCCAAGAGTCACCACCACATGTCTGTCAGTATTGTTCAAATGCTTCCTGAACTCTGTCAGGCTTCATGCTGTGACCACTTCCCTGGGCAGCCTGTTGCCGTGCCTAGCCACCCTCTGGGTAGAGAACCTTTTTCTAATATTGAACCCAAACCTCCCCTGACACAACTTCAGGCCATTCTCTCAGGTTCTGCCACTGGTCACCACAGAGAAGAGATCAGTGCCTGCCCCTCCTCTTCCCCTCACAAGGAAATTGTAACTGCAATGAGGTTTCCCCTCAGTCTCCTCTTCTCCAGGCTGAACAGACCAAGTGTCCTCAGCTGTTCCTCATAAGGCTTCCCCTCAAGGCCCTTCACCATCTTCATTGCCCTCCTTTGGACACTCTCTAAGAGCTTAATATCTTTCTGATATTGTGGTATCCAAATTTTTTTAATCCAGACTTAATCTTTGGAAGCAGTAAGTGAACTAGAATAAAATAATTTGGTTAAATGTGACCAGACACCTTTACAGTTATTCGTGTCTTCACATATTTCAGGAGGAACTATAGTCTTTCTATGTGGGAAAAAACGAAGAGGTGATTGGTCAGACTCTTGGAAATAAAGTAACAACAAAATTTTAAAGAATTAAATTTAGCACTTATCATTAGGAAATCTCAGTGTGAGTCTATGCTAATTACATTTCTTGTTTTCTGCCTGGCTATTACTTGAAGATATACTGATGATTGTTTTTAAGAAATTTGATTGAATTAAAAGATAGGGGTTTTTGCCTTATGGTTGAAAATCAGTAAATTCATAAACAAAACAAAATATGTATTAAAAAATATCACTTGTGCAATTTCATTTTTCCAGTGTTACATGCATTTCAAGGAGAAATGTACTCGAGTGTATACTGGTGTGTACTCTTTAAAGACAATATTCATAAACACAATTTTGCAGGTCCTCCTAATTAGTCATAGAATTGTGGAGTCCTTTCACTTCAAAAAAAACTTTGAGGTCCAACTGTTAACCCAGCACTGCCAAGTCCACCACTAAACCATGTCCCTAAATTCCAGATCTAGATGTCTTTTAAATACCTCCAGGAACGATGACTCAACCATGTCCCTGGGCAGTCTGTTCCAATGCTTGACACTCTTTCAGTGAAAAGTTTTTTCCTAGCATTCAATCTAAACCTCTCCTGGCACAACTTGAGGCCATTCCTTCTTATTCTATGGCTTGTTACCTGGTCGGAAACAGAACCCAACCTCTTTTTGGGCAGTGGTAAGGTCTTTTCTGAACCTCTTTTTCTTGTGCTTAAACAATCCCAGCTCCACCAGGTGCTCCTCATTAGATATTGAAACATTTAATCACAGCAATATAAATAACCTTTGTGCATGACATTTCTTATAGTTTGCTGCAGGTTTCTTATATTGAAAAGCCATATGTAATGGAGAAATCCAAAATGCTATATGAAATTTCCCATCTGATTATCATGTTAAAAATAATCTGACCTGGTTCAAATAAAAAAATTCTAATATTAAATCCTAATTTGTTCAAGATCATAGACTGCATCACGTCTTCTTTAGTAACTGGAGTCTATTTTCTTTTCTTCTTCACTTATTTAACTATACTGATTTAGAGAAGAAATAGGTCTATTTAAAAAAAAAAAATGACTAGTGCCATTGTAATTTTACCATATAACCTAAAACTCATGTGTATCACAGTTTATTTTAATAACTCTTTGGTGCTCATGTTCACAGATTTTAATCACTGTTTAAACCACAAAGCAATATTCAGATTTGGTCTTTAGAGACTAACAGTGTGAGGTATCCTCTTCTTAATTACAATTTGGATATTGTTTAAAGGGTTAAAATATCTGCATCAAGCTGTTTACACATTTGTGCCCTCAAATGCCTTCTCTCTGCACCTCTCATCATGTCCCAGACCTATAGTAACTCCTTTTATTATATAAAAGGAAGAAGATTTGAATTGAGAGCTGTATAGTAATTATTCCCTGACATGGGAGGGAAGCACTGGACAAGCTCCCGCTTTAGGAAGGAGGCATAGTAAAGATGTTACCTTTCCAGCACATGGAAAGGCATTTCATTTCTTCCAATTGCCTTGCTGAGAAAGTGGACCCTGAAATATTGCTAGTAGTTTACTGTTTAAAAAGTAAAATCATGAGGGAAGCATCATACATTTTGAGTTTTTCATGCCTTTCAAAAAAGGAAACACCTGTTAGGATGATTGTCCCTTTCCTTTCAAGATGGCAGGTAAGAAGGGGGAGATTTCATAGCATTGTTGTCCTCCTGATTCCCATTAGTGGTAATTTTCCTCATTATGACAAAAGAAAATATTTTTAACCAAGTGAAGAGTTTAGTAATTTAAATAAGTTATCACTAGAGCATAATTTACTTACTGATCTTTCTGAATTATGAATAAGCAAAGATATAACCTGTGCAACATGATAAAGCATTGAGAATCGAAGTAAGGCATAAACAGAGGCTTCACTGCAAGAATGAGATATAGGTCGCTCTAGTTGCTATGAAAGATTAAAATGAAGACCAGCTCATTACAGAAACTTATCTTTCTGCCTAAGGAAAAAAAAAAAAAAACATCTTAGGAAGAGTTCATTCATAACTAATCATCTCTAATTTTAAATTTGATATTGAAATGGGTGGAAGACAATGACAGATCATGTAGGACATGTGACGTTTGAAGCTGTGGAAATAAGAAATTTACATTTTCTCTGAACTTCATCAAGACTCTGATTCTCCTCTTAGGGTTTTTCTGTTTCATAAGGTACAAGACTTCTGTTGTCATGGAGTTCACAGACTATGAATGCAGAGTTTTGTTCACATAGATTTTGTCCTCTCTACAGAAGTCATTCTTCTAAGCAGCATTTTCCATAGCTAATTATTTGCATAAGTACCTGGCAACAAAGTACAAGTCAAGAAGATAAAAACTCTATTTTTTTTTTTCTCCATTCAAAAATCAAAAGTTTGTAGAAGTTGAATCTAGGGAATTTAAGTAAATCTGAAAAATATATTGTCTGTTTAACATCTTTCTTGACTTCTCCTGGAGAAGTGCAGAAACTTACATCTGCAGAGCGTGAGCAGAAGCTCAGAGGGTGGGAAAATGAAAGACAGAAAAGAGAAGATCCAAATATTGCCTTCAGTTGTCCTAAGAGAATAAATTAGGCTATGTTCACATTAGCATTGGTAGTGCTGTGCACCACAAGCAGCTTTATACTGAAAAACAGCTAGTGCTAAGGGCATGAGGTTCACACTGTGTGTATATTTCAGGGTTTTTACTGGAAACTAGTTCTGCTTCTTTAGGCTGAATGCCTGTTACTGGCTGGAGAGCACCTACCTTACTTTTATCCAAAGAGATCAATTTATCTGTTCTGAGACTGCTCTGTGATGAAAATCAAAGCACAGTAAGAGATGACTGGAGATTGTTTCTGAAGTGCACACTTGATCAAAGCCTTCATGTGAATGTATTTTAATCTCCTGGTACAAAAATCATAACACAAAGAGAAGGCTGATATTTGCAGGCACTTTATGCATGCAGGGTTGAGTTGTGTCCACAGGTAAACAAATGAAAGCTCAGAAATGTACTTTGAGATTTTATATTATCTTCATGAAATTCAAACATAAATCCCAAACAGCAAAGTAATTTAAGAAGCTACTTTAGTCAGGACATTGCCTGTAATGAATATATTCTTGCGACCTTCTAGTTGTTTGTTGTTTTGTTTACTTGCTTTTTTCCAAGGCAAAGAAGACACTTACACAGAGCATGCACACAGAGTATGTGTCTTGTTTTAATTCACTCTTTCACACAATTAGCATAATTTGTAGTACTGTTCTCTATTATCAGACTGTCAAGTTAACAGCCTCCCGAATAATCATTCTTTTTAATTGTAACTTGGATATTTTGAAATATTTTGATGTCTACCTTGTTTTTCTCTATAATTAGCTGGGATTTTTTCCCCTCACTGATTTTGAACAGACTTACTGGTTGATTATGTTTGCCTCATAGCATCTCAAAAAATATTGCATGCATGCTCTTACATATATGCAATTCTATGTGTATAAAACTGAATGCCTACAAATTATATATTTTTTTTTTTTATATTAGACATTTACTAACTTTGCAGAATCAGTAGTCTTTCTGTTTTGACCTTATCTAAAAGGAAAACATATGTTCATTTTTTCATCATTTATAATCAGGGAAATCTACACAGTAACTCTGCTTAGCCTGAAGCAGGCATGTGAATGCCACTGTGACGCATAACTATTGTAGCTATATTTAATCCAGTGAGATATTAGATACCTCAAGCAACTTTAACACAAACGGATAAACATTTACATTTCAGTGTTTTAGATTACATTTCAGTTACTTACTTCACCATGGGCTTCTTATACCATTTGAGATGCCTTAAGCAATCCTTTCTGGCCTCCAGCTTCTGCTTCAGAAATTTGTGGACCTCTCACAGATCCTGCATCTTCAGGCAACACGTGGATTTTACCTTGCACTTTCAAATGACACTGGCCCACTATTTACATTTATGCTAAATTCCATCATTACTACTGATTTTTGCAACAAGTTTCTATTTACATTAAACATTTTTTTTCTATAAAAATGAGGTAAAATTATTGTATTATAGATAACAGAATCACGGCATATGTTGAGTTGGAAGGGACCCATAAGGGTTATCAAGTCCAACTCTCAGCCCTGCACAAAACCGTCCCCAAGAGTCACGCTGTGTGCCTGAAAGTATCATCCAAATGCTTCTTGAACTCTGGAAGTCATTTTGGATGTGTCTCATTTCTCTGCAATTCTTTGAGTTTAAACGGTATCTACATCTGACATCTACATCTACAAGAACAGTCAGAAGGACGACCCAGAGAACTACAGGCCTGTCAGCCTGACCTTGGTACCAGGGAAGTTCATGGAGCAGATCATTCTAAGTGCCATCACATGGCACATGCAGGACAACCAGGGGATCAGGCCCAAACATTATGGGTTTATGAAAGGCAGGTCCTGCTTGACCAACCTGATCTCCTTCTATGACAAGGCGACCTGCTTAGTAGATGAGGGGAAAACTAGGGATGTTGTCTACCTGGACTTTAGTAAAGCCTTTGACACCATTTCCCATAGCATTCTTCTGGAGAAACTGGTTGCTCATGACTTGGACAGGTGTGCTCTTTGCTGGGAGAAAATCTTACTGGACGGCTAAGCCCAGGGACTTGTGGTGAATGGAACGGCCTGTCACTAGTGTTTCCCAGGACTTGGGATTGGGGATGATCCTGTTTCACATCTTTATTGATTTGTATGAGGGGACAGAGTGTACCCTAAGTCAGTATGCAGATGATACCAATTTGGGTGGGAGTGTTGATCTGCTGTAAGGTAGGAAGAATCTACAGAGGGATCTGGACAGGATGGATTGGTGAGCTAAGGACAGCTGAGGTATACCAAGCTGAAGTGCTCTGTTCTGCCCATATGGCACTTCAGGCTGGAGGAGGAATGGTTGGAAAGCTGCTCAGCAGAAAGGGACTTAGGTGTGTTGGTCAGTAGCCGGCTGTATGTGAGCCATCAGTGTGTACAGGTGGTCAGGAAGGCCAATGGCATCCTGGCAAGTATCAGCAACAGTGTGGCCAGCAGGACCAGGGCAATGATTGTCCTGCTGTATTCAGCATTGGTGAGGCTGCACCTTGAGTGCTGTGTTAAGTTTTGGGTCCCTCACTTCACGAAAGATACTGAGATGGTGAAGTGTGTCCGGAGAAGGGAAATGGAGCTGGTGAAGGATCTGGAACACAAGTCATGTGAGGAATGGCTGAAGGAGCTGGGATTGTTTAGCCTGGAGAAAAGAAGACTCAGGGTAGACCTCTTTACAACTACCTGAAAGAGGTTCTGGCAAGATGAGGCTTGGTCTTTTCTGTCATGTCTCAAGTGAAAGGAGAAGAGGAAATGACCTGAAGTTGCACCAGGGAAGGTTTAGATTAGAGGTTAGGGGAAAAATAATCACTTCAAGAGTGGTAAGGTATTTGAAGAAGTTGCTCAGGGAGGTGGTGGAGTCACCATTTCTGAAAGTGTTCAAGAGGTGTCTGGATGTGGCACTCAGGGATATGGTTTAGGTGTGATTATGGTGGTGCTGACAGTCAAACTAAATGATCTTTAAGATCTTTTCCAACATTGACGAATCTGTGATACAGTTAAGAAACACTTCTGTTGTAATTTTTGCTTGCTTACTTCTTTCCTTTTGTCTCTTTATGAGTGCTGTGGATGTGTCAAGTGCATCTATCCTTTGATTACTGTTTCAACGATACTCACTGAAGAATTCTTTTATAAAGTTTTATGACCACTTAAGCTTTGAAACATTTTATATTGCACTGATGTTGGTAAGAGACTGTTGTCAGCATAATTACTTTCAATCCATGTTTTTTAATTAGGCCAATCAAAATACAGTTCCTGAATTGGATTTACAATAAGGTGGTAAAAGGGAGGTGGTATCTTTAATACAGCACTAGCTTTGTGATAATCTGGTATCTTATGTAATAAGCTTTATAATTCTAATTGTACCTCCTCTTAAGTCAGAGGTTGGACCAGATGACTTCCAGAGGTCACTTGCAACCTAAATAATTCTCTGATTAGCAAAGTGATTTCAACACTGGAAATGTTTTATGTGCTCATGTATGCATTTCACAAATTTCTCAGGTATTAGACATTAATTTCCATTCCTACAGACATTAGAATTATCAAGATTACCTTTGTGGCATTTTAAGTATGACAGAATGTTTATAAAGAATTTTAAAGAAGTTGCAACTTTTCATTTAAACTGTGTACAATGCTAATTATGGTTCCTAAAGATATTTGATAATACAAACATAATTTTACAAAAGAAAGGACCAAAAAAACCCACCAAAAACATATACAAGTTTTAAGAAATACTTTGAAATTCAAATATGGAATTATCCAGGAATTTTCATTCTTTCTTGTAAATATCTCGCTAAACTCATATTTGGATTTCACTGTGTCTAGTCTTTTCCTTGTTCAAACAGTTATAAAATGAGTATTTAAAAATCAAGAATATCTTTCAGATACTAAATTAATATTTTTATTCTAGAAAACTACAGTATTTTAAATCATTTTATCTCCAAAACCTAAAGAATAATAAGGTCCAGTTCTTTTATAAGTTATATGACAGATTTAGTTGACATGAATAATATTTAACGATATAGTTTCAATATTTAAATATTGTCTTCATCTTTTATTTTCAGTTAACTGTTGGACACTTTCATCATATGGGTATCAAAGATTTGCATAGTATTTTTGACCCTTCTAGTGCTGTTCCAACATATTGTTTTATCATGAATAACTAAATGTTGAGACCTAATTAATTCTCTTCACCTTCAAGAAATACTCTGCCTTCTTATTCCACTTGAATAAGACATTTATTCAAACATTAAAGATGTAATAATAGCTGTCAACAATTAGGGAAGTCATATACTACTATACTATTATCATCATCATCATTATTATTTTTATAAAGCTCTGTGGATGTTAGCAGCTAAAAACTTTCATAATTATACTGATCAATTTTTACTTTTTTCCCTCCACTGCTCTGCATGCGTTAGAATTCAGAGAACCTGTAGTTAATGTCACAAATTAGTTTTCTAAATTCTAAAGGCCTGAGGAAATCTTCCTAGTTGTAACCTGAATCCTAGTTTCTCCATCTGAGGTGAAAACCTGATCAGTCTGTATACATCCTGTAATTCACTGAAGTTTTCAACTGAGAGCTATTGGCTAGTGTGATCAGATACGACATAACAAGGAGACAGAAAAGAGATAATAGGTATTATTGACATTCAGAATATTGATTTCTCTAACAAAAGTACAGCATTTTTGGTGCTGGGAAAAATGCTAATATCAGAGTCCAAAGGTCCCTGATGAGACATAATGGGCAGAATTAATCTCCACAAACCATTTTCTGAGACTGTGTACATATTCATAGTTGCCCTTGGTTCACATTTTTAGATTATCTTTGCAATCACAGAATGAAAAATGTTTTTAATAAAGAGAGAAAAGTGCTATTCTGTACAGAGACAAAGAGAAAATTCTGCAACGAATGTTTTGAGAGTAGCACTTTTGAATAGTGTTTCATAACAAAAGAATATAATTTGTAGTAATAGAAACAAAATTGATATATGTATGCACTATGATTTTCTGGATCATACAGAATATATTGGAACAATTAGAAAAATTTTATGTTAGCATTTCACAAGGTTTTTTTTTTTTTTTTTTTTTCTCTGTAATATATATTACTGTGATGTATCTTCCTTAGGAAAAAAAAAAAAAAGTTTAATTTAAATAAAAAGTCCTGAACATTACTATCAAAACCCCACAAAATTAGTCTTATTGCAGCAGCCAGCTGGTGTCCAGGTTCAAATTTATTTTCCATACAGAGCAATATGCAAAATACCTAAAGAATTAATATGCTAGTAAAGCTTTGATTAAAATCATTAGACATATCTAACTCTCTAAACCTAGCTATAGCATTCTTATGGAGGCACAGTATATAATGTTTGATGTAATTCAAACACTTTTTTTATTTAGCTAATAAAAATGTCTACCACACAGACACTGATAGTGATAAAGAGGGAATAAAATAGGCTGGAAATGACATTATAGATCCACATTGAGAATTAATAACATTATGGTAGTCCCAAATACATTTATTTTTTAGTATTGTTATCTGAATTTGTAATTCATAAAGAAACTTGTTTTTTCTTTTAAAAAGTGATTAAAGGGCAGGAATATAAGAAGAATAAATCACCTTTATTATGTCACATCAGCATTTTGAAATGTTTTTGACTAAATTATTACATATAAAAATACCATTTCCTGTGATAGAAAAGTAAATGTTAAACTTTGAGTTTGCATCAAGCATTTTTTTTTTTTCTCACTCAGTCTTATTGATGGCTTGTGTCTCTTCACAACATGGGAAAGGGAGCTGCACGATAACAAGATCTTGGCCTTGTTATTATGGCACGTATTAAGTCCTTCCTTTAGGCACAAACCAAATCGCAGTTAAAGCAAATGGTAGTGAAAACCAAACAGAGATAGTAATGCTAGTTAGTAATGGTAGTGTAACAAAAAATAACTTGGCATTAACAATATTCTTTATTTCTATTTTTATTTTTCTATTGCTGTCTTTTAAGTGAGGATCAGTGAGAAAACAATTATTTGCTTTTACAAGTGAGATATGCATGGTTTTAATTTCTTTATTCTTTATTTGTTTAGATTTTAGAGACACAAAGGCTACATATTTACCAGAACTCAGTAGTGCTTGCTAGAAATTGGGTGCTTGTTCAGCTTTATTATTGCAGAGATTATTTTTAGTTTGTTTTAAGACTGACAAGCTTTGAACGTAATCACTTTTGTCTGCCTCCAATTTTATTTTATATTTTAAGAAGGCATAGAGATTATTCTATGCACAAACTCTTCCAAACATTTCATTTTAATATCTTAACTTTTCACCTTTCTCATCTGGCATATGGAACATTGCCATTTAGGGAACTTGTAGAGGTTTTCCAGACCAGAATGACTGAAATGTTAAAAAACCCCAAAACTTAATAAAGCACAGTGTTTGTGCTCAGTTTCCTGGTCTCCTGCGGCTGTGAAGCAAAAAATTAAAATTAAAATTAAAATTAAAATTAAAATCTTGCTATCTGCCAGATTTCAGCTTTACATGATACATTTGCATTTCCTGAATTTTATCACTTTTCATCACATATCTACTGGCCAAGCTGTTCAAGAACTGAAGATAACAAATGTTCTTCCTTAGAGCTATGCTACTTTGCAATATTCAGTCTCATTCTTCACATATCAAAGGCCTCAGTGAATATATCCAATATCCACCAATATCCACCGCTCCTCACTCATTTGCCAGCCCAGTCACTTCATTGTCAAGATGGTCAAACATGATTTCCTCTTGGTTAGCCTGTACTGACTACACCATATTAGTTTCTTGTCCTTCATGTGCCTGGAAGTGGTTTCCAGTTTTAATTGCTAGTGAACAATTAAGTCTTTGCTGACTCCCTCAAATATCCACCTCATGCCGTTGTCACCAGGCTTTCATAATTGTTTTATTAAATTTGGTACTTTCTTTCTACGCTGAGATATATTACATAGAATAAACAATGTATCCTATTGTTCTTAATATATATATGGTATCCCAATGTATCCTATTGCTATTGGTAGAATCTAGAACTGAATATTTACATGATTCATACTTTTCCTTCACATATGTATCTGAAAACCAATATCAACTATAAATACTTTTTTACAATTTTTTAAAGGAAATTTAAAAAATTTAAAAAATTTACTTTTTTTTTACTACAATTTTTTTAAAGGAAATGGTTTTTAGTTGATTATCTTTCTTGAAGATTCAGGTCAAATTGACACAGCTTTGCAGTTGAAGTCTCATAAATGTTGACTAAGGAGAAGAAATATCTCCCCATCAGTTGCAGACTACTATGTATGCTCTTTTATGATGTCTGACTTTTTCAGAGGTGACTGATGATTTGTGTTCAGCTCATGCTCGATTATGACAGTCAGATCCACTTCTAAAGAGCTGTTACCTGACTAGCTGTCACTCATTCTGTAACTGAGCAGTACATTACACCTTTCTAAATGTAGTGTCCTATTTAATGACAATTTTATCTTTTTCTCTCTTTTTTTCTCTCTTTTTTTTTTTTTCCCTTTGTTAGGAAAACACTTTGCTTTCCAAATCTGTCTACAGTGTACTCACAGTTCTTCCCAGTGTAGAAACTTAAATATTGATGTCCAGTTTGTTTAAAAAAAAAAAATAAAAAGAAATGTTGAAGTGTCTATGCATCTTTAAAATCTGAAGTTAAAAACACTAACTACCAAATAGCTCTAGGTTAGAATAAAAAAAAAAAAAAAAAACAAAAAACAAACCAAAAAACCACCACACATTGACAATAATTAAATAATTTTTAATTTTATTTTATTTTTCTGAAGAATCAGTAGTTAAGTAGTCAGTTGTTCTCTATTATAATCTAACTCAGCAAGGAATTGGACCACTTTTCACATCTGGTATCTATTGTGACTGAAACCAAAAGGGTACACTCTAGAGTCTCTAGACTTAAAATACAAAGGGAAAGTAATGATCTTTTGATAATTTAAATGCTTTAGCTAGTATCTTTACAACGAAACTGTATTTCACATCTAGCTGTATTCTCTAATAGAGCTTACAGGACTGCTGTCACCAGTTTACATATGGTACCACCAACAGTTTTGTTTCCTGAGCATTCTACTGGTAAGAGGTACAGGGAAAGAAAAAAAAAAAATTAAAAAAAAAAAAAAAAGATGTGATAAAATAGATTAACCAACAAAAATATTTTAGAAATTTTATTATTTTTTAAAATATCTTTTGTCACATGATACAAGTCTGTTTTTAAATGTCTCAAGTCTTTAGAAATAAGTAGACTTAGTATTGAAAATGCTCATTATTAAAAGGAATAAAATAAGAGCATCCTGACCTAGGATCCAAAGAGAAGTCATTGGTAAGCATTTCAATAAGGGCAAAGGAAATACATACAGATGAAATCCAAAGAGACTGAGTAATAAATGACTTCAGATTTTGTTTTGAATATAGTAGAATTTTTGTTGATTTATATTTGCAACATCCAGATAAACAGGAATAGAAGTCAGTTAGGATAACTTGCCTATCCTGAGAGAAGACATTTGATAATATTTGATCAGGAATTTTATTATCCACTCATTGCAAATGCTAAATTTGCTTGCTAAGGCATATTTGGTGAAGATTTATAATATAGACAGGTGTGGCAGTTTTCACTAAAAAACATTAAGTTAGAACTAAAACTAAAATATAAATCTTTAGTTTCATTTATTTCTTTCAACTTTTTATTCATTTTGAATTCTAAATCATAAATTATAAAGACAGATCAAAGATCATGAGTATGGAATGAGTTTATATGTATGTATGTATATACATATGCAAGTAAAAGAAATTCAAACAGTGCATACTGATAGCGGCAAGATTATTATTTTCAGATACTAACTTTATCAATAGAAAAATCAGATACCAAAAGTTATTTTCTGTTTTCAAAATGTTTTCAGGTATGTCATAGGGTTAGTTTAGGGTTAAAACTCCTTTTATTCTCAAAATGCAATAGATCATGTTGTAATAAGCACTCTTGTGCAATTCTACTGTTTCATGTACACTTCAGCTATATAATTAAAAAGAAAAGGGCATATTTACACCTAATTTGAATTAAGCTTTTGAAAAGGTGCACCTACCTGTGTCTTTGTTAAGATCCAGGAATGAGGAAAAACAGACAAAGGCCATTTTACAGCTTCTCACATCAGATCAAAGGATGAACTCTATAACTCGGTTTTGAATCTGTAGACAAGAGGGATTTTTACTATAAAAATGTTGTTTTTAAGATGTTACAAATATTGATATTTAT
Source organism: Dendrocincla fuliginosa (assembly GCA_035047845.1). Taxonomy (NCBI): domain Eukaryota; kingdom Metazoa; phylum Chordata; class Aves; order Passeriformes; family Dendrocolaptidae; genus Dendrocincla; species Dendrocincla fuliginosa. The sequence goes on from JAWWMO010000121.1 coordinate 93,574,897, forward strand.
AGAAGATTGTAAGCTCATTTTGTTATGGAAATATAAATAGTCATCACCATTAATCACCGTACCATGGAAAAGAAAGTAAATGTTAAGCAATATAGATCAGAAAAATGCCGTAAAATTTAACCTGCTGAATCTACTGTTTTTTGTAGGATTCCCGATTGCAAAAGGATAACTCACTAAAAGGAAATCAAAATCTTTTTCACAAAGAAGAAGCACACAATATGTTTAAGTAAAGCCAAGAATTGTTAGTATAATAGAAAACTTAACAGTTTAATTCAAGAAAAAATATTAATATATGTCTAATTATTAGAAGAAAAAGAAAAGAAAGAATAGTAGTTCTGTTAGAACAGTTTACACCAAAGTCTCAGCGTGTACTATTTATGGTATGTTTCATGTGGTTTAGGTACTAGTTTTTTTTTTCTCTATCAGCTACCTCTAGAGTCAATTTTGTCCAGCTCTATGTCTGCATTTCTTGACCTGGGGTGAGTGGTTTATAGCTGTGCAATATAGCTTTTGTAAAATTCATAAATATCTCATTCTAATGGCATAACGACTTGTTACAGCTATCTATATAAAATTACAATTGCACAACGCAACCCCCCCAAAAAAATAAACTAGCCATAGAGACCTGGTAAATAAGAGAAACTGCTGTCATAAAAAATAAGTAAAACAAAGCTGGAGCCCCCCAAGGAAAAGTTCAGCAGGGAAAACCTGACAAACACCAATCCTCAGGCCTTGAAAGTTCAGTGCAAAGGTGAACTAACATTACTAGGAATGATACTACTGCATTACAGGGCTGTCCGATTGCAAGATAGTAGTGAACCAGGATGGGAGAGTGAAGTCAGTTGTAATGGAAAGTTACTCTAGGAGACTGACTGGGCATTCTAATGGTGGTTGTGTGTATAAGACATTATAGAGATACAGATGCATATAAGACAATATGCAGATGCATTTAAACTTATTATGCACAAAATAAAGCACCCACAGTATAAATAAATAACTGATTTCATACTATTCACTTCTCTTATAGGATGTATAAATGGTTGTAAGGTTTTGTATATCTCAGCTGAAGGATGACAGCAAATATTTCTCAGAAAGGAGGCTGTGTTCAACAACAAAATATTTTGGAATTATCATTGCATTGTCAAAAGTAGACAACTCCCCAAACTTAGTGAAGCTGTTATATGTATTTGTCTGTCTATACGCGTTATTTGACTATATGTTTGTGTACATGGACTATATGGGGTTTTGATATAGGTAAAATTATTGTTTGGTGATACTAATTAGTTATATTCTGAAGTCCAAAATTGTTTTCCACAATTTGTATCCAGAAATCTGGTGCATTTAATAATACATGTCCAGTGAACATTTCTCAAGTAAACACTTGAGGGGGTTTGCCCAAGGGAGCAGTTAGATCTCGGTGGGAATGAGTAGGGGTGTGTTTTTCAATGCTTGAACATGAAATCTAACTACATGTCCACAGTGGGTTTGATTTATATGTTTTCATCTGCAGTTACACGTATTTTAACCAGGCTCTGATCATCTGTGCTTGACTGTCATGCGTTTACCCATGTTTCTATTTCATGTCATCCTGTGTGCCAGTCTCTTCCAGGATGTAGATGACCTTTACTTTGCATCAACAGGTGCGATTATGGTGCGTCCTCAGTAGAGCAAGAAAATGCCATAGCTCTTGTGGCTCTCCATGTCAAATTTCTGTCAGAAAAAAAATCAAGATGTTGAAATAATTAGAAAATTATGGGAAGCCCAATGCTGTAATCAAGTTTCCTTTCATCATCTCACTAAATTCTGAAAGAAAAATCAGGCAAATAGATTTTTCTTCTCGTTTTGTTACAGGCCAACATGATGGTTTAAATTGTCTATTTTTATTTATTTATTTTCAGCAATTGGGGAACAGCAGATATAATCATTGAAATTTTGCATACCACACCACCATAGTAGAAAACCTGGGTGATATACAGTTACATGACTTATATTTTTTTCAGATGACTGTGACTTATTTCTGTATTTGTTTGGATTTTTAAGTATGTTGTGGTATGTCTAGATTCATAATTTTGCTCAATTTGGTTTTGTAAAATTTTGTGATTTCACATAAGTATTAATGAAATTCTTTGTATTATCTAGATAAAACATTTTGTCACCGAAAAATAGATAAGTGGAAGATTATTTGTAATTGATAACATGGGAATTAAACATTCTGAACATCTTTTGGTTTGCTCTTTATCACTATGTTTATAGAACACTATTTTTGTAGAAATAAGGTTTCTGTGGTAGAGAAAACCCTTTGCTTCACATATTGAAGCAATTTTGTTTAACTTGTACTTAAAATTTAATGTGGAAAGAAAACATAGTTATATAAAATCCAAATTAATTTTACAATTCTAATTTTCAAAATCATAAAGACTTTTTTCACTATGAAACAACCTGTGCAACCTGATATGATGTTAAACACTATAAACATTAAAAACATCCTGACACTATTACAATACCTCTTCCCTTTCATATTTTTCTTTAAAGTTGCATAGGCAATTGTGCCTGGAGTATTATGTCTTAAATAAGTACACTTTTAAAACACTGCTCTTCTATTAATTTCTGTGGATAGCAGAATTGGACACTTTACATCATAGATCTTTTATTATTTCTTTTATTATTTAAGAGCATCCTTCCCTCAGGAGGGGAAATGGAGAGAGAGATGCTCAGCTCTTCTCCCTGGGATTCAGGGATAGTGGGAATGGTTCAAAGTTATGCCGGGGGAAGTTTAGACTGGACACCAGGAAACATTACCAAGAGACTGATCAGAGAGTGGAATAGGCTTCCTAGAGTGGTCAATGCCCCAAGCCTTTCAGCTTTTGAGAGGGTTTGAAAAATGCTCTCAACCCCATATTTTAACTTGACCTCCTGAAGAGGTCAGGCAGTTGGATTGATGATTGATTTAGGTATTTTTTACTGACCTGTTCTGTTCTGTTCTAACTTTATCTATTCTATCCCTATCATTTTCTATCCTATGCTATGCCTGATAACAAAGTCAATATTACATGTATTGCTCTAAGTTCTTGTCTTAAGTTAAAAAAGGGTCACCAATATGTTATTAAGCATACAAGATATCAAAGAATAATGTTTATTCCACTTCAAACTTTATTTGTTTTCATTTGTCTTGATAAAGTTATTTGTTCATTTTCATTTCAGATTTTAAAGACTTCATACCTTTTCGTGTAAAAAGTAGTTCTAGCCTTCAGGGATATTTTATTATTTGTTTTTGTTCTAAAGTCCTAAGAAACGGTTTTATCATATTTTCTCAAGTTCTTTGACACAATGCTGTTATTGCTGTTCAAGATAGATCAGTTTTATTGTAGACTAAAACTAAACATGACTTATCCAAATCAGTGGTCCTCCCCACCCAAACTGCAAGTCTCATTCTGTATCTCTTTGAGATAAAATAATATATTAGTGTCAGATTTTCTACTAAATATAGTGCATCCATGCAGTGCTTATACCTAGTTACACAAACAAAATAAGACATTGCAGGACCACCAGAACACTATTTTTTTATATTCAGACAAAAAGGGTAAAAGGAAATCCGTAACTCCACTTAAGGTTTTTTGATTTGCAGGTTTCATTGACATGCAAGTCAAATTTGTTCTTATATATTAAAATCTGCTTTGCTTAGTCACTGACTCAGCTTGTCTGAAATATGTTTTAGATTATATTTAAGTTTCTAGCTAATATGTCTTCATGTTTCTAAGTTGATAAGAATTTCAACAAGTAAGTGAGTGCACATTTTTGGAAGCAAGCTACCTTACTTAAAACTGGTCTAAAAGTCTTTGAAATGCATCTGTAAAGACCTTACTCTTTTTTTTTTCCCTGTTATTTTATTGACAGAACATTTTGCAATTAAGCAATTTTTGTTTTTCTGGAGTAAATTATATGTTCTCCACGCATTTAAAAGTACATCATATAGTGCTGCAGAGGGAAAATCACATCTATCCTTAACTACTATTCTCTTTATGTTTTAATGGAGTTTTTACATAATCTCCTCATTTAATGCAAACTGATCAAAACTGTTCATTTTACCCCTTTATAATCTGATTTAGACCCAAATAATGACTTGTAACCAATGTGTTATTACAGGGGCACAGGGGTTATTATGTGTTATTACACTATTACCCACATATTTGAGCAGATTGCCATATAGTTTTGAGACTAGTGACCAGAGATCTTCTTCACCGAGTCTGGTATATTTTTTACCACTATAGGTCAGGCAAAGGTCTGACCTATAGTGAGCACTCAACTGCTCACAGATGCAAAGATTCAAAATCAAGGTAGATGTGAGTCAGGCCTGTAATCGTTAAAGTCAATCATGTTTGCCACTTTCTCTTAATGCATATAAACCTCAGGCCATAGGATGAAAATAAATATATTCATTATAACTGAGATGCAAAAGACACTTTCAATAAAAGTATAGGATTTGAGAAAGTACATTCAGGTGTGGGAGATTAGATTTTAAATCTAGGCCTTTCAAATTACTTTTATTGGACTATTATAGATGATTATTGCCAAAAAGATTAAATCTGCAATTAGGTTTTTTTGTTGTGGTTTTTATTTTTGGAAATTTAAACAATGAGAAGAATTGCTGTACAAGGCTCCAAATGTATGTGCTGTCATCATTATCATTATTTTTATGGCTTTTGGGAGAAATGATTTGGTTTTCTCACCATGATCACTGATATAAGATCAATATTTACTATAGTTAAATGCAAGCATCTACATAAGTAATTTTGTTGGAATTAATGTTTCAATTTGTGACATTAAGCCAATTCTCCTATAAGGTTGTGGTGGGGTTGACTGGCTGCCAGGTCCCTACCAAGCTGCTCTCTTGCTCCCCTTTCTCATCAGGATAGTGGGAAAAAATCACATGAAAAAACTCCTGGGTCAAGGTAAGGACAGGGAGATTGCTCACCAATTAAGCAAAATAGAGTCAACTTGGGGAATATAATTTACTGACAATTAAAAATAGAGTAGTGTTGCCTTAGGGTTTTCATGAATTTGTAGATTTTTATACTTCTAGGTAGTTTCTCACATATAGCGCAGCTTGCAACCTCTAACCCTGTGTTAGCTGTCTTAAGGGTCAGATAATAGCTGGAACAC
>JAWWMO010000121.1:93580156-93654819 GCA_035047845.1 Dendrocincla fuliginosa
AGTTCATCCTAGCACCGGTCTTTTCTATCTGTTACTTATCAACACGTGTTGTACTCTTTTACACTTTTTATACTTTACTCTTTTATACTCCTTTATATTCTGTACCCCAAAGCCCTATAAGTAAAAGAACTGTTCTCTCCTTTACGCATATAAAGTTGTCTTGGAAAGTTTTTTTACCCTTTCCTTACGGCAACAGTAGGATGGTGAGAAACAAAACCTTTTTCTTAAGTCTGACTCTTCTAGATCCTACCCCACTGGGTGCTGCAGGGGTGTGGGGAATGTGGACTGCAGTCACTTCATTAACAGCTCCTCTCTGTCCCTCCTTCACACTTGTCTCGTACTGCAGTGCACAGTCCCTCTTTTGGGATCCAGATCTTCATAAACTGTTTGAATGTGGGTCTTTCTCAGAGGCTGAAATTAATGGCTCCTTTCCTTGTTATTTATTCATGGTCAGTAAATTACAAAGTTTGGTGTCACATGCTAACATTCTTACTATTTCCTAGGTTGTTGGTAGCTCAAAAATAACAAGACTGTTTCTTTCTTTTTGTTTTTTTTTGTTTGTTTGTTTGTTTGTTTGGGGGTTGGTTTGTGTTTTTTTTTTGTTTGGTTTTGTTTAAATTTTCATTTATTCTCTGGCTAAAAAATATACATTGTAGAGGTTGCTTAAATTTTGTTGTATTTAGAATTTCTTGAAAAAAAAATGTAATTTTGTGAAGTGAAACAAATGTAATTTTGTGAGGTATGGCATAAACTTCCAAAAACTTGTGAGGTAAACATTAAACCAATTTCTTTGTAGTGGGTTGAAGTGATAGGAGGATATCTCAACATGAAGATCCTTATATGTTCTGTTTACTGTAGTAGGGATAGAATTTCAGCCTTGCATTTTGATTACTATAATAATACAGTGAATTATTCAGAAAACTATTTGTTTCTTATTTTGAAAGTACACTTGGGCCAACAATGCAAGCAGTTGTATATTTTAAAAATATAGTAGGAAGAAAAGCTTGGGGGAAAATGCAACTTTCAAAATTGGTTTAATTTAATCTGTTAATATGAATGCCAACATTTTATAATCATAACTTCTTGTTATTCATAATTTAGACACAGGGAAAACTTGTTTGCATCCTTTTTATTCAGAATGAAGTTTATTTCAATATATTTAAACTTTGTAGTATATAACATTATCTAAGAGCTCTCAAGATTTATATAAAACCTTGGTGTCATGACAATGCAATGTTCATGTAATATTACTACACTTATTACAGGAATAAGCATTCAGCCATAGTCCCCTTATTCCCATCATGTATATAAAAAACTCATCTGTATAAATGTGTATATATAAATAGTTTATATGTTGTAACATTTCAATTAAGTGTTTTTCTATATGAAGATTTTTTTTTTCTTATTGCATCAAACACTTCAATACATAAAGGACACAATTCATTTGTCCATCCTCAAGTATCTTACTGTGAGAGATGCTCAGGTATTCAAGATGTCCATGCAAGGCTAACAGGTATGACACAGGAAAATCCACATCCTTCTAGAGAGACAGAAGTCAGGATGCAAAGACATCTTATATGACAGAAAATATCTGAGCATGGACATCTGAATTTAGCCTAAAGAAAGGTACACTATATGCTGACACATTGCTTACTTTTCTTCTAAGGTTCCTTTATATAAATGCAACTTTCCATTAGCACAGTAACATACCTGCTTTATCAGAGTTTCAAACTCAGTTCAGTATGGCTCAGACCTTTACGGTTTCTTCTAAAGAAACATTAAACATTAGTCGAACTCTAAGATTGTATGCATTTCTAGCAAATTAATTCCACTGACACATTATATTTTTCTAAGGCATTTCCTTCTAAAAATATTTAGGCATGTCCTTGTACCTCTGGAGGCTTTCCAGTGTTCACTTCAATTGCCTTTTTGCACAATACAATGTGATGCCAAGATCCATCACCCTTCTCGATTAAATAGTTTGTGCCCTTGGAACTGTTTTGCCATAATAACAAGAAGCCAACAAGCTAAAGTACTCTATTTGTCAAACAAAGCAGGTGCTTATGCACCTTTCTGTGATTGTTGACAGAGAAAACAATCTTTAAAATAAGATTTGTAGCTATAGAATGCATGAAATGTAGGATTTGTCCAATATGTTCAGGCAAAAAATAATGTTGGACTTAGAACGAATTAGTTTGCTTATAAGAATACAGATTTCCCAAACTAAATGTTCAAACACCCTTGTAATGACATGTGGTCCCAAACACAAATTCTGCTTCAGTTTATTTATTTATTTACTTACTTACTTATTTATTTTTATCTCCTGGATATTCCACTGGCCCACATATCATTACAAAGGTGTTTGAATTCCTTAGTGAATTTTGTACAACGATGTTTCAGTTGAAACACAGAGAATTCATTAGATTATTTTTTTTAAGTTTTCTGAAGTTTGAATCTTTGTCATATTTTGTTCATATTTTACATGAAGTTTAAGTAAGAAGAATTAAAATATCAGAAATATTTTGAGGCATGCTGTTAAATAAACAATTTTCAAGGACTAGAAATTATTTGCTTTAAGAATTACTGAATAATAGCAAAGCTGAGATCAAATTCTGCAGATTCCTACTTCAAGTTCTGTCTAGAAAATAGTCTGTATCTGTATAAATTGATATGCAACTTTCATACTTAACCACTTCTTCATGTAACCCTTTACTTCTTGTTCTGTATCAAGCCTCATATGCACTTTGAATTAATTGATAAAATTAACCTGTTCTTTAAAGACTTTAGGAAGTAAGACAACAGTCAAACAGAGTAAACTAAGTATGTTTCTCCTGCTTAAATTTCTGAGACCAAAACCAACTTTTTGTTGTGAACAACCTTTATTTAAATCAGAGTGTTTTTTTCTGGTAATTCATGTATTCTTAGTTTATGTGCAACTTTTAACAAATATTAACTGAAGCTCTTCATTTTCAAATTTAAAGGATAGTAATTTCAGATGTTGTTTTGACCAGCAAATCTAAAAGTATTTCTTTAATTTTTATCATTGCTGTCACTTTTTCATCAGTTGGTGCTGTTCACCCCTTAAGAAAAACAGCTTAAAATGTTTTGAAAAAGATTTCCAAAGATATGAACAGAATTGGAATTATTTTTCATGAATGACAAGTAAAAATAGTAATAGAAGCATGCGGTTTTGCCTTCTTTTCCATTGTTTATTTAAAAAAAAAAAAAAGCATAAGTTTAGAGTTTCTCTAAAGCTTATACTTCCATATTTGTTTCCTAATGACAGTTGGAGCAACAGAAGGAGCAAAAATGAAAGCCATATATTTGGCATTTTCCTTTGGCAGAAAATGAGAAATAGATCATCCTACTATATCTGAGAGTTGTCTAAAATTGTCCAAAAGTGATAAATTTTTCATGTGAACATATGAATAATTATCTCCTTTTATGATTCTGCTTTTTATTGTTTTAATTTTATCTTTCAAACCTAAATCAAGCTGATTGATAATTCTTTCAAAACATGGAACATTTACTGGGCTTTGCTCTTTGACTTAAAATTTAAATTTCAATGCTTTATACAATTCATGTGTACTTAAAAGTGACATATTTTTATACATAAAAAAAAGAAGAAGGAAAATGTCTTAATTTTTTAAGATGGTAAAGTGAAATTTGACATTATGCCTAGGCTCTATAGCTGAAAATTAAAATCTAGCTTGGCAACAAGCTGCTTGTCTGACTGAGCAACAGATTGTGGCAGTTCTGTTAACTCTGAAATCATCCTTAAGGGATTTTTTTTTTTGCATGTCTCCCTCTACACAAGAACCAAAACTGTGTTTAATAATGTGTTCACTGCCTTACTGTGGTTGTATTTAATTTACTTAAATATATGATTAGTTATAGAGCTATTTTATGTAATCATCAGCTACCACAAGAAATGGTACTTCATACTATCAAGACTTTTATTATTTTAATTTTTGCACTTAATTCTATATTTTTTTCTAATTTTAGCTTCCAACTACTCTATGTCCATTCTCATTATTTATATGCATTATCAGGAAGTTCTTCATTATTGGACTACTCTAAATTCAGCGTCAAATCACTTCTTAACCTTTATTACATTAACAAAGTTAACTGATATTTCTTAAGATTATTTATTTTCTTTTTAAGGTATCAGATTATTTGACTTTAATTAGCTTGATGAGAAAGGGCTATGTTGGATATTGGAGGTACACTCAAAGCAGAGAATACAGAAAAGCTGCTGTAGGCAATCTGAAGAATGAAAAGAAATGGGGAAAGAGACAATCAGTTTACTTACCTGAGAAATGTTGCAGGCATAGGGCAGTCACCTGCTGACAGTCATTATAAAAGAAACATTGTATTTTTTTATTCTTCTTATGATTATACCAGTTTTTCTCTTTTGATTTTTTTAATATAGCATCAACACCTTTTGTTTTACATAATTGCTATTATATGATACATTATTATTGTTATTTCCTTCTTATCTTTATTTAATGTCTACCAGGTATGGTTATTAGGCTCATTTTCAAGTCATTAATGGGATCTAGAAGAAAGATAAATTCCTGAGAATAAGAAATATAAATTATAATGTCATTATTGAAAAATAAGGAAATTTCTTTTTATAATTGCTTTTTAAGTAACTGTTGTTGTATAACAATAGTACCAAACACCTTTAACATTTTCTTTTAAAAAGGGACAGAAAAATCCAAGTGTTTTCAATAAATTTGCTATCACTCAACAAAAATTAGAGGAATTAAAATTTTACAGGACAGGCCCTTCTATTTGGCATAAACTTTATTTTGCCTGGTCATACCTTATTGCAGCCTGGGAGTTATGATTTATTCATTTTCATCTTAATAATTGCAGCTGTACTGATGCCAACTTATGAATAATACTGCTGTGATGAATTGTTTACCTTTTAAGGACTTTGAAGCAAAGTAATTAACTTGTTTTATAAAGGAATATGAAAAAAAGTTTTGCTGTCTTTCACAATTAATCATCCACAGAATTTGTGCGTAAGAGTTACCTAGTTTTTTTATTATTTGTAGTCAATTTTCTAGTTTCCTCCTCCTCTGGATTTTGTTCCTGTTTTCAGTGGCTCTTAAGACTTGAAGACATATCCCTGTAGGAGCGGTGCACTAGGGAAAGAGCACAGTTTGGGAGGTTTTAAGGAACATTGAATTTGTGTATGTATTCTCTAAGACTGGTAACATCTTTTGGCTTTGCTTCTATAGTATGCAGATTTAAGTGAAATAGATCCTCCAAGACTTGGTTTAATGCTCTGGTTTAAGCATGAGGCTCCATTCTTCTAGAAACTTAAAAACAAAAAAAAATTAGAAATCTGAGAGACTATAATGATACTTCCATGTTCGTACGTATAGCAGTGGCCTCTTTCACCTTCAAATCCCTTTAAGCATGAGGTGTCTTTAAAGAAGTGATAGAGTAAAAAAAAAAAAATATCATATTACTTTCAAATTTTGTGTACCAGCAGGGAGAAACGCAAAGTAAGAAAATACTATTATTTGAAGCTAGGATGTCAATGAAATGGAGTAACTTGTAACAGTTGCAAAGAGCTTTTATCAGAAGCCTTTATAATGAACATATTTTCTATTTATGATTTTAAAACTCTTAATTGAGGATTCTCAGTTCCATTTCCATGATTTTCATATATTTGACTGTAGTTTTACTAAGCAAAAAAAAGTCTCACTGCATTTTCTTACCTTTAAGAGGTGTTGCTTCAAGCAGGCCCTGGTTTTGGGTTTTTGTTTTGTTGTTTTGTTTTGTTGGTTTTTTGTTTTATTTTGTTGGTTTTTTGTTTTGTTTTTAATGTCTGTGTGTGGTGGGGAATAGGACACATTTCTACTAGTACATGTGTGTTTTTTTGAGGTTGTTTGATTGATCTGTTTGTAAATATAAGAGACATCTTACAGGTAGCTCGTATTTCTTCTTGCATCTTAGAATTCACTACTCTTAGTTTTTACAGTCTATTTACTATACTGAATGCATACGTTTCTAAGATATTTAAGTAACAATAAAATAAGTCTTATTGGTAGTGAAAAGAACGTGGGCACACCTACAAGTTTTGATGTCACATTGCCATGTACCCTACTGCCTCTTTCAGGCGCAATGTCCGCCCAGGCATTCCTTACAGCTCCGGTGCTGCCTTTCTCCATTACTTGCAATAACACTTATGCCAGCAGAAATAGGAAGTGTGGGAGTGTGTAGGATAAAGGAGAATGTTTCAAATGAAAAAGTAATTGCGACAAGAAATTCACTTGCAGAGCTTTCATATAGGTACCCTCTTAGGTGTCTCATACTTTTAAGCTTTTTTTGTTGTTTTGTTTTCACAGTCTATTTGTCTAAAAACAAGTAATCATTCTGAATTGCTTATAAGGTAATTTCATCTCATACATTTCAAAAAGCAAATAGGATCATTCTTCTGCAAGAAGAATGCAATTGATCATCCAGAAATAAATTTGGAAACAGTTTTTGTGTTTCCAGTTTTTCTAAATGAAAATTAGTTCTATCCTTCATTTTTATCAGTTAATTTTAAGCGTATGTAATGGTGATGATCAGATTAGTATTACTAGAATTTTTAACAGTAAAAAAAAATTGAATCTGGAGAAGCACCTCAGAGCTGTTTTTTTTTAACTCCCAGTATATAAATGAACATTGTTTAAACAAGTATGTGGTATACTGTGATAAAATATATTGTGATATTAGTTCAATCCTTTAAGTTTTTTCCCATTCTGTATATATACATGTCAATATCTATAGAAAACTGTACTACATTCTTCCTCAAAAATAAACCAACAAACAAACCAACCCTCTCTAATCTAGGAAATCTTAAAAAATCTTCTGATGCTTCAGAGCTTTATCTCCAGAAAACTAATTTTATCCAAATATATATATGTCAATATTAGTCTCCCACAGTCATCCAAAACCCATACATTTGATTCTACATGGAGTAGGATTGATTCTACATGGGAGTTTGCTCCACCTTCTGATGCGTAATATGACTTATGTCAGTCTCACTTCAGTGCCTGGTAAAATTTTTGGGAAGATTATTCTGGAACTTATAGAAAATCCACCTGAAGGACATTGCAGTCATCTATCACAGCCAGCACAGCTTCATGAGGGGAAAGTTCTGCTTGACTTAAGACATACTTAATTTCCTTTTACAATAAGGTAACCTACCTAGTGATCAAGGGAAGCCAGTAAATATAATCTTTTTGGATTTCAGTAAAGCTTTCAATACTGTCTCTCCCAGGATCCTTCTGGAGAAAATGTCCAGCACAGCTGCATAGACACATCATGTAGTGGGTGAGCAATTGTCTCATGAGTCAAGCACAGAGGGTAACAGTGAATGGGGTGACATCAGACTGGAGACCTGTCTCTAGTAGTGTACCTCAGGGCTACATCTTAGTCCCAGTCTCTTCAACATCCTTGTAAATGACTTGGACACAGGGCTCCAAGGAATACTAAGTAAGTTTGCCAATGATACTAAATTAGGAGGAGCTGTCAACTCCCTTAAGGGCAGAGAGGCCCTGTAGAGAGGCATTGATAAAATAGAGAGATGGGCAATCACCTACCCTATTAAGTTTAACAAGAGAAAATGCTGGATTCTACACCTATGTTGGGGCAACCCTCGTTATGTATATAGACTGGGGAATGAAATGCTGGAAAGCAGTGCCATGGAAAGAGACCTGGAGATCCTGGTTGATGGTAAGTTGAATATGAGTCAGCAGTGCCCTGACAGCCAGGACGGCCAACTGTGTCCTGGGGGGCATCAGGCAAAATATCAAGGAAGCCAGTCAAGGAAGGAGATTGTTCTGCTCTGCTCTGCACTGGGGCAGCTTCACCTTGAATATTGTGTGCAGTGGGCACCACAATTTAATAAATATATTAAGGTCTTAGAGAGTGCCCAAAGGAGACCAATGGAGATGGTGAAGGGCCTTGAGGGGAAGCCATATGAGGAGTGGCTGAAGGCACTTGGTCTGTTCAGCCTGGAGAAGAGAAGACCGAGGGGAGACCTCATTGCAGTTACAACTTCCTTGTGAGGGGAAGAGGAGGGGCAGGCACTGATCTCTTCTCTGTGGTGACCAATGACAGGATGCGAGGGAATAGCCTGAAGTTGTGTTAGAGAGGTTTAGGGTTGGATATTAGAAGAAGTGTCTTCCCTCAGAGGGTGGTTGGGCACTGGAAGAAGCTCCCCAGGGAAGTGGTCACAGCACCAAGCCTGACAGAGTTCAGGAAGCATTTGAACAATGCTCTCAGGCACATGGTGTGATTCTTGGGGATAGTCCTATGCAGGGCCTGGAGCTGGACTTGATCCATGTGGGTTTTTTCCAACTGGGGAGATTTTATGACAAAAAAGTGCCCTTTTCTGTCTACTGACTGTGGAAAGATCAATGATTAGACCAGGTGTTGTTTACAAGACAAAATGTAGGTTTTATGAGTCAGATTCAAGGAATTTAAGTTAGACTTTAACTCTCAACCATTTGAAGGTCTTTCCAAAGCTTTTTATGTGTTATCATAGAATAATAGTTATCATGGAAGTGAGAATAACAAGATTTTGTTTAATAGTGTATAATGTATCTTCACAATGTATTTTCCATAAAGAAATTTTTCTTGTAATATTTCCTATATGCTTAACCAGTAACTTAAATCTTTCATTTGTGGTTTATATCCAATTACTTTTTTTTTTTTCTAACTTACTTCATTATTAAAGAGGCAAACATTCATATTTGGTTTTAAATTGCAATGTAAAAGGGTTTGTGAGTCTAACCAAATGGAGTATACTTAAATAATACATTGCCATATTTTCTCATGGAATATTCTATCAAGTTTCCTCTTCCATATAAAATTAAAATTGCATTAAAACTCTAACAGTTATTTTTCTTGCCAGAAACAGTTCTCCTTTAAAACTTCCATAAATTTTTGTTTTGTTTTGTTTTTCTTTGGCTTTATTAGTCTTGATTTAATAATGGAATTTGTCAGGGTAACCACTGATACAATCTAGGAACACTAGAAGGTGCATCAGGAGCAGATGGAAATGTATATTATTTTATCTTCAGCATATTGCCTGAAATTTTTGTGATTTTTGAAACAATGGACAACCAAGGGATCAGGCTCAGCCAGCATGAATTTAGGAGGGGTAGGTCCAGCCTGAACAACCTGATCTCTCTTTATGACCACATGACTCACCCAGTGGATGAGGGAAAGGCTGTGGATGTTGTCTACCTGGACTTCAGTAAAGCCTTCAATACTGTCTCCCATGGCATTGTTACAATCTGGCTTGAAATCGTAACCAAGTTCTTTTACTTGATTGCTCATCAGGCAAGATTCAGGCACACAACTCCGTATGTTGGGTCTCAAACAGGTAGTGTCTTTATTGGGGTAACAAATAAAAGGAGAAAATGCAGGAGCAGAGAGAGAGAGAAAGAATGGGGCAGGCTGCAGCAAGGAAAGGAAATTACCACCACCAGTGGGAAGAATTTCAGGGTGAAAACAGGTAGGCGAGAACAGTGATGGGCAGGCAGGGTGAAGAGGCGATGAGGAGAGGTTGGCAGGACAAGGAGTAGGACCAACAGTCAGGCTGAAACCCTGGGTGAGCCTGAAATGGAATGGCCAGTCCTCAGGCACCCCCAGGCATGGTCTTATATACCCTTTTCTGAGTGACCATTGGTTAGCTTGGCTCCAGGCAGACCCCTCCAGGGTGCCAACTTGCCAGGAAGGCAGTATCTAGGCAGGGAGAAGTGTAACCATTTTCCCGCACTTTTGCTGTCAGTCACGGCCTGAGGGTTCCCCAAGATGTCTGCCAGCAGCCCACAAAATGTCTCCAAGGTCGATGAAGGCAGCCCTGCAGAGAGTCCAGGTTGGTGTCCACCATTTTGTTCGGCCTCTGAGGCGGGGACACTCCTGGAAGCAGAACTTACATTTGGCTTCAAAGTAACTCTGTCCTAGGTGTTTAAATTGCCCCATTAATGCTTCTTGCACTTTTGCGAGGGCGATTAATTACTGCCCTGGTCAATACAAAAACATGAGGGAGGTCGAGACAGAACAGTCTCTTACAGGCATTCCTCTAGAAAAGTTGGCAGCCCACAGCTTGGACAGTGGCACTCTCTGCTGGGTTAAAAAATGTCTGAATGGGCAGTCCCACAGAGTGGTGTTGAATGGCACTGCATCCAGTCACTAGTGGTGTCCCCCAGGGATCGGTGTTGGGCAGTCCTATTTAATACCTTTATTGATTATCTCAATGTGGAGGAGTGCAACCTCAGCAAACGACTCCCAAGTGTTGGTTTGCAGGAGAGTAAGAAGGCTCTGCAGAGTGATGTTGACAGGCCAATGGTACAAGGTTTAACAAGGCCAAGTGCTGGGTCCTGCACATCAGTCACAACAGCCCCATGCAGTGCTGGAGGCTGTGGGGAGAGGGACTGCAAAACTGCCCAGTGGAAAAGGACCTGGGGGTGTTGTCCAACAGTTGGCTGAGCATGAGGCAGCAGTATGCCCAAGTATGCCAGTATGCCAGGTGGCATAGAAGGGCAAAGGCACCCTGGCCTATGTCAGCAATAGTGTGACCAGCAGGACGAAGGAAATGATCCTTCCCCTGTCCTTGGTGCTGGTGAGGGTGCACCTTGAGTACTGTTCTGGGCCCCTCACTACAAGAAAGACATTGAGGTTCTGGAATGTGTTCAGAGAAGGGCAATGGAGCTGGTGAAGGGTCTGGAGCACAGGTCAGATAAGGGGTGACTCAGGGAGCTGGGATTGTTTAGTGTGGAGAACAGAAGGCCTAAAACACAGCACTCTACAATACCTGAATTGAGGTTGTAGCAAGGTGAGGGTCAGTCTTTCTCCTAGGCAACAAGCAAGAAGATGAGGGGACATAGTCCCCTCATCCTGTGCCAGGGGAGGTTTAGATTGGACATCAGAAGGATTGTTAAACATTGGAATGGGCTGCCCAGGGAGGTGGTAGAGTCACTATCCCTGAAAGTGTTAAAGAAATGACTGGACATGGCACTTAGTGCTAGGGTCTGGTTTCTGTATTACATCAGAAACCCTTCTATGGTCAAAATAATTATACAGATATTTGTGTTAATTATGTTTTTCATTGATATCCTAGGACCATTTAGCTTTTCTTTAGACTTCTTTCTCTTTGATTTTTAGTGACACTTCAGTAAATATTAGATCCATTTTAAAACTTACAAGGGGTTTTATTCTTGGAGACAATTTAGCATACTCTGAAAAACATAATCATACAAATAGCAGAGACGGCAAAGCAAGTTCTGAAAAGCAAGACATGACTTTATAGCAAGAAGCAATATGCTCTCTTAAATCACTGGGTATTTAATAAAATTGATTAAATACCCATTTAATCGGGTATTTAATCCCGATTTAAGCCTTTTCTTCGGGTTAAAAACTGAAGCCACATGGTAGAATGTAAAGCTCACCTACTCCAATGGTATGCAACTTGCTGTCCAGTTTATTATACTAGGGATTTCCAATTCCAACACAGAGAAATGAGATAGGACGCTTTCTTTTTTAATACTGAGAAAGTTAAACATGCAACTTAGCTTGGATGCTGTTTTTTTAGAGGGCTAAAATTTGATTGAGTTGAATTCTACCTTGATGATCACACAGAAATAAAGTGGATAGAAACCATTATTTTTTCACATGCTGCTAACAAAAAACCAGCATATTATGGCTGACGCTGAAAGCTCAAATCTGACCTAAATGTTCTTTTTATGCACAAAATAGAAGAAAAATTAATTGCATTTTCATAGAATGGCTGAAGTTGTATGAAAGTGTACCCAGTGATACCTGTAAAAGTCAATATAGAGATAAAATGAATAGTTTTATGGACAATCACTGTGATTCTCTGCATTTTCATATCAAGTTGTCTGCAGAAAACTTTGTATCAAATTACAAAGGTATATTGCTATATACAAAGGCTATATACAATGTCCATATATAGATACATATAACCTGCACATACTTACCAACACTGAACTCCATAAAAGTGCTTGTCTTAGAAGTATTCTTTTATACAAATCTAATTCCATTTTTGTACTATATTTAATCTTATAAAATTACAGTTTCAGTAAATACTTTTTCAAAGAATTCTGAAAGTTATATTTCTAATTTTCTTGGCAATTCACAATTAGACATTGAGTGGAATAATAGTTTAATATTAGCAATTTGTGCAAGGAAATTTCTTCTTTTGTATTTCCGTGCACCAGCCACCTTCATCTTCTTATAAATTGCTAGTTCATACTTGCTATTTTGTTATTGAATAATTCAACAGATGAAAATGTTTTAATATACTTCTGGTACTGTCCTGTGTAATTTTTATATAAATATTATATTAAAGAAAAAGGATTTACTGCTTCAATAATGAACAATTATCACCAGCTGGAGGTGATTGACATTTTTAGGATATGATACCTCTAAGACATTATGGTGATGACTTGCCATTAGGTATTAGAAGATACAGAATTTTCTTCACTTCTGTTCTTTCCAGGTACCTTTCTAAATTGAAATAAGACTAACTGAAATAATTATTGCCTCATGACTTGATTTATGGTAGCCAAATAATTTAAGACTAGAACAGACCAGATAACTTGGATATGTTTTGAAATAACTAAGTTATTTAATTTTAATAGGTCATAAAACTTGCTTTTGAAGAGTTTGAACTGGAAAGAGGCTATGATACTCTTACTGTGGGAGATGCTGGGAAAGTCGGTGATACCAGAACAGTGTTGTATGTGTAAGTACTGAACTTCAAAAAATTGTCCTTGGAAATTTTTTGTCATGTTGTTTCTTCCAGGTCAGGATAAAAAGATAAAAAGAATCCATCTCAATTGTACATTTTGAGGGTATTTTAACCCATATAAATAATGATAATATTTCTTTTACGTAATTATAACAAATAAGTGCACCTACACAATTTGTTTTAAACTAATTAGAATATTTTTAGAGGGACAAGTCTGAGGACAATGCACTCAATATATGTATTTAAGAATTTATAAGTTTATTAATGGATAATTTCTGAACTGTGATATCAAAGTACATAAGAAACCTCCTAGTTTAATTTGTCTTAAAAGGTAAGACTGAAAAGTTATTGAAATTTTTGAGCAATGCTTATGTTTCTTGTCACAATACCAAGGTGCTGCTAGTGAGTAAATTGAATTCCACATTCTGAGCACCTGAAAAAGAAAAAAGGAAAAAACGAACAAACAACCCCCCCTAAAAACCAAAAAAAAACACCCACACCTGTTTTAAGAGCTTACACTTTAAGCTAACAAGAAAACCACAAGCTGGGAATGAATTTCCACGCCCATCTTTATTTTTCCTTTATTTTTGCAGACAAATTATATAATGCAATAATCTCTCTGGTCTTGTTAATTTAACTACTTGTAACTATGACAAAAGGGGTTGCAGTTTTTCCTTTTTGAATTGGGATAAATATTTGCTCTGTGAGATCCAGCAATTCCTTCAGAGTCAAGTTTTTAAGTATTAAATTTGCTATCTCAAATTGTTCAGTGTTTGTCACACAGGGTGTTCTTCGTATGTCAAAGTTTGCATGTTTTAAATTACTTATCAAATGATGATCAAATTTCTTTTTTTTTCTTTTTATCTTTCCATCTGAAAGCATTTAGCCTTTGCTACCTATTCCACATTTATTTTTTCATGACTGCCCAAAAAAATAAAATTAAAAAATCTAAAATATTATTTGCTCATATTAATTGCTATTTTTGTTATCTTAAGAAGACAGCACTCTATAATAACATCACCTCCCATAACTTTTTTTTTTTTTCACTTTAATTAAATTTTATAGATGCTGTAGCAGACATCCACTTCTGAATCTATCATGTATCCAGTTCTTAATCTATCTGGAACCATACAGTGTTCTCACCAGAGACATGCAGTACTTTATGCCATTTCTTCAGTAGGTTTTTTGACTAAAACAGCAGCTGTTTTATCCTTATTACTCCACAGCCTATCACTTAGAACTACAGTACAGTGTCGGACTGACTATCTTTACTGTAAATTGTATGTTCAATGAAAGTGAGGTCTATGCAATTAAATTTTCCTCCTTTTGGGTTGCATAATTAGCATTGCTCTGAGAATCATTTGAGAAAGTAAGGGATTAATAACTGAAATACAGGGGAAATAAAGGAGGGCCCATAGATGAAACTAGAGTCTCACAATAATTAGTAATGAATCTGAATTTCTGTTGAGGCATTGTTCTTGTAATTATTAAACATTAGAATGTATCATGCGTTATGAAATACATTATATTTAAGCAGCATCATGGATATGCTCCATCACACTTGCTTTTGAGAAAGATCTTCTGTGAATACAAAGTAATGTTCCTCATAAAACACTGGGTCCACCTGTAGACTACATTATCATGAGAAAGTTTATAACTAAATGTCAGGGTGATTTTGTTATCAACATTTTTCATTAGTTGGTTTTAATAACATCTGTCATATTTAAAGAGGTTTGAACAGCACCTTGCAGTTTCTTATTTTTCCCAGAGGAATGCAGGAACTTACAGCAAAGACTTATTTGTCTAGATTTAATTTCTAAACTTCTCAGGATATCTTAAAAAATAATATAGCTTTTACTATGCTATTCAAGCTTCTGTTGGTAGACTAAATGTCAGCATTTATGCAGAAATTCTATCACTGTAGAATCTCGTGCATTTGATTCTAAAACTTCATAACGTTTGAAATTTAGTTTGAATAAAATATGCTAAAATAACTTTCTAAATTCAAACTAATTCTAAATAATTTGAACTCTCATCCATTAGCAATTATTTATGTAACCTCAAAGCTGTAGCACTACAGCTAGAGGGGAATAGGAAGGAATATTGATGTTTAAAAAGAAGAAAAAAATAAAGTCTGGATGCCCCATCTCAAATCTAATTTTTGGAAGAAATTGGGAAAATCAGTAGAAAAAGTATTTTATGTTCATATAAAATGGCATGGAGGTGGTAAAAAAAATATACTTTGGTGAAAAGCAAATTATTTCAAATCAATTTAATGCATTTCTGTGACTCTCTAGTTGGCATATTGATTAAGGATCTGTTGGGGTTTAGTTTATTAAAGCATCTTAATGTTCGTATTTGTAGTCAACTTTTTAGCAAATCTAATGATCTAATTAGAGGGGAATATGCCCATCAATTTTATCATTTTTAACATTTGCTTAATATGTAATCTTTAACTGTTTAAAACTTAGCAGTCTTACTTCATGGATTATGTATGCTGTGGTGGTTAGCTCTGGAAATACAGTAATACAACTTACTTAATAGTAATCCAAATATGGTATAAAGTTTTGAATGTTATTTCTCATATTTGACAGATTTTGTCTAGAAGCGAGTGACTAGCCTTATGGAATAATTCATTAGATATCATCATGTGTGAGGTGAAGTTTATCAGTCAGAACGTTTCCTGCATTACCCTGTTTTGTGTTTTTAAATTCTTGTACATTAAACTAACCGTCTGTTTTAGAAAATCTGCTTTGCCTTCAAATGCTATGATTTATATTTTTCTTGCAGCAGTTATATTAAAACATTTTTTTTTAAATTATTGCCTTAAAACATGAATCTTTTAACTTTCTTTGTGTAGAAAACTTACAGGGTTTTTTTCTCCAATACAAAGAAATTGTAAAATTAGTGGTTCAAACCCCACTGCTTATGCCAGCTATTTCAGTGCACACACACACAAAAGAAAACCCAAACAAGCAACCAACCAAACAAACAAACAACAAAAAAAAAAAAAAAAAACAAAAAAACCAAAAAAACTCTAGAAAATGCATTTCAGTAAACTCTTATCACTTTCTTCTATTCACACGGAATTTGAAAACTCACCAGTGGCTTGGAAAACAGCCTACCCTTTCACAAACTGTAAAAAACAGTATATCTGGTCCTGGAGAGGATTCTTAATCTTGGGTCTGGTTTCTTATGGATAATTAAGTAGAGAAAAAAACTGATGCAAAAATTTCTTTCTCTTAGAGTTGCCTTTTCTGACCAGCAAGTCTGTTCAGAGGACTGAGAAGCTTGGCTCAAGCTTGACTTTCATTACTTCTTCAGTTGCATCAATTCCCTCAACATTTTAACTTCCTTTGTGTAGAGATAACCTAGGATTGTTCATCTCCAAATTAAATGAGATTAGAACCAGGCAATCTGTCTGAATAGCTGGTCTGCAAGTCTCTGTTCTTGAACTTGCAAGCAATCTGATCTCAAGATGATTACAGACTTGGACAAACTCGGTCAGCATGTGTAAGCAGACAGACCTATATTCCCTAAACATTTCCTCTACCCTATCTGCTATTCTTCTACTGGAAGATGTAGTTCTGAATAGGGATATTCTCAGGGGACCCTTAATAAACAAACAAACAAACAAACAAAAAACCACAAACAGCAAAACACCTAACAAGCAAGTAAGAAACCCCCAATCAAAGCCAAAACAAGCAAACTAACTAAACTACACAGAAATCCCCCACCAGACACAAAACTACCAGCGCCACAAAAAACAATTCTGCCGTATATTGATTTATTTTTCTTGGCTTCTTTTTATTTTATTTTCATTGGGTTTTGTTTTCTGTCTCTCCCTTCCCCCTGCCCTCCAGCAGTCTTGGTTCTCTTCCTATAGCCCCTGTAATTGAATCTGAGGAAACAATACCACTGACATTTTGAAAGGTGATGACTTTAAGCTGAAGGATGACTCCTTAACCTGAGTCTGTTATCAAGATGGTAATTTTCATTAAATCTGTGGAAATTCGTGTATCTTTATTATCTCATTCTTCTGACAAAGTTAATATGAATTATTCAATTCAAGTTTTATTAGAGAGACAACTAAGGGTCAGAGGGATGGGTAGAGTGAATGTATTATTTCATTGCTTCACCAGGAAAAAAGTTTTAAAAAGCCCCAAAGAAATACACCCATTGTATTATTTTTATAATTAAAAAATTCTGGATGTGTGATGTGTTTGCACCTTATTCTGGTGTAGTTTTTCTTTTTGCCTTTTTTTATTTTTCATTTTTCATTCCATCCTATGCATAAAGATTTATAATTTTAGAGTTCATCTTTTGTTTTTCTGAGAATTTATCAATGTAGGTCTCATGCATTAATCAGATTACTGAGTATAAAAAACCCCTTTTAAACAGTTATTAGTTGTTAAGACAAGAGGTTTACACATCTAAATAGCCATTGAAGGAATTCTTGCAGAAAAAAACACAGGTTCCCAGCTGTCTTTCAGGAGATCTCCCCTACTATCTAGAGACATCAGTGAATTATTCTTCATTGGTAAAATCCCTTAAACTTTTGTATATAGCAAAGTGCAGAATATGGAGATGACCTTTTGTTATGACCTTTTGGTATAGTATGACATTGTGGTTCAGATTTTGTACTGGTCACAAATTAATGGTTGTTGATGGCTTCAGAAGAATCCCCCAAATGTATATGTAATCTTTACATTTTCTTTCTTTATATATATATTTCTGCAGGCATCTTCTAAAATACTTTTGTTTATTTTACTCACTGTCTGGTGAGGTAACTACCAGGTCATAACCAGAAACCTTGTGCCACATCAGAACACACTCAGACATTGCAGCAGCAGTTCCATTGCAGTATTAAGACCCTAGTCTGTTCCACTCATATGGAGATTATATTTTTTAATTTTTTTTCAATATATAAGAATAAGAAACAAAATTATTTTAGGTAAGGGTTATACAGCATCTTGTTCATAACCTTGATGGGTGACATTTTAGAGCAAGGTGGGGAATTCCTATAATTTGCCTCATGATTTCTCAGTTCTCAACATGTTTTTGCTCAGCCTCTCCTTTTATTATGTCTTTGTATTTAAGTTGCAATAGTATTAACATCTGGTTGATCATATTTAAACAATGTGTTTGTGGAACCATCCAAATGCTGTTTTCTGTTTTCTTTATAAGTTTTATCTTGAGAAATTCTGCTTCTGGGACATCTTGTCTCAGTTTGGCATAGTGTTTTACTTATCTCACACATATTTGTTTAGCATAGTTAAAGCTGAGGGTTGAAAGATAGACAAGCTTTTGCTTTGTATCTGGTAGCAGTTTAGATAGCAAGATTTTGCAGCCACATTTTATGTGTGACTTTTCCCACTATGATTATTTTCACTATTAAAAAGCAATCTTTTTCTTAATAATTTTTTCTTTGGCATGCAACTTTTTGATACCCGAATTACAGATGTACAAAAGATATTCCTTACAAGTGCTAAGGTTTTATGGTAGGATTCACCAGCTTGCCTCATATGTATTACATTGAAATGCACTTTATACATAGTTGTCACACATTACTGTATGAGAATTAGCAGTTCCTCCTGAGATTTAAGAGATTATTGTGAATTATTTGATTGGAGTAGTTGTGGTCCTAGTAAATTCTGGACACATAAGCTGTAAGGCATGTAAAGCAATTTCCTTCACTTTCAGAAAGCATGACAAAAAAGAAATGCTAATCTAAACAGGTGAAAACTAATTAATTCATGCAGTCACTCACATCTCTAATAGCTTAGTTACTTAATGAAATCTTTAGATGGGAACAGATTTATTAAAAGTGTTTAATCATTGTTGAATGCAGTCTTTCAAAATGTATTTTTTCTATTACTTCACATCATTCTAATTAATATGGAATAACTAATTTTATCAAAATGAGAATATTAGGAAAGTTTATTGTAAATAGGTCTAAATATTACGTGTTTGGTGGTGATAGTAATAGTAGCAATAGTAATAGTAATTTATGCCTCTACAAATGACTTTACATTTATCCACCATACAGACTCACTGGATCTAGTGTTCCTGATCTTATAGTGAGCATGAGCAACCAGATGTGGCTTCATCTACAATCTGATGACAGCATTGGCTCACCAGGATTCAAAGCTGTTTATCAAGGTATGAGCTAAATTTACTATTTTAAAGTAATGTTGTAACTTCATTATATCCCAACAAATTTATTTCAAATAGACATTTAGTCCTTTACACAAATTTAGAGTTTTGATACTGTCTCTATTGTTAATTAGTGGTTAATGAAGTTATGGATTTGCAGATATCCAGAAAATAGCTAAAAATATTTGCAAGTAAAAATAAAAGTTATTTTTCTAATTCTTTTTGCTGAGAGGTCAATAGAATCTACAAATTTCTATTCTAGTTGAAAGATCTTAAATTTTACATTCTGCTAATCTGTATAATTTCTTATATTGGATATTATTTGAAAATTATGTTTAATACTGTAGAGACTTCACTGGGGTAGTTACGAAAGTTGCTTTCATGCCTCACTGAGAATCTTCAGAGACCTAAGCTGAAACTACTATGTAACAAATGCAATATAACAGATATATTGTATATGGTGGAGGAAATTAAGAAGATACATGCTATTGTGGAAATTTAACTCAAAAAGAATGATCTAAATTACCCTAACTTCATTTGTATTGCTTCTGTCTCAAAGAAATGAGAAACTTTCAACATAAACATCTTTATTTTTTTTTGACTATGAACTTCAGTTTAATTTTTTCTAAAGTTGATTCATTTCATCAAAAAAATACCTGATGTCTGTTAGTATGTATGCATTAATTGATAATTTCCATTTTAATAGGTTGCATAGACCTGCAGCTAGAAAGAGCTCTTGCTTTTTAACATATGGTATCATTTTTGGTTAATTTCCATGTTAATTAGTTCACCTTAAGGATAAGGGAAAACACTTAGTACTATTTTCAATAGTTCCTTATGGGCACATATGATGAAAATTATATGAAATTATTTTTTTCAAAATTGCTTTTGTATAAAAGATGTTGCAAAACATTGAGAGACTATTCACTGTTCAGTAACTGAGAGTAACTCCACTAGAAGATTTGGAGTTCTTAAACATCTTCTATAAAATAAAGCATCATGTCTAAGTGTTTCATTTCACTTGTAGATACCTTAGTGTTTCAACACCAAACCAGGCAAAATAAAGAGTCAAAAGTTATTTGGATGTTAACTTCAAGTTTAGCAAGCTATACATTTATATACTAAGTACATTAAGACAGGCTGCCATGGGCAGGTTTTTAGAAGTGGTGTCTGTGGATGATAGCATATCGTGAACATTGAAGGAAACAAGAAGGGAAAATGTTCCCCAGTGGTCAGCCAGGAAACATATCGTTGATTTTCCACACCAATATATTTTTCTACTAGTGGTTTCTCCATTGAAGCAGGCAATGATTATGGCAGTGATCAGTATTATATTTTCATCACGATTTTTCCAAGAACTGTATATTTTTCTTTGGCACTCAAGCTCAACAATTGGTTATTCCAACTCATAGTCCTGATTGGAGCATTCTAATTAAATCAAGTGTTGTATATTCATAGTTTAAGTTTCTGTATGCATATAGTGTTGAATAATATTTGTTGAATGTTTAAATTACTATTGTCTACTTTTTTATTATTATTATTCACCTTGTTTTGGTTTTCTTTAATGTAAACTGAAATCAACAAGAAGGAAGAAGGGGATAAACAGGGATTGGTTCTCATGAGGGTAGCAATCGCTTCCAGTGAGAATCCTCCATAGCAACACTTCTGAGATTTGAAGGTTCATAGCCATGAGAATAACAATATGAGAGCAACAAGGAAGATCACAGAGGCTCTTGAAAAGCTATCACAATTACTTAAGTGGGATGTTAAAGACCTGAGTGAAAAAACAGATTCAGGCAGGTAGCATTTCTATGGCTAAGATATTAAAGAATCTTAAGACATTGTGTCACACATTCAGCCTTTATAGTTACATAGCACAGGTATGTTTTATTTCCTGAGGACAATGCCATACTCATTATCTAAATTAATCCTTCCCCTTCTCACCTCTTTTTTCATGGCTTCATCTTTTATCCTTGTGTCATTTCCAGGACCCATGTTTATTAAGACATTATATTGCCTTTATAGAATCCATTTGTGAACTACACAAAGTGGAAACAGTAGTTATATAGTGGAAGGAGAGTACTGACATGAGTTATGTATCTGACACTTTACACTATTTCCTCAAATCAAAACTATGAACATCGTGTTTTTATGAAAAAGTTCAAAAATTTAAATCTATATATCAGCTGATTTATTTTTCTGCTGTAATTTCTTTCCTGTATTTCTAATGTGAATTCATCTGTTTTCATTTCTGTATTTGTCTAGCAAAGATATTTTATTTATGGAGTTCAACATCCTACTTCTGAGAATTTTCTGTGAACTCCTGAACTATATATACACTGTGAATTTTGCTCCAGTAGTGGATTCTCTTTTATGGAGTATATTGTTATCATTTTACAGTTGGATTCTGGCTTTCAGTCTTATTTTATAACCACTTGTGAGTTATTCTGTGGGCTTTTTTAGTTTTTTAAGTTAATTTCAGAACTGTAATTTTAACTGTTACTGTTGACACAACTTTTTATCCACCTGCACTCTTAATATATCTCCTGTTTTAGGACAAATGTTAAGTTTAAACCTCTATTCTGTCACAAGATGCCTCAATAATTCTGCTTCCTCTTTGTTTAGCAGTCAAAGAACTTGTCTAAAAATAGAATCTCATTTTAATTGTGAGAAAGTTAATAGTTTGTGACATATAACCTTGAGGACACTGTCTTTGTGCTTGCAGCTAGATAAACAGAAGGCAAACTGCAGGTTTTGATGGCTTATACATGCCCTACAGAGACAAAGCAAACATTCTTATTTATTTTTTTTTTACCATAAAGTCTGAGTTTGCTCAGCATTAGAACATGAATCCTCAACCTCTTCAACAATATTTTACAACTGACCAACTTAATCTTGGCTGTGTATCTACTACAGTAAGATTTTTTTCCATATTGCTATTTAAATAGTGTCATAGTTTATTGAAAATTGTTACTTTAGCTGAACTCCCTTGCACTTTAATTATTAGAGAAGTATTGTAATTATGAAATTCACCTCCCTTACATTATTAGTATGTGCATCTAAAAATGGCATGAAATGATGCCTGTAAATGAACTGATACATATCACAGATTTTGTGTAAATTTAGTACTGTTGGTTTGCTTAAGGGATTAAGGGAGGAGCAATTCTTCCCATAGTTTTATGCCTCTTCACCATTAGAAATGTCTTAATGTCAGAAATATGTAGGGCTATCTATAACCTCCCTACTCAAATTTCTTGATTTTGAATAAAATTGAAATTTACATTAAGAAAATTCTCTAGGCTGCTTTATTAATCAGGTTTCTTGGACTGTCCAATGCTGTTCTCCAAAAGCTGGATCCACAAGAAAGATTTCATACATAGGTCTTCTAGAGATAGTTACTAGAAACAGTTTGGAATACAGTGGAATTAACACTGTACCTCTGTCATGGAATGCAATTGAAGGTGAGCTATGGAAACACATGTAATACTAGTGTTGTTATTAGCTTATTAACTCAAGAAATCTCACAAACAGCTACTATGTTAGAAAATACAAGAGTTGCCTTGATATTTTCTGTCATTCAGCATCAGTTGTCATGTATTAGAAAGACAAAAGTAATGTAAGCATTGCTTATAGGTAAGTGCATTATTAATAAGTAAAATGCAAGACACTACAGGAAACCTTAACTTTGATGATAAACTTTCTAAACCATATTAGAACCATATTATTGTTGCTATAACAGAAAGTTATTAACCCATAAGGAAAAAAAAAAAAAAAAAAGAAGAAGGCTGAAGAATAATCTGCACCTACAGTTACCTTTTTTTTTTTTTTTTAAAAAAAAGAAGCTATTTTATAGACTGTACTCGAAAGTCCTTCATTGTCTGTTGTAGATCCTAGATATCTTAACAGAATGGTTTAATACATTTCTGAAAGTATCTTTTCTGTGAAAAGGCCAGAAATTGAAATTGTTCCATCCTTGAAGAACAAGATACATTGTAATATCACACCTAAATATATCCAAGTATCTATACTGAAATCTTCTTTCCATTATATTCTACAATAATTTTCCTTACTGAAGCCAAGATGACCAGGTCACTCTACACAAAGAAAACAGAATTACATTATGTATTTGACAGCTGAGATTTCATGATAGAAACCACTAACATTTTTGTATGGAGTGCTGATTCAAAAATAAAATTTTCAACTATGAAAAATGAGAGGAAAACATATTTAGAGTGAAAAACCACAGTATTTAGGCTGTTGTTTACACAACTTTCAGAATTTCAACAATAGAGCTGTTTAGAAAATAAATTAAGAAACTGGACTGTAAGTTTGTTATGTTTCTAATATATTCTTTTTCTTTTACCTGAGACTTTAGTAAGGTTATGAAAAACCACAGTGTAGTTTTCCACACAAGGAACATACCTGATTTCACTGTATGTCGTCTCAATACTGAGAACTTCCTGAATGGTGTTCTGGTCTTGTTGAAGGTTGTTACCAATCTCCCTTGTTGAAGTTGGTGCAGTCCCAATAAATTTTAAATATGCATTATCTTCTGAGAACTCTGATTAAATTGGTTTAGGCTCACCAAAAGTATGTGTTTGGAATGAATAAACTATTTACTGAAATAAATTTTTTTAAGCTCTAACCTAAATTCCAGTCCTGCCATGCAATCACTCTCAAAGCTATTTGTTTTTTGTTTGTTTTTTTTTTTATAGCACTCTATATATGGAAAGAACAACAGAATGCATACATTTAATAGATGTTACATGCATAAAGTGATGAAAACAAAATTAATAGCAGCATACCACCACTTTAAGGTCACAGGCTGGTCTTGTAACACCAACAAAGTATTTTTCTACCAATGGCACTCTAAGACTATAACTTTACAAGCAAGTTTTCTTTTGCAATTCATTGCTGGTCATGGGCTAAAGCAGACTTTTTTAATTACAGTGGGTGAAGAATTTGCAATTAATTTTTTTATTGATGCAATTTTATTTTTTTTTTTTAAGTTAGTTTTCTTCTTGGGCTAGTTTTCTTTTGACTTTCTTTTGACCACAAGTGAAGACCATTCATGCCCAAACTTGCCCAGCACATCTGATCTGGTGTCATATTTTGGTCATTATATTTCATTTATATAGTTTCTTAATATTGATTCAAGCATGCATTTACCTGTTAAATGGATGAGTTACGCATAATCATTACCAGGCACACCCAGGTTAGGAGGAGGTAACATGATATTGTGAAATTAAGCTGCATAACAATATCAAACTGTTAGGTTGCAGTCAAAAAAGAGAACTGATGAGGTGAGTAATGTGCATCAGTTTGACTTATTTCTCACACATTATGGGTGTGCCATATCTAAAAATAGGTGCTATATGGATGTTAAAGTGCAAGGTGGGTTGTGCAACCAGCTAATCATTAGGCTACTTCACAGAAGCACAGAATATGCTGCATTGGAAGGGATCCACAACGTTCATGATGTTCAACTCCTAGCCCCGCATGGGACCATGTCCCAGAGTCACACCATGTGCCTGAGAGCATTGTCCAAGTGCTTCTTGAACTCTGTCAGGTTTGGTGCTGTGACCACTTCCCTGGGGAGCTTCTTCAAGTGCCCGTCCACCCTCTGGGTAAAGACCGTTCTTCTAATATCCAAACCTAAACCTCCCTGACACAACTTCAGGCCATTCCCTCAGGTCCTGTCACTGGTCACCACAGAGAGGAGATCAGTGCCTGCCCCTCCTCTTCCCCTCACAAGGAAGTTGTAACTGCAATGAAGTCTCCCCTCAGTATCCTCTTCAGAATGAACCGACCAAGTGACCTCAGCCGCTCCTTGTATGGCTTCCCCTCAAGGGGATCATTTTTATTGCCCTCCTTTGGACACTCCCTAATAGCTGAATATCTTTCTGATATTGTGGTGCCCAAAACAGCACACAATATTCAAGGTGAAGCTGCCCCAGTGCAGACCAGGGCAGGATAATCCCCTCCCTTGACCGGCTGGTGATGCTTTGCCTGATGCCCCCCAGGACAGAGTTGGCCCTCCTGGCTGTCAGGGCACTGTTGACTTATATTCAACTTGCCATGAAGCAGGACCCCCAGGTCCCTTCCTTGCTTGTGGTCCTATCAGCTGTACCACATTGACAAAGAAATAGATGACAGTCTGCTTGAAATTTTAGATGTGAATCTTTTAGAATTTTATTATGCTTGAGATTTTTCTCCCGTTCAACTCCATAAACCTGTCAGTCTGATGTAAATATTTAATCTTTTCACTTTCAGACTTCTTGATAACCAGTGTAACAGCATCTGTTTTATAGCCTGTTTAGAACTCATTTTTTATTCCCGCCTTTATATGGGTATGTAAACTAATTATTTCACTAGCCTATCCTTTTGTTCATAAAAGTGTCATAAAAGAAATCTGGTGACTCAGAGATATAATCCTAGCATTTTACATAATTTCAAGTTATTAAGAATTCTTGGAGATGTCAGAAAGTATATCAACCACTGCAAGCAGCTGAAAATGTTGGGTTTACAACCCTAATTTGTATTGATCAACTGAGTGGTTAAGCTTTAAACTGTTCATTATGATTGTTTGGAAAAAGATTCTTCTTTCCTCTTGAGACTAGTAGAAAAATACTTTCAGAAACATATTTCAGTTGCTCAGATAAATGTCTTTTTGCATACAGCTACAGTTATTAGTAAACCTTAGATCAGTGCAGTTTTTTACAACTACCTTATAGATGTGATTACACTACCAATATTGATATAAAGCTTTGTTACTGCTTGGAGATTTGATAAAACCTGTGCTGAAAGAAATTAATGGAATTATGATTTTTTAGGATTCACACAATTTGATGTACACACAGCAAAATCAACATGTACAGTGTAATGTTTGGAAAGAAAACAAGTAATATGTCATTCAATGAAAGCTTTGAGTTTCCTATTTTGCTGTAAGCTTTTCTCTTTCTTACATCTATTTCATGTATATTAAGTTTTCTTTTTCTATTTTGTTCCTGTGCATTATTATTCAGGCGTTATTCAAGTATGCACTTTTGGAGGGTAGGCAATAAATATGTTTCATGTTTTATGTGAATATTTTCATATGTTAAAGCTGTTTGGTTTGTGAGCTGTCGAAGAGTTTCTGCATAATATGGTATGAATCAGTTTGTTTGGAGTCCTTTACAGTGCTGATTAGTTTTGTGGATGGGCAAATGTCAGTCACTTAATCTCCACCACGATATATTATCAATTATTTTTCAGACAAACAAGCTTTCCTATATTTTTGAATGACCTTTTTAGAGTATATTGTTTCCAAAAGCCTACAGCAGGCATTTCTCAGTTTCAACATCTTTGAATTTTCTTTACAGAAATAAATAGTACCACCAGTATGTTAGTAATAGAGTATAAAGAAGTACACTGTTAGGAATAATTGCTTCAACAAAGTAATTTTTAATAGTGGAGAATATATTTGACTGAGTTTTGTGTAGTGGTTGGGGTGACAGAATGCGCTTTTCATCTAGAAAATACACATGAGCATGAGGAGCATAACATCATGGTTATATTCCTTAATTGGTTGAGTGTATTTATGTATTAGCAGGCAGTACTGGGTAAGACCAAATTTCTATCTATGACACAATCCTTTATTAAACAATCACAAACAGAAGCTTAGTGAAAAGTGTGAAAAGGAGTAAGCATGCAAATCCCCATAACTCTTTTTCTCCCTCCTAAATGAACAAACTAACAAAATCAAAAAGTCCAGATTGAGTACAAATTTAAGTAAATGCATTTTTTGCCTTTCTCATTTTTATATTAATTGCGTAACTCTGCTTCTAATGTTATATTTTTATTAGATCACTTTTCAGATCTTAACATCATTAAGCTCAACTATGCTCCACAGGCAAAAAATCAATGTCTATTACTCAGCTGAGTCAGCTTAAAGATTAACACATATCTGGTCAGTGCTTAAGAAATGTCTTAGCATCTTTTGCCATAATCTTTAATGCAATGCATTCTACTATGCTAGCCATGGACATCTTCAATATGCTGAAAAAGAGTGTGTATGTTAAAAATAGTATGGTTTGCGGACCTGATATCTGTGTACATTTTTATTTTTCTGATTTCATTGAGAAATTTCTTTACTAATGTACTCTGTTACTTAAACTTCAGAATTTAAGAACTAAAAATCAAAAAAAAGTCTTTCAAAATTTGCAACTGTCTTAGGTACAGACAGTACACAGCACATATATTCTTTCTTAGTTTTGTGATATGACTGTAGCTGGGAAGCTTCCCTCTCCCTTCCCCTGCACATTGCAGATGTGTGCATTCATATGTTTTCAGCAATTGACTTAACAGGTTAAGTTGAAAGCCTTTGTTTACCTCCCTTCATAAAAATATTAAACACTGTAAAAATAACATGTTGCCTCTGAATAAGAGAGAATTGTTATGTTTTAACTTAGCCAGTGAAGATCATTCTTCTGGTCAAACTTGTTTGGAAGGTAGTTTCACATTATGATTAAACATATTCTATGTAAAAAAAAAAACAAAAACCACCAGCTCAGACGTGTTTATTGTATTCTAAAAAAGTAAAATGTTTTATAGTTTTCTATCCATGTTAATTATTCAGTATGTTTGACCTTACTATAAATGTTACTTCCAGATTTTAATTAAAGTTTTCTTAAAGTTAACTTTTATGATAGCTGTATTTAAAAAAAAAAAAAAAAAAAAAAAATTATTAGCATTTTATGATTTTTCTCCAGCACTGGGTAGGAACAATACCAAAACTGGGTAGGAAAAATAAAACTGACATTTCTAATAACAGATATGTAAGAATTAAGTAAGAATATGTAAGAATTAGGGGCTTTCTGTTTTTTTTTTTTTTTTATTTCTGGCAGGTGGTTTTTTGTACTTTGAAAGTTTGGTAGAACAATCATTTTAGGTAGACAGAAATTTGTAATAGCTTTTTACCAGTTTAAACTTTCTCCTGTTAGGTTTGTAGGTTTTTGTTTTGTTTTGTTTTGCTTGTTTGTTTGTGGGGGTTTTGTTTTCATCTTTGTTTTTTGTTTGTTTGTTTTTTTTGTTTTTTCAATATGGAAAACATTGCAGTACACACACCATAAACTTAACTGTCCACTGACAATAATGAAGGTAGTTATTTTATTAAATCAAAATTAAAGTATTTTATTTATTACTATTTTAGTAATTTGCCTTCTTTAATTCACAAAGTAGCAACATACTCAGAATTTCCTATCGTGTCTACAACGGATTAGCAGTATCTACAATTGATCAGCATTCTTGAACATCCTCCATTAATTTCTAAAGTTTGTGCAAATGATAGTCAGACAGAAAAATATATCACAGTTACCAACAGATAGCATTTTACCTTTTTTTTTTTTTAATAAGACTAATAAATTCTTATAAAAGTATTCTATTTTTTTCTGCCAGTTTTCTGTATTTGTTTGGTACAAGGATCAAACCATGAGTATAATATTTCACTTTAGTTTTGAAGCCTTTTGGTGCATGACATCCACACTATGGTTTTAGAAAACAAATTCTTGATTTTAAAGGAGCAATAAGTCAGCTGTTCATATTGTATCATCAGTGGTGCCACTTGGTTTAACCTTTATTTTCCTGACTGTGTAATTTTAAGTAACCAACTTTTTTGAACAGTAATGAAAGAATTGATTCAATGTTATGATGGCTGACACACCTTGGACTGTATTGATGCAGTCGTAGAAACATTTAGTTTGTAAATGACCCTTAAGATCATTGAGTCTAACGGATAACCTAGCACTACCAAGTCCAAAAATTCTAATATTGATGGCTTTTTAAGTATATTTGTCAGAAGAAATGTGTGAATGAGCTGTGAGAAGTGATAAGTTGACCCTGAAGTCAATAAACTTTAGAGAAAACATTGGCGTAATAATCTTGATAAATAATTTTTTTCTCTAAGGCAATTATTATAATTTTTCTTGAAGCAAGTATTTATCTGGAACCTAAAAATACGCAATTTTTTTTACTTCAACTTTCACAGGGTTTTCTATGAATATATATGCATAATATCAGCATATTAATAGTTCTTTTTTTATGAAACAACACAGGGTAATTTGATAAATAAAAAAAATATTAAAACTATAATCTTATTACAAGCTGAAGAAGAAGCTAAAGTGACCCTAAGACACTGTACACAAAATCCTGCTTCCATTTAAGACTTTCTAGTAGCCATTTAAAAATACATATATATGCATTCATAGATATGTAAAAGGCATTTCACATATTAGTATAATTTCAAAGAATCTACATAATCTCTCACCTCAAAATACACCCCAATGTTTTTCATACTGCGGTTTCCTGTCATATGTATTAGAATAGATTGCATACCACAAAATTAATTCAGTTAGTTTTGCACCCAAATTTGAAATAATCATGTTCTGATTTTTATGATACACCCAGTTATAAAAACTGGTGTTCTTATCAAAGCCAGTGATAAAACCCTGGGAACAAGAGTTACCTTTAATTTTTGAACATGTCTTTTACATCTGCAAGGAGGTGCTCAGGAATGTTAAAATTAATAAAATAAATTTAAAATACAGATTTAGCTGAGTAATCTGTTTAAGGGTTCTCTTTCGCTGGCATATTGACCCTTCATTACTGCAGATTAATCTTCTTTGAAAGAAGAATACAAATCCTCTGAGGAGGACTAAACTGCAGTACTACAAACACCTGAGCGAGTACTTCAATTTGTCCATGTGGCGTTAGTGCCCTTAGTTGTGTCTTTCTTTTCCTAGTTAGGGAGAAGTGTGAGTGTGTGTATATGCATGATGTGACTAAGGCCATCAGGGACAAGGAAGGAGAGAGATTATTCACATTTGAGAGGCCCGACCTGGTGGGACGGTATTTCTATAGCTGGGGTGCCAGCCCATAGGGCTGAGGGGAAGAGGGCATAGAGATTCTCTTGGAATTGCTGGAGCTGGCAGACCAGGATATACACAGCTGGTGCCTCAGTGTCTGCCCAGTCCTTTTTCACCAGCGTGCTGGTGTATGACATCAGTGTGCTCCATACAAGCCTTCACCTGCACTGGATTTCATCCAAATCCTTGGAGTCCTGATTATTGCCCAGGTCACTGTACACGACCTTCACCACTAATTCCCATTATAGAGTTTAAACATATTTAGTGTCTTAGAAAAGCTGTACTGGAATTTGGTACAATCCATATATGTGTCCATATATATGATATTTTTATATAGTAGATTTATTTTAGCCATTATTGTGAATTTTTAAAGATCTGAATTTTCTTGTTGCTATGCATTTTTTCTATCTTTTTAAGCTAAACTTAATTCTTCTTATCTTCTCATTAAAATGAGCTTTTAGGATTTTGGTGCCTGTTGGTATGATTTCCTTTTTGTAGTTACACCATAAAAAGACAAAAGATGGTCAGATTTGGGTCATTAAATAATTTCTGCATCATGTGTCATTATATCCTTCATTGAATTTCTTAAATGTCAGGGTTGATTACTAAGTTCCAAATAATTCCTAATGTCACATAATTTCAAATGGAGAATTAAATTTAAACCTCAAATACTTTTGAAAACACAATTAATACTGATAGTTGTTACTAAAGTAAGATCTATGGGGATTATTAAGCATCAGTTGAAGATGTCTATTAGTAAGATCCTCTGTAGAAAACTGATTTATTTCACTAAGGAGTTCTTCAAAATTTTTCAGTACTTTTTTTCTTTCCCAAGTCCTTTCACCAACTGTGTGATTTATCTATTCAGCTCATAAAGAGACATTAATTTCACACTTTGACTGAAATTGATTTGACATACAATCACCTCCACCTGCTACAAAGTCAGCATATCCTCCAGAGCAGCCTTTTAAAATTGCTCTTCTGTTTTATTAACAATTTAAATTAAAGGTGGTTATGGTTATTCAGATGAAATAATGGCTTATCTTTAGGTTCCTATGAAATTTGATAAAAACTATAGTTCCTAATCTATAACATTATCAAAAACAAATTTTAGATTTGTGCATTTAATTTCTTACAGTATATATGGTAGCATATAAAAATCAAATCTATTCAGACTTTTTATTATCTGTGAGAATTGCTGAATTAGGTTAACAAAAAACTGCAGTGATATCTTACTGTACTGCGTGTGCTTGCATGGTCTGTTTTGTATCAAAACACTTCTGAAAACTCAACTTTATTCGAATCATGATGAACTAATGAGATTTACTAGAAAATGGATCTTCTAAAATATGTAGTCTTGGTGGTAGTTGTATAGTAGTTGTAGTTTTTATAAGATAGCTGATATAACATCGTAGATAAAGGTTTTTAAATAGGAAGAGTAATGAACTACATTAAATATGAAGCTGTATACATTGCACTCACTGACTGTTGGTGAAAACCTTGATATTAATGCAGTAAACAGCAGTATATTTTCAGAAAGCAATGATATTTGGAGACCTGTACAAATGACCTTTCTTGGCCATTGATTTGGTCTGTAATATGATATTACAGCTTTAAAAACTGTGAGGTAAGACAGTTTTAATATTTTTGTGTTTAAATCGGGGCCAGTCTGCAACTCCTTTGTACCTTCCCTTCTCCTCTGACCTTTCCAGACCAGCATAGCCATGGCCAATCTTTCCTTGTGTTGGACATTATGCACACCTCATGGAAAGATTTTAAAAGAGTAGTTCCTTTACAATTTGTTTGTAGGCTTGGCAGTTTTTAGTGTTTTCAAAGGGTCTTTATTTTTCCTTTCAGTGTCCAAAGAATAGCTTGGTGCTTAAGGAACTATTAGAAAGCAGAGTACTTTTTATTTTAAAACAAAGTCATCACAAGTAGAACACACAACAAAGTGATGTATGTTTTGCAACTATTCTAAGAGTATTAGTTGTAGTATAAAAAATAAATGAAGCACGAGTCCTTGCAAATACATATGTAAACTGTTTCCAGTCTGTCTCTAGGAATGCCTTTGATGTGTGTTTCCTCTCTTTTGAAAGGAAAACAAAGATAGGATCCTTTCACTCAGGTAGTGAGTATGCTTGGGTTTGTTTCAATGCCAGGGAGTGGTATTAGCATGTGTGCACTTGCACAGCCTTCCTTGCAGAACTGAGTTCAAATACGTAAAACAAAACAAAATAACAACAAACACCCCCCCCCCCAAAAAAAATAACAAAACAAAAAAAACCCACCAAAACCCAACAAAATCAAAATATATAAATAGTTTGGATTTTTCCTATAATCTGCAGTACTCACCATATTGCAATTTGTCCTTGATCATTCCAATTCCAAGATCATGCATTTTTTGCCACTTTTAATTTTCTCTCTATAGGATAGAAAATTGAAACAATGAAACATTTTTGTAGTCACCTTTATAGAGAACATGATAAAAAGACTTGCATCTGTTAATTCTTCTATTGCATTTTACTAGTGTGCTGTAGAAAAGATTACTGAGCATTGGTGAGTATTATTTCTCACGATTATTCAGCTTGCAATTGAACTTTGTTGGATTTATGATTCCAAATATCATGAGTAGCTGAGTTTGTTTCAAAAACTAATTCACTGTGTGAAACCATGGCCATAAGTTCATCTTGTGCTATTTTGGAAATAATATATGTAGAGGACAGAGGAGGAATTTCAAAGGATTGTGGCAAGAATTGGATGTCAAAGAAAACATTCAACTTTTTTTTTTTTTTTATTTCCATTCATTTTTACAATATGCTCAAGAAAAGTGAGTGCAACCTATTTGTTGGGATTCTCTTTTCATCTGCCAAGCTTGAAATTATATAAAATAATCTGACTATACCTAATGATTTTACTTCTCTATAGTATAGACATTAGATGTGTTTTCACCAGAATATGTACCCTGATTGGAACAACATTAATATAAATTTACATTTTTTCCCCCTTGTGTCTTTGATAAAAAAACCCAAAAAAACCCAACAAAAGGCTATTGTCTTTTTCAGCTCCTCTCCCAGTGTAAATCTGAGATTTCAGTACATAGCAATGAATTAAAACCATTGTCTTTTGCTCATGTTGTATAATAAATTTTTCCTGTCACATTTCTACCCTGTACAGTATTTTGAGCTTTATATTAGAAGCCATAAAAAGCTTCTCTTTGTTATTCCTTTTGAAAGTTTGATTGGAATATATCATTTGAAATAAAACTTCACAAAACAGTGTTATTCAGAGCATCACAATACATCTATATTCAATATTAAATGTAATCAGGAGAACATGGTGTGCATGACCCCAACACGTGTCATGACCCCAACACGTGTCCAAAATATTTTTCCAGGCTGGAAGTTAATAATAGTCAGCCTACCTTTTTTTTTTTTTTTTTTTTTTTTTGTGTATATTCATCGCATCAAATTGTAAGTGTAAGTAGAAATCACACAACTTTCTGACATCTCAAGAATTGTGTTGTATTGTGGCTTTACACCCTGAAGGTAACTGGCAGAATAAGTGTTGTATGAGATGTAATCTTTAGATTCTTGTCCTTAGTTTTTAGTTCACTGTAGCATTTAAAATTAAAATATGAGTTTCACCCTTGGTTGTAAAAGTATGGAAAATACAAAACTAATGCTCTAAGTGGTCTCCATGACAGGATAGAACAGGTACAACATAAGAGTTTTATTGTTGTGGGCACAGAGTGTGTAAGATCATGGTTTTTTCCAGTGTGCATGGAAACATAAAAGAAATAAATAAATAGGTATGCTGGCATAATATTAGTAACCCTTGTCAAACACTTTTTTTGAAATATTTTTTTTTTAAATAAACAGTTTTAATTATGTATTGGTAACTCCATGAATGCCAGTTAAGCTTTATTATACAGTAACAGGATTCTCATGTAGCAATTTGCTGGGGGTTTTAGGTTTGTGCAGTTGACTCTACAGACAAGCAATATTCAAAGGGTTTTTATTCACCAAAATCCCAGCACTGTTAAGTCCCCATCATAACCCAACCTGTCTTTGCTTTTTCTTCTGGGTGTGAAAGTGGAAAACCAGTATGTTGAATGGAATTTTGAGACTGAGAAACTCAGTCTGTGTATGCAAAGTCAAATATATAGTTAGTGGTCATGAAGACTTAATAACATGCTTCTATGAAATTTCAGGCTTTTAATTGCTCTCTCTGAAAAGAACACAAATTATATTTGTTTGTGTTTTTGTTTTCTTGTATGTATGCTATCCCTACTAAATATTTACTTGTACAGGTGGGTATGTGCCATTTTGGTATGTTTATATGAAATTGCTTCCAGACTGAATTCTAAGCTGTGAGAATTCCTTTATTTGTCTACACAGTATTTTTACATCGTGTTGTGTTTATCAGAAAGAGTATTCTGTTAGGGAGGAAGAAGTCTTGTTGTTAAAGCCTTAGTCATGTTAGCATCTTTGGAAAGGGAAAGAAAGTTTGTCTTCCTTACTCAGACACCAGAACTCTCAGGTGGCCAAGGGGACAGAAGCCAACAAGGAAGGAGGCACAACAAAAAAATTGTGATCATAAAGATATAGATAAGAATAACCAGAACTTCTCTGTGGATGGAAAGGGTGCACATCAATAAGGTCTCAAACTTGATCAAAGGCAGAAACTTTAAGATCTTGGGGAAATTGTGTGTCACCAAAAACTGCTAAAAGTTGCTGGGCTGAGTCCAGCACGGGAGGGCAGGATTTGTCCTGCAAGGGCAGGGTATAGGAGTGTAGGACTTAAAGATGTTTTCTCCTTTTTCTTTTTTTTTTTTTTTTTAACCTAAGAATATTTTTTAGCTTCTTTATTTAAATATAACAAAGTAAAATTAAGTTTTTTGGCTGCCCACACTGCACTAATATTGGTACATTTTGTTACAATGCAATCACCTTTCCCATTCCAAATACTGCTACCAAGGTATCTTTCTGCTGCTTTAACCTTATCCATGGATTGGTTCCAAAGCTAACATTTGTCATTTGAGCACTTCTTCTATAACCTGAATTAAGTGCACACTGATCTTGAAAGCCCAACATATCCCACACAGAATACCCATTTTAGTCTTCCATTTTGTTTTGTGAAACTGTACTCATCACTCCTGGTCTTTAAAGAGTGTTTACCCACTGTAAGTTACAGAAATGGATTTTCAGGGAAAACAATGTCTTCTCATCTGTCATTAATTATTTTATTTTATTATTTTACAAAATTCTCAGCTGCCATAGGCTTGAAATGTTGATGTTGTTTTTTGTTGTTGTTGTTCTGTTATTTTTTAAGAATGTGAGAAAAAGCAGTCCTTATGTGGATATTTATGTACAAGAGTACATGTCCACCTATAATGTATGTCACAGAACTATAGCATCTTGAAAATTCTATGACAATATTGTTTTCCTATTTTGCTGTAATATTTGTGTAACAAATTGTTAGAATTGGGCTAAAAATATATATATTAAGGTAACTGAATCAGTTCTATTGTGTAATGATAACTCTTTTATGCTTATATTTATGCTTTGAAATGCTATAATTATCTAATTTCAATCCATTTAATGTGTGCTAAATTAATTTTCTATCATGCTAATTCTTAATTAGGATGGCATGTGTCACTAATTTAAATGGTTGAAAGAAGTCCAAATATACTGTGTCAACTGATTTTATAATCTGAAAATCGTATTGTTGGTATGCCATGGCCAATTTTCCATAAAATCATGTTAACCAATGGTAATTATATTTTTATGGTTTAGCCCTTTTAGAAATAGACTCTTGTATTAGCTGTTCCATTACTTTGCTTAGGGTCAGTGTTGGCTTTAAAATCCTATTCACAGGATTTGCTTGTACTTGAAAAATATTGATAGCTAATTGATTTTCTTTTCTAGACAACCAACATGTTTTTCTTGTCAGAACTTAAGGTAATTTTAGGTAAAGATATTCAAGATATTCCATCATAAAGGAAGATAAAATATATATTTTTTTTTTTCCAGTTTGAGGAGACAAATTATACACATAGGTATTTGTGTAATTTCTTAGGTCCTCTTTTCTAAAGTTTTTGAGACAGTTGTTACATGTGACCTTTCCCAGTCATCTGGGACCTCCCTTGTTCTCCAAAAGTTCTTGAAGATAATTGCTAATAGTTCAACTGCTTCAGTTTTAGTACTTTAATGTGAATTTAATTAGGTCTTGTTCTCCTAAATGTGTCTACATTTCCTAAATGATCCTTAAACTGTTCTCTATCTATCCTGTCCTTCACTTAATTTTATTTAAACTTTTATTATCTAGACAAGACTTTTTTTTTCTAGAAAAGTGCAAATGTTCTTCGTTCTCCTTTTCATTTTAATGACAACAATTCATTTCCAAAAGTTCTGAGGCCTTTTGCCTCATTCCGTGGTTCACCTTTTCATGATGTTCATCCTTATGTTATTCTGATAATTTCTGAGTCAGCTGCACTTCCTTTTTCCTGTGCTTCCTATTTTCTATGATAACATGCTAACTTGCTTTCCACATCATAACCTTGTGCTAAATTTTGTTCAAGGCACTGCTCAGCCTTTTGTACAGCCAGGCTCTAAAAAAAGCACAAATAAGTAAGGGAAGATGAACACTGCAATTTTAACAGTATCATGTTCCATATCACAAAACACTAAAAGAAAAATCTACAATGAGACTGGAAGCCAATAGCATGTTGACAAAAATAGATTTTTAAGGAAGGAATGGTGAATTAGACAGTGATAAATCCAGAGACAGCGATAATCCAAGAGTACTTTCCCTATGTCCATGCCTCCATGCATGCCTCAGGTACTTCTTTGTCTCTCAGTAAGATCTTCTCTCATGTACTTACTTTTCCAATCATATTTTTAACATATATATTTCACCTCCCAAAAAAGAGATTGGCAGTCTGTTTAATTAGTCCTCAGTAATTTTGATCTTTCGTTTTCTTCCACTAATTCTAATTGCTGAGGAGCAGAACTACATAAAAAATTTAACATGCCAATGAAATATGTTTTTTGTGGTGTCAGAATATTATTATCAGTTTTGTTCACTATTTTTTGTCAGCAATTCTCAACATTTTCAATAGCTTACAGTTTCATAGAACTATCTTTAGTATGCCAGAGTTCATGTTCCTGAGTCCTGTTAAGTCAGAACCTATCATTGTGCCTGCAAACTCATAAAAATGGTTATTTTCAGATTTACTTTTCTACAATTATTGATAATGAATTTCACCTGCTATATCACCAGTTAGTAGGTATCATATATTTTTCTGTGACAAATTGCAAAAAGCTTCTTCCTCATCCCTGTTCAGATCTGCATTTACCCCCAAACATATCAAATTGGTTGCAAACAAGCCAACATTTTATTTTTCTGCATTCTGTAGTAACATATTTAAGTACACAATATTAAACTTAAAGAATATATTTGTTGTAAGTGTTTGATTTGTTTTCTCCTTTAATAGTTTCATTGCTTTCAAGGATTTTTATAAGATATGATAAAATATGATGTTATTACCATCAAGCCACCCATATGCCATGGTAGTGAACTGTTAGCCTAAGAGGGCTTCCTATTAAATTTTTTTCATGTTGTTTTTCCATTTATCTGATTCTAAGGTCATGTTTGTTTTTTAATATTGATACAGAATGCAATAATGTAGAAGCAACAAAACTTAATCTACTGGATATGATCTGTAGTCTTTTTGATAACAGCAAGGACAAAACATTTCAGAGAAAATGTGAGAATCTCTTAGAATGCTGCTGGGAACTATATGATCTGTGAAGGAGGCCTCTTTTTGTAATTGGAAACTGGTAATAAATTGCACTGTAAAATTTCTTTGAAGAAATTTACTGGAATAATGATAGAATTGTGATCATCTATAAAATTATCATGTAAGGACGCCTTCTTTTTAGCTTTAAGCCAACCTCATTTTAGCTTTAATAGCCACTTTTACAGTCCAATTATGTTACCTGAAATATTTTTCTATTAGTTTTGATTTATCATTTTCTCTTTCAGTAGTTGTTCCTATGTTCCTTTTCAGGAATCATGCATACAATATCATTCCTTTACTTAAGTCCTTTTTTTGCAATCCTGAGCATATTTCTCTGTTCCTTCTCTTCATATAAAGTTTTCTTTATATAAGGGTTTCTTTGGGTTTTTAAATCAGATTTCCCTGCATCAGGTATTATGACTGTTAACCCAGAGAGGTATGAGGAATAAAAGGAAATAAAATAAATTATGTTTTATTGTATTTGAAAAATTAATTTCTTTGACCCCCTTATATAACAGTTTGCATGTTTTGTTTGGGATTTTTTGGATAATTTTTTTTTTGATAATATCTCTTCCAGTACACAGCTTCCCTTATCTTATCTTGACTATAGCAAAGATAATAATTATAAAATGTTGTCAAATGAATGTGTTTAGGTTTTAGAGGTATTGACTTCAACTTTCTGATAGACGTTGAAGTACTGAAATTTATTTATGTATATTTTATTTAAAATAAGGGATTTTTGCATAACTCACATGCCTTTAAAACACTCATTTAAATTGTTTTTTATATATCTGAATTATTAATGTGTGAGGTTAATATTTACATTCTTCTGGTAAAATTTATATCCAGATTTACTGATGATTAGATGATTTACTTATCATGTAAACTAGAATATCAGATAGTATGAATGACACCACAGTGGCACAAAGAATTCAGTTTTACCTGTGTATTTGTAACCTAATAACAAGGGGAAAAAAGGTAAAATACTACCAAGTATAATAAATTCCAGAGTGCAAAATCTTATACTCTATGAATTATTTTATTATACACTTCAGATACCTAAGTCAAACTAGTGCAA
This sequence comes from Dendrocincla fuliginosa, assembly GCA_035047845.1. Lineage (NCBI taxonomy): Eukaryota > Metazoa > Chordata > Aves > Passeriformes > Dendrocolaptidae > Dendrocincla > Dendrocincla fuliginosa. Next base: position 93,618,880 of record JAWWMO010000121.1, read on the forward strand.
AGACTTTCCATCAAAAAAAGACTTGACTTGCAATGTGACACCTTTCAAATACTACTCAAAATACATATTTAGATGCTTAATATCACTTTATATTTCTTCATTTGAAAGAAAACACAGCAACAGAAACGCCTTTGATTAAATTCAGAGAGGTATGATCTTATAGATAGAAATCTAATCTTGTTATTCTAATATTAAAGAAAAAATATTCCTTGAAACTGAGCAAACATTTTGAGTTTACAAACAAGATGAAAAGTCTGTTTCTCCAGGCTACTGAAAGAGAGCATGACATGAAAGCAAAAAACAATTGCATTAGATCAGTGTTAATATTTTCATAACCAGAAGAAGCTGATGTTTAAATTTAAAATTGGGAGTCTATGTGCAAACATCATGAAGTTCACACAGCTCTAAAAAATCAGATCAAAAGAAGTCCAACATTGGATGAATAATCCTAAAAGAACTGAGCTTTAATTGCCATACTAAAATAGGTTAGCATAGATTTTATATTTGTCATTTTAAGAACATTTTCTATCCCATAGGAATTTTCATAACTTCCGCTGAACTGGTCTGAAGAATATTGTCTTTTTTAACAAACTGCTGTATAGACTCTTTGTTATTTATGAAACAGAATAATGGGTGCATGTGTTGAAAAAATATGCGTAATGCATATTATCTATACTTAGACATTTAAGACACTGGTTCACTGACCAAATCAGTGCAAGTTGGAAAAGGACAATGAAGTAAAAACTATGCTAAATCTCAGAAGACAAAAAATTTTTGGCAATCATTACATGCCTGCTACTCTAGATCTAGTCATAAACAAAGAGTATATAAAAATATATAAAAACAAATTCCTGAATTTGGCCTTCTTTGTTTTCCCTAAGTTTTGGGTTGTTAATATATATAATGGACATGTAACTTTTTACTAAAGGGAGTCATAGAATCATTTAAGATCATTGAATCCCACCATTAACCCAGGACTGTCAAAGCCACCACTAAACCATGTCCCTGCGTGCCACATCTACTCATCTTTTAAATGCCTCAAGGGATGGTGACTCAACCACTTCTTTGTACAGTCCATTCCAATTCTTGACAGCCCTTTCTATGGAGACCTTAGAGCAGTTTTCCAGTACCTAAAGGGAACCTACAAGAGAGCTGCAGAGAGACTTTTCACAACAGCATTTAGTGATAAGACTAGAGGAAATGGCTTTAAACTAAAAGAGAGTAGATTTAGATTAGGTATTGGGAAGAAATTCTTTACTGTGAGGATGGGGAGACACTGGAGCAGGTTGCCCAGGGAAGCTGTGGATGCTCCATCCCTGGGAGTGTTCAAGGCCAGGTTGGATGGAGCTTTGAGGAACCTGGACCAGTGGGATATGTTCTTGTCCATGAAAAAGGGGTTAGAACTAGATGATATTTAAGGTCTCTTACAACCGAAACCATTCTTGGTGACTGAATGATGATTCCCTGAATTTAAATGAGTGTTTTTTTGTAAACTTGAATAACTTTTGACCTGAAAACATTTCTGTTAGGGATATATAGTTTTCAATTTAAGGTTTGTGATGATGTAAATTTCTAGACCTGGATAGAATTTTCAATCTTTTTATAGTCAAAATGCAAATAAGACATGCTCAGAAGTGTTTTATAAATCTGTAATTTTGCTGAATTGTTTTTATGTTGAACAAGCAAGCACAGATCCTGAAGGTTTAAATAGAAATAAAGCTAATATGTTTAGTCTTGACATTTTTTATGAGTTATTTGGCTTTTCAATGTAAAATAATTTGATTCAAAAATTTCTTTCTAATGACTTTTAAGAGCAACCTGAAATTTATCTTTTATTTTTTTTTTTTAGGAGTCAGTTTTTATTAAGATTTCTCCAAAGAACAAAAATAATTTTTAACATGCTTGATCTGAAATTAGTTCCTTTATTTTTAACTGTTTGCTAGTGCTTGCAAATAAGATATTTACAAATCCAAATTACATATCACCAAAAGTAAAAAGGGCCATTCTTGGATGAAGGGTGATATATGATGAATAACACAGCATTTGCTTAGTTTCCAAAATTTATACTTCATTATTGTCTTCTAAGAACTTAGTTCTGACCAAAGACATGCTGCAAGAGTTTCCTACAAAAAAAAGGAATTTTTAACCCACCAGGAGGCTTAATTCATGGTAATTTTTGTTGAAAAGTCTTAGTTCACATACCCCTCTCGTATGGCTTGGTAAATATCTTGAGACTTAGAACTGCCTTCTACTTCAGGAAATTAATTACTGAAAGATATTTTGTTACTTCCTCTGAAGACTATGGGGGGAAAAACACACACCTGTTGCTTTCTTTTAAGGGATAAATCTTCAGCTTTCTGGTAAAAAAAAAATATTTAAATAAAAGAATAATGGGTTCATAAAGCACAGCATTGCTCTCAAGGGAGACGATTGCCCCACTCTGCTCTGCACTACTGTAGCCTCACCTTGACTCCTGTATGTAGTTTTGGGCACCACAGTATAAAAAGGATATAAAAGCTATTGGAGACTCTCCAAAGAAGGGCCACAAGAATGGTGAAGGTCTAGAGGGGAAGCTGTATGACAAGTAGATGAGGTTTGTTCAATGTGGAGAAGAGGAGACTGAGGGAACACCTCACTGAAATCTGCAACTTCCTTGTGAGGAGAAGCAGAAGGACAGGCACTGATCTCTTCTCTCTGGTGACAGGACCTGAGGGAATGGCCTGAATCTCAGTTGGGGGAGGTTTAGACTAGATATTAGGAAAATATTTTTCATCCAGAGGGTGGTTGGGCACTGAAACAGGCTCCCCAGGGAACTCAGCATCAAGCCTGACAGAGTTCAAGAAGCATTTGGACAATATTCTCAGGCACATGGTGTGACTCTTGGAGCTGTCCTCTGCAGATCCAGGAGTTGGACTCAATGACTCGAGTGGGTCACTCGATGACTGATGTGGGTTCCTTTCAACTCAGGAGATTCTATGATTCTATGACTCTAAAACAACTGATTCTGCAACTGCTTTGAATTCACAGTGGAAAAGTTAGTACTAATTTTCTCTTCAAAGTTTGATTCTAAGATTACCAAGAAAGCAGTGTATACGTCTTTTTATCTTGATGTGTAACCTGTTATGTTGTGAAATATGTGCCATACCTTTCTGAACATGCTTGACAGAGAACTGTTCATGATTGCTTTAACGGTGTAAACATAGTGGATTGACTTCACATATCATAATGCTGTCATCCTGTATCTTCAAATTTCTGTTAGAGTTGGTGCATCAAGATATACACTTCTTCCAGGATTTAACATTAGTAGATTTAACAATATTTGACAGCAGACATTTTGAATGGTGTGAAATTATATTGATCCTTAATACTATTCAGTGAGTTGAATTTTCTTGTTATCTTCAATGGTTCAGATTTCACACCTTGGAATTAACTGTGAAATATTTAAATAACAGGAACTTTATCTCTACTTTCATTTGAATCAGATTTACATAATTTCATTACATATGTAGCAACAGTTTATAGCACCAGAAGTCCTTTGTTGTTAGTTTTTCTGTTCAAAGGCCAATTGATTTAAAAGAAATTGCTTTAAATTTAATGGCAAGAAAATAGAGCCTTCATTTTCTGATGGGCAACCATGTGTATAGTATTTTGTAAGATGATTCTCTCACAGGCAATTTACATGTATATTTCCTTTCCTAATATTCGTGTTATTTATAAATTTCATAAGATTTGAGGTTTTTCAAAGTCTTATTTTGTTTATGAAGGTTCAAGATCTACAAATTAAATAATTAAGTAGCAGATCTCCTAGAGAATATCTATGAGTATAATCCAAAATGTGAATTTATTTTCATCTTAACTGAATGCAGCTGGGAAAAGCTGGCTTTAATTTGAAGGACAAGATTAAGAAATAAGTCCTCAGTTGTTTTGTGTTTGGTTTTGTGTTTTGTTGGGTTTGGTTTGGGTTTTTTTTGTTGTCTTTTTTTTGGATTTTTTTGTATTTTAGTGCTTAAACTGAAATTCATTGACTTTATCAGTAAATTATATATTTTTAATCATGTTGTTAATAGCCTTATAAGTGGAATTGCAAATGTGAGAGTTAAGGGATTTTTTTAGTACAAATAGTTCATTGCCAGAAAAACAATCTACACATAGTATGTCTCCATGGTTAGAATGGAGACAATGGCTTTGTAATTTTAATTTCAAATATGCTGTAATCCAGGGCAGACATGCAGTTAAACATGAATATTTTGTTATCTTCAGCAATGCAGGCATGGAAGATATTAGCTTATGAAAAGACTTTAGATCCTAAGCCATCTTTGAGGCAGTTATTACTAGAGGTAGCAATTACCACTTTCAGCTATAAGTATTAGTTTAAGGCATAATGCCAAATATTTTGAAAGTACTTCTGATACTAACATATAAATTGCTTGCAAATATATTTACGTTATTATTGCTTTTGATTTTTTTGATATTCAGAAATTGAGAAAGGAGGCTGTGGAGACCCTGGAATTCCATCATATGGAAAAAGGACTGGCAGCAGTTTTCTGCATGGAGACACACTTACCTTTGAATGTCAAGCAGCTTTTGAACTGGTGGGAGAGAGAACAATTACATGTCAACAAAATAACCAGTGGTCTGGCAACAAACCCAGCTGTGTTTGTAAGAATTGTTACATTTTTCCTGTATTATTTTCCTGACCTTAGCCTCTTGCTTTTCTTAGCATTTGTGACTAACCGACAGGAAGACATTTCAAATACCTTGAAGACTTTCAGTAGTTTTTTTTTTCTATCAGTGGGCTCAGTAGCTTATTTATGGGGAACATCATGTAGGACTGTTTTTAGAATGTTCTTTCCCCTCATTTTATATTTAATTGAACCACTTAACCCTCTTCATGTGAATGGGTGTTGAATTAGACTCCAAATGAGAACAATTCCTAATAGCATGTAAGTGTTCAAAAGGACTCTGAGTCACATACACATTTCATTTGGGGAGTTCAAAGCAACCTGCAGATCCATATAAGAAAAAGATTGGGCTTTTTTTTTTTTTTTTTTTTTTTTTTGTTATATACTAAGAAAGCATGAAAATTGATATAAGGATTTTAAGAATATTCAACATAGAAAAAGATTAGGTAAGATCATTAGTTTGTGAATTTTGTTTCAAAAAATAAAATATATTTATTGTTAAGCTTGTAGATGGATTCAGAGAGGGTTGTTGATTAGATTTTGTGGAGGGATTTTTGTGGGTTGTTTTTTTTTTTTTTCTTCTCCTACAGTGAAGTTCTCTGTATGCAATGCTGAAATGTGACTAAGTAAGTAAAGCCTGGGCACAGAGACAGTGCAGTTGCAATTCCCTTTGAAGACAGAAGTACTTCTTCGTGGCCCTGCATTCCATTGGATTGATATATTAGGTTCTGTTGAATATCAGTGTGGAATATTTTACTGTGCTGCAGTGTTAGATGTGCACATACACTATGAAAGATCAAATAATCTATAATATCTCTTTACACAAACTGAGTTCAGTTTCACACATTTGAAGAGCTGAGTATGGCTATCTTTTGTGTTTACTAATATGCAGTGAGTGTTCCTTTCTCTGAATATACCATACTTTTGATTAAAGTACAAGTCACAAGCTCATGACTGAAATCAGTTAGAAAATGTCTTGAACACTAGCCCAAAGGAGTGAAAAAGGAGAATTGATATGAATCATTTTTGGTTTTGCTCTGTGCTATCAAAGGGAAAATAGGGTAAAACAAGTTCATACCATATACTCTTGAGAGTTCTTGATTGAGTCATGTCTAAATTTCTACTATTATTTGCATCAGCATGAATTTTGTATACTACAGACAAAACTGGCCCTTGTTCTTGATTTTTTTTTTTTTTTGATCATTAAATGCACTTCTCATGCATATTCCTTTTGGAAAAAAAAAAAATTGGAGGTGGCATTTTTATTTCAGAACAAACCTGACAATTTTTCCAAATTCTGATACATCAGACATTACTTTTGCTTTCTTTGACATTCCATACATACAAATCCCTTGCTGGCCCTGATGCAATCACTTAGACTTATTTGGGGAAATAAAACCGTGTTATACTGGAGAAATGTTCTGGCAGTGCTAAACGTTTCCAGCTTGCATGGGTAATAGTTTTGATATGCAGGCTGCAAAAGCATCCTTTCCCACAAGAATAAAAATAATATAAAGACATTTATATTTATATAAACATTTATATTGTTTGTGGATAGTATTTTGAGAATGTTATTGTTCTTTCCTTTAGTCTCATGTTTCTTCAACTTCACCACACCATCTGGAATTATTCTTTCTCCAAATTATCCTGAGGAGTATGGGAACAATATGAACTGTGTTTGGTTAATCATCTCAGAGCCAGGAAGCAGAATCCATCTGATTTTCAACGACTTTGATGTAGAACCTCAATTTGACTACCTTACAGTCAAAGATGATGGGATTTCAGATTTACCACCTCTTGGCACATTTTCTGGCAATGAGGTCCCTTCTCAATTGGCTAGTAGTGGGCACATAGTAAGACTTGAATTTCAGTCGGATCATTCTACCACTGGAAGAGGATTTAATATCACTTACACAAGTAAGAATTGCTTTTCTTCCATGACTAGTCTTATGCCATCTTTCTTCATAATAATGAAAAAAAAAGTAGATATTTATAATATAGAAGTAAATTGTGATGCTTGTATAATTGTACTCTTATCAACTGTGTTCCTGGTATTCATTAGCTTGTCTGAATCCTTATAATTTATTTATTTTAATTGTGATAGTGCTGAAGAATTCCCTTCATTATTTAAGGGCCTTTTTATTTGACACTGCTTTAATTCAGAACACATAACTAAAGTCCAGATCATTCAGATCAAAGCATCCAGTGCTTTATATACTTCTCAGTGGAACCATCAGAGATAAATTGCAAAGGTGTTAAGCCTTAACATCCCATGTACTGAGATGTTAATCTGAAAGTGTAGAAGTATATGAGAGTAGCTACACTATCACTGCAAATAAACAGTTCTGGGAAACAGCTTTGCTTTTGCATTTTTTTTTCCTTTTTTGCACCTTTTTTTTTTTTCCCCCAGTTTCATGGTGTAGTATCTAAGAATAAAGACTCCTAAGAACAGAGGTCTCTTTTTTAGGTTACACATAATAATTACCCTGTGTGGTTTCTCTAGTGTCTGGAACACATGTGGTCTGATGCAGAAGTCTTTTCTATAAGAGTGCACTAATTTAGGATCATTCTCTCTGGCTTCCTTTAGGAATTTTAAGACTGTATTATCTCTGAGAATGTAATTTCTAGAGTTGCAACTAGTTTCAGTTGCAACTGGCCAACAAGTTCAAAAGTTGTTAAATGTGGACCTACCAGTCACATACATATAGACAGCTACTGAAAACAAGTCTTTCCCATTTGGGAAACCAGGCTTAAAAACCAGATGATAGCCTTCTGTTTTGTACTACTCTAACTACTCTAACTACACTAACTCTCCTAAAAGTTTTATGAATCATTCAAAGACACTATTTATATGGAGATTAGCTGAATAAACTATCTTCTAAGGTTACAGGAGTTAATTGACAATACAGTTGTGTTTGAGACCTTTTGCACTGTTTCTATGTTGTGTCAACTAAGATAATCAAATAATAGTGTTTGTGACCACGGTTGAGTTATTTAGGAAGATGTCCACATAAAGCTGAAATTCATTGATTTCAATCCTTTTTAAGTCTTAGATGCCTAAATCGGTTTTTTGATTTTACAGGAAAATTTTGTAATTTGAAAAGTAGCAGGAAAAGAAAAGAGGAGGTCATTTGGTCTTGTTCTGTCACTTGTTAGGCGTGAGAAGAGAACAATATCCACCTTGCTACAATGTTGTTTCATGTAGTTGTAGGGAGTGATAAGGACTCCCCTCAGCCTCCCTTATGCAACATGCTAAAGAGCTGGCTTTTTTCCAGAGAAAAAATTAGGCAAATTGTTCATGTGTATCTTAGCCATACATATGTAAAAAGCTTCCAAATTCCATCTATGTCATCTGTGTGAATGTCATTGGATTTAAAGCTGACTTTTTATTGAGGAATTTTCTATACTTTGAATTATACACTACTATGTAATATAGGTTATGTATTGCCGTAATACAATCAAAAGATTATTCTCATCCTCAAAGGAAAAAGACACAATTTAAAGGGGAGGTGGCTGTTGTTAATACTATTACTATTATTGGTTCTGTTACTACTAGTATTATTACTGTTTTTATCAGCCTTTGGTCAGAATGAGTGCCATGATCCAGGCATTCCTATAAATGGGAAGCGCTTTGGAGACAGATTTCTTCTGGGAAGTTCTGTTTCCTTTCACTGTGATGATGGCTTTGTGAAGACTCAAGGTTCTGAATCTATAACCTGTATTATGCAAGATGGAAATGTAGTATGGAGCTCCACTGTCCCACGTTGTGAAGGTAAGGGCACAATCTTTACTTTGCACCTACACTTTGAATAATGACACTATTTAAATTTAGCTTACTTTTTACATTTTGCAGATAAGTAAGACTCCTTTAGCTGAAGTTATTAATTCATCTTATTTTAACACTATTCCAGTCAATTGAGAAACATGATAACTTGCTTTTATATTGGAATAAACTGAGATTCTGAGAATCTGATTGCTATTGATTTCAAGTTCTGATTGTCACCATCATTACTCAGTAATGAGTTATAACTGCTGTAACAGTTTTAACTGTACATGCTGAAAAACATAATTATCTACAACATAGAAAGTGAAGTAAAAGCTTCTATTTAAAAATCCTTTTTGTAAATTTATCCCTTTATTTTTTCTCAAAATGAAAGTATACCTGAAATTCTGTAACATTATAATTTGCAGTACATCTATTCCTGTGAAAATAGTGAAAATCAGAGCTATATTTAATATTCATTATATTACCCAAAATTTCCAAATTTATTTGCTTGTTTTTTCCTAGTTGAGTAAAAAGCCTAAGATGATCTCCACTTAGGTTCAAATCTCTCTTTAGAATGAAATGCAGTGGGAAGATAAGAACTGGGCTTGTCTCCACTGGAGAAGAAAAGGCTCAGGACTCAAGAGGGATCTTGTCAATATGTATAAATACCTGATGGGATGGTGTAAAGAAGGTGGAACTAGAGTCTTCTCAGATGTGTGCAGTAACAGAACACAAACTAAAATACAAGAAATTCTGTTTAAACATAAGAAAAACTTGCACTGCAAGGGTGTTCAAACACTGGAACAGATTTCCCAGAGAGTTTGTGGAGTGTCTGCCTCTGGAGGGAGGGCATAATCCTGACTGGACATGGTTCTGTGCAATGTGCTATATCGAGTAGGAAATGGACTAGGTGGTTTCCGGACATCACTTCCAACTTAAACCATTCTTTGACCTGATGAAATATTTGTAACAATCAGTTCCACTGAGTTCAATAATTATTAAAAAAGGTGGAGCAGTACAGTGATAATAATTACTTTGAACAATTTGTCTGATATTTCCACAAAAATGTGGAATCATACTGGATCAAAAAAAAGATGAGTTGTTTTTTTTTTTTTTATCATATAATTTACCTCTCAACAGAAGGAAGGCATAATCAAGTGCCATTCTCTGCACATTAACATATGCTATGATAAGATACATTGCAGGGCTTATGCTTCTGAAGAAAACAAAGTGCTCATAATATAAAGTAGAAAATTTAGTTGTGTTAGGCTACTAAAAGTAACTGTATTAAACTTATATTTTCTATGCTTTTTAATTCAAGTTTTGCAGGTTCTTTGAATATACGACATTTTATTAGAAATACTGTGTATCATACAAGAATACATGTCTTTTTCTTCCAGCACCATGTGGTGGACATTTGACAGCATCAAGTGGTGTTATCTTACCACCAGGGTGGCCAGGATATTACAAGGACTCACTTAATTGTGAATGGGTGATTGAAGCAAGACCAGGACATTCCATTAAGATCACTTTTGACAGGTGAGTCATAAAGTCAAACAAGAACTGAGGTATGAGAATAAATATTTGCTTTAATATTGAAGAAAAATATTCTTTAAGAACACAAACCACAAAAATGAATTTAAATGGAACACTCACTATTCTTCAGCTAGTCATGTTCTCTTTATTTGCAACATGAGGAGAGGCTGGAGAGGAACCCTCTGAAAGGATCTTTGGGGAATCGGATTAATGGTAAGTTGAATATGAGTCAGAGGTGTGCCCTGGAAGCCAAAAAAGCCAAGCATATTCTGGGATGTATCAAACACAGCACAGCTAGCTGGTCAAGGGAGGTGATTGTCCCACCCTATACTACTCTGCTGTGGCATCACCTCTGTGTTGTTTTGGGTGCCTCAGTGTAAAAGGGACATCAAACAATTCAAGTGTGTGCAGAGGAGGACAACCAAGATGGTGAGAGGTCTTGAAGGCAAGACTTAAGAGGACTGGCTGAGGTCATCTGGTTTGTTCAGCTTGGAGAAGGCTGAGGGATGACCTCATGACAGTCTGCAACTTCGGGAGAGTGGAGTGGAAGGTACTTATCTCCTCTCTCACATGGCCAGCAACAGGACAAGAGAAAATGGAATGAAGCTGTGTCAGTGGAAGTTCAGACTGCACATTAAGAAAAGATCCTTCACTGAGATGGTGATCAGTCACTGGAGCAGGGTCCCAAGGGTCATGGCAGCAAGCCTGTCAGAGTTCAGTGAGTGTCTGGACCACACTCTTAGTCATATGGTTTAGTTTTAGGTAGTTCTGTGAGAAGCAGGGATTTGAACTTGGTGATTCTTATGGGTCCCTTCCAATGTGAGATACTCTTAAGATTCTGTGATTCTAGCTTAGAGTATATTATCATGCTAATATACCAAATATACTAATCATCACTATATATACTAATATACTTAGGAAGGGGAGTAACATGTGACATTATAGTGGGAGTCTGCTACAGGCCACTCAACAAGGAAGACCAAGGAAGACCCTCTATAGACAGGTAGGAGCAGACTCACAAACCTGCTTATGATGCCTCACTTAGGGAGTTCACAAGCCCTGGTTCTCATAGGCTCTTCAACCAACCCAATACCTGTTGGAGGGACAACATAGCAGGACACAATTGCTCCCAGATGCATCGATAACTTCCTCTGTCAAGTGATTGAGGAGCCAATGAGGAGAGATGCTATACTGGACCTTGTTCTCAACATCATTGTGGGAAATGTGAAGCTCAAGGGCAGCCTTGACCACAGCCTTGAACACACCATGAAATGCTGGAGTTCAAGATCCTTAGGGCAGTGAGGAGGGTGCACAGCAAGCTCACCACTTTGGACTTCACAACAGCAGATTTCAGGGATCTGCTTAGTAGAGTATCATGGGATAAAGTCCTGGAGGGAAGAAGAGCACAAGAAAGATGGTTAATATTACTTCCTAAAGATTACCTCCTCCAGGCTCAGGAGTGATGTATCCCAACAAAGACAAGTCAGGTAAAAACACCAGGAGGCCTCTGTGGGTGAATGAAGAGCTCCTGGGAAAACTCAAACACAAAACCAAAGCCTACAGAGTGTGGAAGAAGGGACAGAGAGCCTAGGATAAATGAAGAAATGGTCTGAGGCCTAAGCCAGGGATTAGTGTAGGAAAGTTAAAGCCATAATAGAATTCAGTCTGTCTAAGGACATCAGCAAGAAAAACTTGTATAGGTACTTTCATGGTAAAAAGAAAACTAAGGAAAATGTGTGTCCTCTCCAGAAGGAAATGTATCAACAGTTTACCCAGAATATAGAGAATTCTGAGGTAGTCCATGACTTTTTTGCCTCAGTCTTCATTAGCAACTGCTCCAGCCACACTGTCCAAGTCACAGAAGGCAAAGGCAATGATTGGGATAATGCTGGACCACTTGCTGTAGGAAGAGAGTTCTGAGACCAGCTAAGGAACGTGAAGGTGCTCAAGTCCATGGGATCTGATAAGATGTATCTGTGTGACCTGATAATATGCTTCCTGGGGTCCTAAGGCAACTGATCGATGAAATGGCTAAGCCACTGTCTGTCATCTGAGAAGCCATCTCAGTCCAGTGAAGATCCCACTGACCAGAAAAGGGAAAGCATAACCGTATCCTGGGCTGCATCAAAAGAAGCACTGCCAGCAGTTTGAGGAAGGTGATTCTCCCCCTCTACTCTGTTCTTCTAGGGCATACTTAGTACTGAATCCAGGCCTGTGGTCCCAAACATAAGGACATGAAACTGTTGAAGTGAGTCTTAAGAAGGGCCACAAAGATGATCACAGGCACCTCCTCTATGAGAACAGGCTGAGAGCCTGCCAGCAAGCCACCAAACTAGACAGCATTGACCCAGGAGTCCTGAATGAGTACAAAGTTGAGGTTGCTAAGCAATTGAAATTTGTGTGTAACGCTGCTTTTAAAACTGCCTTGATGCTTGTGTACTTCAGGAACTTCATCTTTCAAATTTTCCATGGCCACCTAAGGAACTGAATACTGGATCACCACTGCGAAAACTGTAACAAAGTTTAGCACTAGTGAAAGCACGGATAAATGTAATTACTGAGAAAGTGTCAATGTGTCTTTCATAGAAGAAATCTTATTTCAGAAACCTATTGGAATTCTTTGATGGTGTAAGAAAGCATAGGAAAATGGTATCATTTACCTGGGTTTTAAAAATGCAAACTTTTTATCTTGCATTTCACCATGCAGAAGGCTATTAAAATGCTAAACATCATTTAAATAAAAGGAGGAACATAATATGAGTAAGAACATAACAGTCGGTTAAAGTTTCTCAGTGGAATTTTGGGCATACTGCAGAGATCTGTATTATGTTCAAAACTGTTCAGAATGTCCAGAAATTATCTTAAAGAGAAAATTGGACTAATTAATTAATTGGACTAAGCTATTCAGAGTATTAAAAAAAAAAAGGTGTGACTGATGAATTCCTAAAAATTCTTACAAGTAAATGCAAAGTGAATCATATTAAAAAAATAGCAAACAAGAATGGGAACTGTTTAAACAGTTTTTATAAAATTATTGTGTTCTTGCAACAAAAGGTTGTTTGCTTTCATTGCATTCAGCATAAAGTTCCAGAATTTTAAGATGTTGACTTTTCTTTTCATGAAAGACTTTATAGCATTTATAAGTTTATAATTATTTACCAGATTTTTTTATTACTTAATGATCAGAAGCCTGAGGTACAGAGATGTCTTCCCAAATGCAGTGAAAGCAAACAACAGTATTAGTTGTAAGATGGAGCATTTTAATTTTGCAAATGTAAATGCATTGCCTGAAGTTGCAGGTGTTTGAATGCCTATGATCTTAACAGCATGACCACAATATTTCTGAGGAAATTAATGGAAAACATAGGTCCTTTGACATGTGATGCAGTTTAAGGGCTAAATTTGCTGAATTTCAGATAGATGCACACACATATTCCATTAACAGAATTCTAGGGGTTTGTGTACAAACTGAACTGTGACTTGGAGTTTACCCTGATACAAAATGGGCAATTCTGATCACATCTAATTTTTGAAGTACAGCAGATACACAATTAATCTATTCCATCTTTCTGTCAGCTTATTAAAAGATGGATTCTGTCTCCTTTCCCCGATGGTTTCATTTACAAAACAATATTCCCATTAAGCACATTGGGTTTGGTTGACAAAGCAGAAATATTTCCTTGCTTTCTTTCGAAATTTATGGAACTTGCCTAGCAGGTTTAGAAAATTGTGTAGCTTTACTACAGCACATAAAGTTTATGAAAAATGTTATGCTTGTTAATGATAGTATAACCTCTCTTTTGCAGTAAAATTGTCTTCTTTTGTCAACAAAAAGGCTTTGCTACCCAGAGTAAAAATGTCATGAAGAACCTTTTTATTGCTTACAAGAAACTGCTGTCTGACATAACATTAGCAAATTAAAAATCATTAATTGATTTCGTCAAGTATTTTGTCTAGTTTGGGGAAAATAGAGCCCTTTTACACTTTGCTATATGACTTGTATCAAAGATACAGCTAAGAGAATAAAACTTTGCACAAATGGTATATTAATTATGTAAATTATCTCACTCTTGAGCTAATGAAGCTTTAATTTTACTAGACAAATGTGCCTTACTGCAGTTCTTAGCAACTTTCCAGAAGTAGCGGCAAATGACTGCCTGACCCTGTGATCATTGTACATTGAAACATTTCGCGTTTCAGATCGTGACTGATACCTGGAAGAGTAACACAAAAGTAAAATGCAATTGATTCAAGTCATAAGGAAAGGGGCTAGAAGGATAACTGCTGACTGAAAGATTTTTGTTGCTTTGAATATTGATCAATTCAAATTATTCAGAACATTGAATAATATGTGCAACGAACCTCTTTATCTGAAACCTAGTTAACTATGTGAAGAATAGTATAACAACATTCTTTAGGTATTTTTAAAATTATTTGTGTACATTTGGATAATATCCTATCTTTTGCTAATGTAAGTAAGCTAATAAGCATTAAAATAAATGAGAAAACAAAAGTGACTCTTACTTAAGTAATTTCAGTAGCAATGAAGAACTTCCAACAATGGATTGTCTTCATTTATCATTTTAGTGACAATACAAAGACTGAAAAGACTCCCAAACAACCCAACAACAGGCCTATTCAAAAAACAACTTATTCTCTCGAAATCAAATAAGTAAATTACAAATTCATTTTTGAGTTTGAGATAGGCAAGAACCTATTGGGAATAAATATCATTGTAATGGGTAGCAATTCCTATAAGGAGTGTTTGCAATCCACCGTTGACATTCTACTCTTCTAAGAAAACTACAATTGCTGGCTGAGAGCACTTTATTCCTAATTAGTTTCCCTCACAAGTGTAACTGTCAAAATAATTGAACTATTGCGTTATTGATCTTGAGCCTGTTCATTATGAGTGCAAATAAAGTATTTAAACCAGACTAGTGGTATCTGTCTGTTTTCATCATTCTGCTGCAGGGTAAATCAATGTATAATATCTGAAATTATGGAAAGGTACTGAAAAACTGTCAAGTACTTTAGTGATGCCCTCTGTGACTGTCTATTTTGGTAAATTAAATACAACCAGAGAACATTTCCAGATACAAGAACTCATGTGTTTATGCAGTTAAATTGTTGAAATAGTGTCCAACAGACTTCTTGAGCCTGTCAACCAGCATTCTCTCAAATAATTGTCAGTTATGGCCAGGAGTTACTCTGAGCAAGCAACCAATCAGAATAAGAAATTTGAATAGCATCTCCTTCTATGACAGGCTAGAGAACATACGTAATATTATGAATGTAATCCATTCCATGCTATCTGACTTCACGGTTTTAACAAACCTGGAAGCCCTCTATTCCACTGTCAGAGTGGATAGATAGCAGTAAAAACAATCATGTGGATTTTATCCAGCACATCCAAATAGAGGAAGTAGCACCAAAAATATAGAGTGTTTTCAATGTGAAGAGTAAGCAATGATATGAAGGACCTGTCAGTTTCCAGGCAGTCATTATCTCTGATAGCTAAGCAAAAGCTTCCTGGTTTCTAAATGTGCTTTTTTTTTTTCAGGGAATCATGAGAGAGGAATTTGAGAGACTACTAAATATTTGCTAAAAATAAACTTGGGGTTATTGCTGATATTGATATGGATGTGAAGGTGGTTTTAGAAGACCAATGTTATTTCATCTGTAAAATTTAATGGCCTGAATGAGGAACTTCATCATTCTGTCATCATTGCCTGCCAAAGTTTAAAATTTATTTACATGTTGAAGGAATGTCACATATATTTCCCCTTTTCCAAGTGTTTAATAATTTGTATTTTTCTTTAATTACAAGAACACAGTTTCTTGTCTCTAGACACACTAAACATGTCCCATATTGCAAGATAGCTAAGGGCATTCATTTTGAAAAAAGTGCCGTATTGCAAAGGGACACAGTCTATTGCTCTCAGAAGTTGAACTAATAAGCCCTATGGGAATAGAAGAGAAACATCTCAGAACATATGCATTTCTGAAATATGAAAATAAGAATATTGAGTTTGCGGGCAAATATATTTAGACCAGTATAGATATCCGTGTAATAACACAAACTTCATTGACAGGAAAATTTATGTGTGCATGGTTTAGATGATGCAGCTTCCAACAGAATCTGATATAACCACAAACTCTTTTGAAAAACATCTGATGTAAAAAACTGCCAGCTCAAGTTTCATCTACAGAAAGAGCAGATTTGAGTTGTTTGGTTTAAGAACTATTACTAGATGACTGTACACATGAGATGAAATAATGAAATATTATTGAAGATGTTCCTAGAATGTTCAACTATTTTTTAACCTGAAGGCAAGAAATTTCTTATATCTTCATAATGCAATTTTGTTTGAGACAATTTACATTTGGTACCCAGATTCCCACTAAATATCTTTCTGAAGGCCAGTCATATGGCTGATCTGAAATATATTGCATCACTTATGAATTCTATATGACACCAGATATAACAAGGCAAGGAAAAAGATGTATAAAACCTTCTTTAGTTGTTATCTTTAGTAATACATGGGTAGATCTGTAGATACACAGATTTTTTATGCATGATATTCTTGATCAGTTATGTGTGGGTTGCATTTCTAACAGTTAAAGAAAATAACACCAATCCTCTACCTACCAGATGACTTGCATGTTCTTTTTCAGGTTTCAGACTGAAGTTAATTATGATACTTTGGAAGTCAGAGATGGGCCAGCAAACTCATCACCATTAATTGGAGAATACCATGGAACACAAGCACCCCAGTTTCTTATCAGTACTGGAAATTATATGTATCTGCTGTTCACTACAGACAACAGTCGTTCCAGTGTTGGTTTCCTAATTCACTATGAGAGTAAGTCTGATATTTATCAAATAGATTTTTATTTAATCTTGAAAAAAAATTCAATTTGAAAATGAGCAAAATGAATGTGAACAAATAAAATACAGTAACTACATTTCTGTAAGAAAAAATTATGCTGTTCTGAAAGGTAATTCTAAAACTATTAATTTTGGAAATTTTTTCTTCTGAGTTAATCTGTCATTCAGAATATGTATGGATCATGTTTCATCAAATATGAAGTAATTTTAGAAACTCTCTCATGGGTAAAGATATAGTGTTGGTTTGGCTTTTTTTGAGGGGGACTTCCTCTCTTTTGTCTTTCACTTTCTCTCTTTTTCTCTTTCTCTGGTTTTAATACACTTTTGTATTGCTAAACAGATTTGCTATTTTGTAGTGCTAAACAGATTTGGACCTTAGTTTTGATTGTTTCAAAATGTAAATAAATGAATAATAATGTCTCCTTGTGAACTACAGAATCATCATAATAGCATTTTCTTTTAAATTAAATGCATGAAATGGTCTGAAGTCTTACTGGTCTTTACATGTTAGTACAAACATTCACTTAACTATTGACTAAGGTGAGCTTAATATGTTTACTGTAGCTGTGCCAGACAAGTAACATCATTTTTATCTGTCCTTCTTATTTGAAAACTAATCTGATTGCAGTAAATTTATTGTAATACTGAACCAATAAATGCCCAAACTTATATTTTATGGCCACATCAAAATGTAGAAATTCTGCATAGCTTTTTGTAATTTTGGCTAAGACATAATGGCTGAACAGATATGATAAACTACAAGGTCACTAAATCATGTAAAGACAAGAAACAGTAGATAGATTTCTGAATGAGTTACTTGTAGGTGCTGATTTTTCCTTTTTTTTAAATTTGTTTAATTGGATTGTTATGTTTCATAAGACAGTCCTTAAATATTTATAATTTTGTGTTTTATTTTAAGCCCCCCTTCAGGTAGATATCCTTTTTCTGTTAAAAATTAAACCATTTATTAACAAAAATCTTCCCTACGCATTCCTAAAGAGGAAGGTCTAATTATGAAATTATATAGGAAAATATTCATATATTCATTTTTTACCTCTGTTAAAAAATTTAATACCTGACACACATGGCACTAGTGTTTCAGTGCTGTTTCTGTAGGTAGCCTGATAAAATGTCAGAATTAGAATTGGCAAGTACACTTTAAAGCTTGAAGTTGGATTAGATCTTTAACACGTGAAGATGACAGAAAGCTAGTAAATGATCTTCACCTTCTTTTACACATAGCTTCACTGCACAGAATATTTTAAAAATAGCCTATTATGTAAAAAGCTAATAAGTTTCTAACTTTTAAAGTCATAGCAAAGCTAAACATTTGGTCTCACAGCATCTTTCAGAGCAGATTAACTCTCTGAATGAAACATTTTTCTCTTTCAGTAGAAGTATTATCTTAAAGGGTAGCTGGTATAATTTTTTGCTTAGAAATGAGTAAGATGATCATAGAATCACAGAATCATCAAGGCTGCAAGAGACCTTCAAGATCATCTAGTCCAACCATCAACAAACCCTTAATCACCCCTAAACCATATACCCAAGTGCCACATCCCAACATCTCTTGAACACTTCCAGGGGCTGTGGTTCCATCACATCCCTGGTGAACTTATTCCAGCAGGGAAGTTGGACTAGATGACCTCCAACAGTTCCTTCCACCCTGAATTGTTATTTGATTCTGTGATGCTGTGAAAAAAATTGAACTTTTATGTAAAGAGCAGCCAGCATTTATTAGTAGTTCATTAAGTCATGTTTGTAGGGATTCTACTGTCATCTGGCTTAGTTCCATAACTCTCTGGTATTTTATTAACAATTTTGGTGATAATATAAGAAGAACAATTACCATTTATGAGGATGATTCCAACCTAATATTACAGCAAGCACTAAGAGGAAGGGTTAGAATCTAAAACAAGCTAGGTGAACTAAAGAAACAATATGAAACAAAAGCTATTAAATTCTATATAGAAACATGCTAAGCCCATATGGGGAAGGAGAAATGATATGCACAAATACAAAATAGAACTACAATAGAAATTATACGTGTTTTTCACAGAACTTACATAACCTAGAGAAAAATGTAGTAGTATGTAAAAATCTAATCTCCTGTATATTGTAGTTCACCATCAAAAAGAAAAATAATTTCAGAAAATACATTTTTTTGGGGGGGATATTTTTATTTAGAACTTCTGCAAAACTTATTTCACATCATTTGATGACCAGGGAGAATATTGTGTCCCATTTGGGACACAGTCTAATTGGAGTAGAAGGTTGTTAACATGGTAAATACAACACATAAGAAATCATTGAAAGGTTTGTACTTGTTTAGTTTAGAAAAAGTATGACTTGGCAGGCAGAAGGGAAGGCATAATGTGCCATGGTCCTAGTATCTAAGAATTGCAGCTAGTCCCAGACTTAAGTCTACTGCCTGAGCTCCCTCTCCATCAACTATTTACAACAATTTTCCAACGAAATTTATTACAGTTGTGTCAGAATTTCTCATATATATTGTCTTTTTGTAGTCAGGACTCTCAGTACTGCCCATTATTAAGCTTATCTCCTGTAAAGAAAAATCAAATCAAATCTTCATCCAAAGAAGCAAAGAAATTTTTTTTTTCAACTATGTTCACAGTTGCCAAAACTTACCTACTGAATATTTCTCCCTGGGAATGAAACCCTATTGCCTGAGCTGATATTTTTTTTTTTTATTATTATTTATACAGCACCATTTTTTTCAGTCAGGAACTTGGAAGTTGATAGATTTGCTATAACTTTTGGTCTTCTTTCAAAAATCTGAAACAACATAGTCAATATAATCTAGAGTTATCATTTCAAAAGGAAATCAATGAGTTTATATGTGACTCAGAATGCTAAAGCAGTTGAAGTGTTCAGGCAGGAGTGGGAGGCTGTCCTAAGAGGAGTGAAATTTAAGAGCACTACTGTGGACCTCCACCCACACTAACTTTTCAAAATACGAAGTATGATTTGTCTGAAAGAAATTAATGTGTATCAAAGTTAAAATTTAATACACAAGAATTTATTTAGGGCACATACAGTGCAGAATATTATAGACTTAACAGGGTTCTTTGAGACTATATTAAGCAATCTCAGCGAGGCGAAGGGAGTCGAAAAATGCACTCTGTCAGCTAACATGGTACATTTGCATTAAGAGCATGCAGTCAAGTCTAAAAGATATTTAATCGTCTAGAATTTAAGCATGTCAGGGTTACCTCATGAAAACTAGATCATAAGCTTTCAAATCTGAATTCTAAGTGAGGTATAAGAAGAGCTGGAGGGTATGGGGACATTTCTCTGTGAAAGCCAATCATTATTTATGATACGTTTATTTGTAGTCCTGCTTCCAACTCTCATATCTATAACTCTAAACGCTTCACTTTATGCCCTGATAAATCAATTTTTTCCTTAGTTTTGAACTCCTCCTACTTTGTTCCTAAGGCTGTGGGGTAGTCCTGGATAAATAAAGCAGGGTAGAAGCAGTAAACTGAGAGTACAACTTCCACAGAAACAGTTATAGATGCACAGACAGCTGAGAGGACCAGGACTTCCAGAATGTGTTTAGGGGGCTAAGAAGCTAGGAAATGCATAACAGCCTGCTATAGAGAATCTTGTGCTGTCAGCACTTGGTTTTGTAGAAGGAACTTCTTTGGCAAAAAGCTACACTTGAAAATAATGTGCCAGAAATTCGTTCACCTATGAGAAAGCATATAAAATTGTTGAAGATGTCAGAAGTAATCTTGCTCAAGGCTCTCACAACATCTCTGAGTGATGAAATTATCCATATGAAATCATAGTGCCTAAACACTGAAATTAATGTGAAAATTAATGTGACAATTAATGTGAAAATACATAAGTAAATTAAATGGGTGCCACAGCTTTGAGGTAGCTATGTCTAGATTTTGTACAAAAAAATTACAAGGAATTCTAAACTCAAAAGTCCTGTATTACTTAAACAGAGACTCAACAGATAATATTTCTAAATAAAGTAGATCAACATTTCCTGAATGCAGTGTTTAACAATGCTTTCTAACCTTCTCCCCACCACATACTTCCTTTGTGAGCAAGATTTTTCACAAGTCGGTGGCTTTTTGGGTTGCAAACCACTCTACATGGCATCCCCTGTGTCTCCCTGTTATCTCTGAGGCCTTGCTATGTGTTTGCTAGCTTCTCTTTTCAGCCAGTTTCTAGTTGTTTTTTTTTTTTTTTTTTTCTTTTACTGCATGCTTTGTGTGGGTTGTGACATTGTAATCTGTAATCCTTTTAGCCACCACAGCCAGTATCTTCAAGATTTTTTTCTGGACACATTCATCTTCTCACAGAAGGAACAGTGTACCCTATCACTCAAACCTGAAGAGGTTCTAGCTCAGTCATTCTTGTCTCCAGAATCACAACACAGTGTATCAAATGTAGGAGGCAAGGCTTTGGTCACAGGGGTACTGCTGGAGTGGCCTTTGTGAGGCTGGGGCTGCTCACTGCTGGACACTGCTGGCTCCAGCTCAGGACCCACCTCAGAACACAGCCTGTCAGCCAAGTCAGCAGTACTTCTATGACAACATAGGGGAAAAAGCCTGCATGGGTGAGTGAGGAGTGAGGAAAAGAAAGTGTGAAGAACAATCGTACAAACACCGAGGTCAGAGAAAAACGTACTTCAGGCAGACATCCCCCTGTAGCCCATGGAAGAGAGCTCAGTGGGCAGATATCCACACTGTGGTCTGTGTTGGGCCTCGTGTCAGAGCAGGTGGATATTTCCTGAAGGAAGCTGCAGCCCATACAGGCACATACAGGTTTATCCAGGACTGCAGCCTGTGGGAAGGACCTATGCTTAGATCAGGGAAAAGTGTGAGGAGGAAGAAGCAGCAGATAGAAGCTGTTATGGAATTATATGGAACCCTCATTCCCTATCCATGCCACACTTGGGAAGGGACATTCCCTTAAGACATTCCCATAAGCAGAGACATTGCAAATGGAGGAATGAAGTTAAGCTGAGAAGAAGGGTGTTGTGGTGGGTTAACTTTGGCTAGATGCCAGGTGCCCAAATCAAAAACACCTTCCCCATATCCTTCCCTTCTTCTCAGGCTCAACTTTACTTTCAGTTTCAGTCTGACTTCAGTAGACTTTCAGTCTACTTCCTATTTCTGAGAGGTGTGGGGGAATGGGGAATGAGAGTTACAGTCAGTTCATCACACACTGTCTTTGCTGCTCCTTCCTCTTTGGTGGAAGGACTTTTCAGACTCTTTCCCCGCTCCAGCACTGGGTTTCTCCCATGGGAGACAAGCCTCCATGAACTTTTCCAGTGTGAATGCTTCCCATGGGCTTCCATGCTTCCATGGACAGCTCTTCATGAACTGCTCCAGCATGGGTCCCTGCCATGGGGTTCAGTCCTTCAGGAAAAGACTGCACCAGTGTGGGTCTCCCACAGGGTCACAAGTCCTGCCAGCAAACCTGCTCCTGCGTGGGCCACTGGTCCTGCCAGAAGCCTGCTCCAGCATGAGTTTCCCACAAGGTCTCAGCCTTCTTTGGGCTGCTCCTGCTGCACTGTGGCGTCCACCCACACTGAGGCACCCTGGACCTCCATGGGCTGCAAGGGGACAACCTATCTCAGCACGGTTTTCATCTCAGGCTGCAGGGAATCTCTGCTTCCACACCTGGACCACCTCATCCCACTCCTTCTTCTATCACCATCTCAGAGTTCTTTCTCTTGTGTAAGCTCACTCCTCTCTACAGCTGCTGTTCTGCAGCATTTTTTTGTGTGTGCCCTTTTTAATTGTGTTACCACCATCTCTGGCTTTGGACCATCTTGGAACCAGGTGGCATTGGCTCTGTTGGACATGGGGGAAGCTTCTGGCAGCTCCTCACAGAAGCCACTCCTGTAGCCGTTTCCCTCTACTAACACTTGGCTGTGCAAACATAATACAGAAGTGGAGTGTTTTATCTTGTGGCTTTGTTTCTCACCATCCTAGTCTATTTTTAATTGGCAATAAATTAAATTATTTTCCTCAAATCGAGTCTGTTTAGACTGTGATGGTATTTATTAAGTGATCTCCTTGTCTTTAAGTTAGACCACGGGCATTTTCATGTTATTTTCTATCTCATTTTCTTCCCCTGGGCTCCTGAATGGGGTAATGAGAGAGCAGATGAGTGGGGAGCTGGCAGCCAGCCAAGGTCAACCCATCACACATAGTAACAGAAAATAAATTCCTGTCTTCCCAGTAGAGAGTCTTTCTTTGTTTACCTCATGTGTATAGATTATACCTCATTGCGTGATTAAATTCCACATTTTTTTTGCTATCACTATAAACAAAATGGATATTGCTCAGTTAATGAGCCTTCATTAGGGGATTTCAGCAGTTTTTTTTCTTCTTTAGTGTATAGCTCCAGGTTTATTTACCAAACACTATTCAATCTCTCCTATAAGACATAATTACCAGAGACTTCTGTCAGATAAGAGCTAACAATTGTGTAAGGCATATTATTTGTCTTTCTATTTTTGATGTATAGGAAAATATCTGTAAGAATTAACAAGTACTCTCTGAGTTCTTCAATTGCAATTTTTGAGACATTGCTTTTTGCTATATCAAATAATTGTTAGTATGACAGAGGAAAGTTGAATTGTCTTGCAGTATCAGAAACTGAATAGTATAAATTAAATAATCAAAATTTATATACTCTCAAAATTTCTATTCATATTTTGAGCTTTAATATCCTCTTGTGATTTCATATGACCAGTCCTTTTGTGCTTGATTTTTAATTTTATTTGTTTGTTTGGTGGTTTTGGTTTTTTTTTGCTTTTTTTTTGCTTTTGTTTTTCTTTAATTGCTAGATAAAAAATACTTAAAAGCTCCAATCTCTTTCTACTTCATTTGGACTTCTCTTTTCTATGAAATTGAAAATTGGAAAGCTGTGCTCTGAGTCAGTGACAACAGCTAGAGAAAAGGCTTTATATCCCACATCAGTTCTCAGGCAATGTTAACTAGTTTCTTTGGAAGGCTCTTTCTTCCTCCTGTCTTCCTCATTTTTTGTTTAGTTTGTTTTTTTTTTTTTTCTGTGTACTGTCTGAGAAAAAAAAAAAAAAAAAAAGGAAAACCCCCAAATTTAATCTGTGTTTTTCAGGTGTTACTTTGGAATCAGATTCCTGCCTTGACCCAGGCATTCCTGTGAATGGCCATCGCCATGGTAACAACTTTAATATCCGCTCCACAGTAACTTTTAGCTGTGATCCAGGATATACACTGAGTGATGAAGAACCACTCATATGTGAAAGAAACCATCAGTGGAATCATGCATTACCCAGCTGTGATGGTAAGTGTCAAACTTCTCAGATGGTAGCTTTAAAGTCCACAAAAGTTAATCTCCTATTCTTCAGAACTAATTAAGCTCGTCATTGCTACTACCTCCTTTCAATTGCACCAAGGTCCACACTTTTAAAAAATTATTTACATAATACTTTACATCTTTGTATCAACTTCCAGTCAAGGACTAAAAATCTCCAGGCATGTATTCACAAATAGAAATATTAGAATTATCTGAGGGTGCCATTGTTCAACTGTGAATAAAAATGGTGCCATACAACTTTCAAACAAAAATCAATGCATTTATGTTTTAAATTTAGAATACTGAATACCAAAATGATTGCTCAAAATTTAGGATACTCAATACTAAAACAGATGATGAACAGCCTATGTAATTAATTATCTTAACATATTTTTCCCTTGAAATTTTAGTTTTTTAATGGTTTTTGGGGGTATGCAGTATCAAACTGTCTACAGCTCCCATGAAACATTTTTTAAAATGCTGCACTACTGTCATGGTTTAAGCCCAGCCAGCAACCAAGTCCCACACAACCACTTGCTCAGTCCCCCACCAGCAGGATCAGGGAGAGGATTGGAAGGGTAAAAGTCTCAGGGATTGAGATAAAGAAAATTGAATAGGAAAAGCCAAAAGCATGCACCCAAGCAGAGCAAAACAAGAAATAAATTCACCACTTCCCATGGACAGGCATATGTTCAGCTACCTCCAGGAGTGCAGGGCCACATCATGTGTAACAGTTATTTGAAAAGACAAATGACATCACTCTGAACTTTTCTCCCTTTTTAGTTTTTTTCCCTCCACTTTATATACTGCATATGATGCCATATGGTATATGGCATACCATATGACCTTGGGCCACTTGGGGTCATCTCTCCCAGCTGTGTCTCCTCCCAGTTTCCTATGCAACCTCATCTTCCTCACCAGTGTGGCAGTATGTGAAGTAGAAAAGGCCTTGTCCCTGTATAACCCCTGCTCAGCAATAACAAAAACATCTCTATATTATAAACGCTCTTCTCAGCACAAATACAAAGCACAGCCTCATACCAGCCATTGTGATGAAAGTTAACTCTACCCCAAACAAAACTACCACAACTTTCCTAAAAAATATTTCTTTGCTCTTTTTTATAATTGGATTTTTTTGTTGTGTTCTTTTTCTGTGAACCATTGAATCAACTTTTTTTTTTTTTTTCATAGAATTCTTGCATTGTTGCTATAAAATCCCTCATAGAAACCACAGAAAAACAGCCAACAAAGGTTCTTGCTTTAGTGAATTACATTAGTGAATTTCTAACTCCCTTTTCAGGTCCAAGGTTTTCACTGACTACAGTAGAATGTCAAAGGACAAACTTAGATTAGCAAAGTGGTTTAGTTTCTCACTCTGTTTTAAACTTTTTAAATCTTAGCACTACTCTTCTCAGGCTTCTAATTCTCACTACAGGTTTCTAGCTCCATGCACAGAATATGTAAACTATCAAAAGATTATTATAATAGTTATATAATCTAGCTTTCAAACTCATCTAGTAATCATTACAACTCCTTCCTCCTTTACAAATACAGAAACAAAACATTTTTAATTTTTTTTAAAATATCTTTTTTGTTTGCATATGAATATTGAGCTACAGGAAGACCTAGTTAATTTTCACTCATTAAGAGTCCACATTCTTTCTCACTTCCCGTGTGAGGGTATAAGAGAAAATTTAAACTTTTCTGGAGTATGGCCTCTGGGCAAGCCACATACAAGGGTTACACTCTGTCTGTTCTTTATTCCCTCACATATTCAACTACATTGTATTAACTACTCTAAAAAGATGAAATCAGATTTATGTTCTATTAGGTAATAATTCTGTTAGTGTATTTGCTTATTGAGGTTCAGAAAGTTGTGGCCCAGATTTTTGGAATGTGATAGGTTTAACTGAGGTTGAAATGAGTATTTTGCAGCCATTTGCAGACTATTGATGTTCTTAAAATTGCAACTTTTGAAATTAAATCAGTATTAATAAGTAATAAGTAATGCCTTAGGGAAAAATACGTTGCTTTGTTTCATGGCAACAAAGAAGAAATAGAACTGCATACAAAGACATAGTGGCTAAAGTTCCCTTTAAGTAATGTGTCATTCTCAAAATATATTATCAAATTAGAACATAAAAATTTTTGAGGAAGAGCTAAATTAAAACAGATAAATTACACATTTTTTAATTTCATCTTTAAAATATATAAATTTTTGTGCAATATTTAATATCTGCTTTAAGGAATGTTTCAAAGTTAAATGTTTTTCTTCCTTCTGGGATGTTTACAGAATAAGAGGGATTTTGAATGAAAGAACTATTGTTCTTTTATGGTATGAACCTGATATCTGTATTTATGATATTTATTCTTAAGTAATTGTATCAACTATATATTTACTGTGGATTTAGTCAAACATATTCTCATTCATATTTACATGCAGAAATACATATATGCAGGTAAAACTAGGCTAGAAACATTTCCTTTCCTTCTACTTATTTATAAATATATATATAATACATAAATTCAAAGCAACATTAATAGCTTTAACAAACTCTAATAAGAAATGAAAAAAAGAACTTTACCTATAAGGCCAGCATGTTATGCCTTTATTTATCTAATATCCATATCAGATAGATAGAGAGAGAGAGAGAGAGAGAGAGAGAGAGAGAGATTAAAAATTAATGTTTTAGATCTATCTAAAAACATACATTTACATACATACCTGTATACAGGTACATACAGGTTCAAGTTTATTGAACATTTTTTCATGTAGATTTGCCACCTAGTTTATGGCAAAGTGTAGTGCTGTATGTGAGGAAGCAGACTAAAAGCATCTTAATGCTTTGTTGTTTTATTGTTTAAATATTTAGTATATTAAAATTTAAAAAAAAAAAAAATACAACAACATAAAACCCATACAGAAACAGATGAGGGAAAAGCACAGTCATGCTGTATTTATAAGATCTGTGAACAATTCAGCATGCAAATCTTAAACTTTAATTAATTTGCCATGCAAATTTGAGCAGCCTAGTTCAGCAAATTCTAGTATGCATAAGATGTTTTCTAGCATAGTTCTTGTCTCTTCCAAAATATTCATTTCCAAATAAATTACTTATGATGGAACAATCTGAATCTTTGAAAGAGAGGAAAATACACTTCCCCCCCCCACCCCAAACATAGCAAGAGATGTCAGAGACAAATATTTCATTATTTGAAAAACATACACCTTTTCACTTAAGTATTTCCTTTATTAAAATTGCAATTAAATATATACTTTTCTATATCTTTTGTGTAAGAAAAGTAACAACAACATATCTATTTTGAGGTACTTCACCAAAAAAAAAACCACAAAAAAAACAACAAAAAAAAACTTTTTCAATACTACTTCAATAAGAATTAATACTTGCAATGTTCTGGAATGAATTTGTACTTATTCCTACTTTATTTTTTCCTTCTTAAGCTTTATGTGGTGGATATATTCATGGGAAGAGTGGAACTCTTCTTTCTCCAGGTTTTCCTGATTTTTACCCAAACTCTTTAAACTGCACTTGGACTATTGAAGTGTCTCATGGCAAGGGTATGTATCTGAGTTGCATAAGTGTATTTAATGTCTATATTTAAAAGACGTAGATGTACATTATAAAAAAACCAAAAGTTTTTATGAAAAAAACCAAAACCTTTTATGAATGAAACCAGCCCTTTCTGCCATTCCTTTGAGGATGAAGTTTAATTTCCAAAAATAAATCTCTTAAAAAATGGTATTTCTAGTTTGTATTTATTTTTCAAAAGCAACATTCTTATAACAATTACCAGAGAAAATGTGGTTTAGTCTCAGAAAAATGGAAAAGAATAGAAGAAGTAAAATATGTGAAAATAATAGCTATTTGTTAAATAGCACTAGGGTTTTTTTCAGTCAAAGGTGTTGGACACCCTGTTGATAGCTCTTCATCATTACTAAGCATAGAGAAACAGACTTGATCTGTGTATTGGTAACCTTAGAGTTCAGACTTAAAATAAATAGGGCAAAAAATTATGTATCCTTTTGTTAGATATACAGTAGAATAATATTTGAATGCATAGCTAATCTTGTCATCTTATCCATTAGGGAAATATGTAAAATAATCTAAGGAAAAAAGCCCAGAAAGTACTAAAAATGTGTTACATACCATTGAATTAAAACATAATAAAAATTTCCTGAGAAGTATATTGAAAGTTCCTACTGGTTAAAATCTTCATACAAACTGGATTTTTCGTTTAGAATTCAGATGACATTTTAAATGTAAAACATATGAGAAGACTTTCTAAGAAGAATGTTGCTCCCCACAGTAATTTTGCTGCATTTATTGTACTTTAAAATTTATTGTATTTGAAATTTATTCTATTTGAAAACTGAACTGTAAGTGAAATTAATTGCTGACCTGGAGGTTGGCAAATGAAAAAACAGTCATGACTTCAGTGAAGGAGCAGTCACAGAAAATATGAATCTATACATGTAAGACTGTACATAAAATCTGTATATGCTTTGTCCTTGTATATGGGCACTTCCCTGATGTTTAGAATTAAAAATAGAATTGTGTTAGAGAAAATGCAAAAATAAAACATAAATACAAAATTTCACCGAGTATTAAAGTAATGTATCCTAGTTTAATAGTGATGTCATGGTAGAGATTATAAATAAAAGAGACATACAGGAACTTGAAAATCCCTTAGTCTAAGAAGAATGAAAAAAACCCTAAATAAATCCTAAATTTGGATTTTCAGAGTGTTTTATACAAATTACACTGAATGTCATTAATTCTGTTATGGGAACTATTGATTTAAAGTGAGCTAAACAAGCACATATTGATTGGTTGAGCTCAAGTGCTTTCTACAAGCTTTATTTTCAGAATTTAAAGTTTTTATTCCATGTGCAACTTTTTCTAAAAATGTTTCCACATAATGTAAGAATTGCTTTCTGCATCACCTATGTATGAATAGAAAAAATTCCTACTAAATGCTTTTCTTTCCCCCCCTTTCTAATACTTTTAAAGGTGTACAGCTGGTTTTTCATACCTTTCACCTTGAGAGCTCTCATGACTATTTGCTCATCACTGAAGATGGCAGTTTCACAGAACCAGTAGCCAGATTAACTGGCTCAGTCTTACCCCCTACAATTAAAGCTGGTCTCTTCGGAAATTTTACTGCACAGCTTCGATTTATATCTGATTTTTCAATTTCTTATGAAGGTTTCAACATAACATTTTCAGGTAAAGAATTCCATTCTTTTAAATATCCCAAAACTGTTCCAGAGTCATAGAAAACTGCCTAAGGTTTATAAAGGTGACCAAAAGATTGAGAAGGATGTTAGTGAAGTGACTGTTTTAAGTTTTCTCTGTTCTGAGAGCATGTGTGAAAAAGAAGTCTGGGGGAAAATTAAGGGGGAAACTATTTACAATGACAGAAAGTACTGCTTCAGAAGAAAGGAACTACCTGGTACTGTCTTACTAAAGGAAGTACAGAAACCTTAAAAAAGCAGTGGTGTGTTAACTCAGATTCACAAAGGAGTATAAATCAAAGACTGATTTTGCATTAGCAAATATGTATGTAAAGATAAAATAAAAACCCCTTTTATTAGGTGTTGATGTATTTTCAAAAATTATCTCTAAGATACTTGAAATACTGAAGTTACTGCTTCTTAATTAGAGTCTTTTAAACTAAATGACATCTAAAATACATTTCTCAATAATTTTCTTTGCCTATCACTGGAAAGTAGAATACTCAAAGATTTGCACATGACTGAATCAGGTGTTAGTTGAGATGCACATGCACATGGGTATTCTGTGAAAGAAGCACAAAAGGAACTCATATCCAACTGTCTCAAAACCGCTAAGTTCTGTTGAGATCTGGCAATGTTTACAGATACAGATACAGTTACTGCATGTGAATATGTCTCATTTAATTTGCCTATTTAAAAAAGGAAAAAAACTCTACCTCGCTATTTAGAGCAATGGTGTTCTATTTAGTAATATCAAATGCTGAAATACATTCAATCTGGATGCTTATCAAGTCAGAGGTCAGCAGTTTTACAAGTTTGAAATGTACATACAAGTGCTACATTATATCTCTGATTGTTTATTAATAACTCGAAATGGTAGAACACTAGGCAACTTGTAGGAAAACACACAAAACATTGTGGATGCAAGGGGAAAAATTTCACAATAAGAAAAGATGTGGATCACAGAACTTTTTGAACACAATCAGAGGTTTTTTCCCTACCTACAGCTGCTACATGCAGGGATAGCTAGCACATGCCATCATTTATATTCAATGCATATTTTGAGAAATATTATCAGGTACATTAATTTTTATGAAACAAGTATTTGAGTCTGTTTTCTTATATAGCAAGAGGTGTTTATTGAGAAGACCTTAATGCGTTTTGAATGTCACCTAACAGAAATTTGTCAGAAAAATTCTGATGGACCTAAACGTGTGCCATGGGGGATTTCCACATCTACCTTTGCCTCTGTAGTACCGAGCAGAGATAGTAGATCATGTTTCCAAAACTTACAACTTTTGCCAGCAGAAAATGGTGTGGTTTATGGATTCCTTCTAATATTCAGGACTTTCCTGCATAGCAAAGCAGTTATTAAAGGGAGAGATTTTTTATTTAATTTACTCAGTAAGTCAGCTATTCAAACACTCACTCAGAGATTTTGGGTTAGTTTCTTCCCCTGGCTAAATGAAGTCTCTTCCTCTAAATAAGTAGATTTAACCCTACCTTCCAGCAATGTCCAAGGTAAATGTTTTAGAAAATGGCTTTTCTTATGTGTTTTCAAAAGGGATCTCTTGGGTCTTTTGGATCATATTCTGAACAATATGAAATCAGACTTACTGGGCTAGATGTTAAGCTGATCCCTTCAGCATATTTTCTCGAACAGTGGTTGGTAGTGGACATCTAGGGAAGGAAAAAAATTACAAAATAGGAAAAACATGCAGTGATACTTCCCCAGGATACTCTGTGAGGATGAGGAAACATATGGCTCAGATATTTTCTGAGTATGATTTGGTCCCTGTGTAACAACCCTGACTTTTTCCCATTAATTTATTCTGACTCCTCCTGATTTATTCCTGATGTGTAGTTATAAAAGCACACTTTTTGAACATGTAGTCAGATGTCTTTCATTCACCTCTTTGCTTTATTTTTTATTACATTTTCTTCATTACATAATGCTTTTTGTTAATTGTCTCACTTCTAAAAATGTTTGTGAGTTCAGATGAAATTAAACAAGAAATATATACAAAGAAAGTAATTAAGCAAAATTATGCTAAAGCACTCACAGTCCAAGCTGATTACAGCCCTTGAAATTCAGCAAGTAAGTGTAGTGTGGGTGGGACACAATAGGTACATAATTACTGTATATATAGCCATAATAGACTTATGGAAACAGTATTGAGTTTTAGTAGAGAATGCAACTCTGAAATACATGTTTTCCAAGTGTTTCAGACTCCTACAATGTAACTAATATGGTAAATTTGAGTTTTTTCATGTGGGCAACTGGTCCAAATTATTAATCTATTATGTTTCATTGTCTGCAGAATACGATCTGGAGCCATGTGATGATCCTGGTGTTCCTGCCTTCAGCAGGCGAATTGGTTTTCATTTTGGTGTTGGAGATTCCTTGATCTTTTCCTGTTTTCCTGGATATCGCCTGGAAGGTGCTAATAAACTTACCTGCCTGGGAGGTGGTCGGCGTGTATGGAGTGCACCTCTGCCAAGGTGTGTGGGTAGGTGGTCACATGCTTTCATTTCATTCATCAAATCGTTAATAGCACATGGCATGTGTCAGAATACTGGGCAGAGAACAAAGTGCTTGGGTTGAAAGAATTAATCCCCAAGCTGTAAAAGCTTAAAAGTGTAAGGAATGCATGTGTGTTCAACTTAGAGAACAAAAATAAGGAGGAGTAATTAGAATTGTGCTAGAAAATAAGATCAAAAATGTCATGTGAGATAAAATAAGGAGCTAATTATTAAACTGGTATGTTTGACACAGTTAAGTTGTAAATTTCATACTTTGTCCTTCAGGGTAGAGGAACAATATTTAGAGCTTTTAGGTGAAAATACCCTCCTTTACAGACCTCCAGGTGGTTTTAAGGATCTTTTTTCCTACTGAGTTGTTATTCTCATAATGCTAAACTTTTGGGGAGGTTACATTTTATAAATTGCATTATGGCATTGTAAACTGTATTTTTTAAAAAAATTAATGTGCTCTCGTTAAAAATTGATAACTATGAGGTCAAACTGGGTGACACTTTCTTTTTTTTTTTTTTTTTTTTTAATGGGAAGAGCTCTGGGACTGTATTTTATAAAAATTTACAGTTGCTGTATTTGATTTGTGAGATGGTTTTATCACCACCAGGTCAAGTGAATCTCATCAGCTACTATTGACATAATGCTTCTGAAATGTCAAATAGTTCCATAGCCCTCTAAATGGATTTCCTTAAGAGGGCTCTTGTTTAAAATAAGATTTTATTTCATGAAGGAAGAAACTCAGCTTCAGCTTTTTTCTTTTGTTTGTTTTAAAGGGGTGGATCTCTCTATCTGAAAAAGTCATCTACGTTGTATATAAATCTAAGAACGGAAAAAAATAAAGTATCTCAAATGTTTTTAAAAAACTGATAAGATGAAGTTACAGATGAGAGGGAAACCAAAATCATACGGAGTTTGCCATTCATTTGGAAATTCTAGATTTAAGTCTTAGGCTATTTTCAGTCCTGGTATATTTGCTTGTTTTCTGTGGTTTGGGCCTTTTGGTGTTTCCCTCCTTCTGGGGAGCTTCTCTGTGTTCCATTCAAATACATTTAGTTTAGTTTTATATCTTAAAATTGTATCCATTATATTGTTATCTTGCTCTGAAGAAAAGAGGCATTTTACATGATGGTAATATATGTTTTCTTTTTTGTAAATGTTATCTTTTAGAAAGCCTTTCCTACATTATCTACCTCTATCTCTATCTAAGAGATTCATACCTGATGTATTGAAAATGCTTACTTAGTTATCCTCATAATGTGAATGAGACATTGGAAAGTTACAAAGATTACCAAAGTATCAATAATTATCTCAATGAAATATCAACCACTGAATTAGCTATGCATTTGTAGGACTAATGTATCCACTTAATGTACCAGACACAGATATGCCTATATGTTCTCCCCTGCATAATTTAGTGATACATATTTAATCATACATATGTGTGATAAGTCTGTATATAAAAATGGAATTTATTTTAAGAGAGCCAAACATTTCCCTTTTGTACTTATGTTGTTCAGTTTTGAATAAATATATTGACTGGCCTTGAGACTTATGTCACTGAATCCATGTAAGAGACCCCACTTTCTAAACGATTAGTAAAAGCTGTTGTAAAATATGCATAGACAAGTGACACTTCTCTAAAATAATCTAAATAACTCTTTTACCTCAACCTATGAAGAGAATTTGGTCTCTCATAGGGTAGCAAACTAAAGATATCTATAACGCAACTTAGACAAATACAAGGAAAGAAACTTTGCTAAGCAGCTGAGTGAAACTGAAGGTGAAAGACACACTCAGTGCCTTTCAAAAGGCACTGCTTTAATAAGTGAGTTTTTTTTATTAACACTAAGAGGGTTTTATAGAGGTCCTTTTTCTTATTGTCACAGCACCTCAGACATTAAGAGTGAGGATATCCTCTTACCCTGAAAAGACGTTCAAACACTACTTCTTTCACAGAAGAGTGAAAAGATACTACTTGTCCTGAAATATGCTGGGTTTTGACTGTACATTCAGAAGTTAAATCTGGTCTCAACTCAGTGGCACAAATTCATAAGTGCATTACTGGTTTCAATAGCTTCTTGATTATTTCTTCCTCATTATCATTTCTACACGGACCAAACTAATATACATGGTATATGCACACCAGCTTTTATACATATCAACAAGGATTTTTTGGTCCTTCTATGACACATGGTAATATAATATTTCATGATTCTTTTAATTGGTTTCAGGATGAAAGCTCTTAAAATTTAATTGCATTTTCTTTATAAACTAAACATTCACACAAATACATGCTGGTTTACATCAGTGAATTCAGTTTCATTTGCTGTGGAAATAAAACAACAAACCAACAAGTCTCCAAAGGTGTCCTTCTCCATCCAAGTAAATTTCAAGTCCCCCCTCTAGATTTATCTCCAACATGCTATGCAGTTTTCCTAGTCAGAGAACTATTTATGCCTTTCTACCATTTCTTTTTCTTTGAAGAGCTATTTTCCAGGTAAGGGAAAAGCAGACCTTGGGATGCCTGATTAGCCTAACATGATGATTCTGGAATTCTTATTTTAAGACTTTGAGCCCATATAAACTATATTATCATAATTTTCAGTGATCTTCTCTCCATGCTGAACAGGTAGATGGTCCTTCCCTGGATTTCACAGGTCTTTTTCTGATTGCCTGAAACTAGGTTGACTCTCACAATTAGGTAACATCCCTTCTTCTGCAGTAAGGACCTTCCTTGTCACAACAAAAAGACACCACCAAATCTACCTGTAAAATCATATTCATGTTCATAAACAGGTGGCCTTGTAAATCTTATTTCCCTGTGTTAGCCCTTTATTCTCTTGTCTTTTCAATTAGAATGATTTTATGTATCTCAGTTACACACTTCAAGTTGTTATGCAGTATTATTACACCTCATCGCAGAATTTTGAAGGCTCTACCTAGTTTGCCTTTGAGCAGTCACTCTGCTGTTGAATATGTCCTCCAATTGGATCTCTCCCTTGACTAGAAAGCAGTTTGTGCCTACAGCCAGCCACCTGCTTGCTACTATTTGATGAAAAGAGCTTTACTGTTAAAAAGTATGGAGAAGATCCAGGCCCTTAGGGCTGACTCCCTTTGTACTGTTTAAAGAACAGATATGATCATTAATCAAATTGGTGTCAAATTTCCTCCGTCTTGGATGATTAAACTTCTTTCTCTTTTTTTCTTCCTTAAAGCTGTGCTTCTGGTATGGAAGCAAATCCCCTTAACTCTCTAGTGAATTCTCTGTTTGCATT
This sequence comes from Dendrocincla fuliginosa, assembly GCA_035047845.1. Lineage (NCBI taxonomy): Eukaryota > Metazoa > Chordata > Aves > Passeriformes > Dendrocolaptidae > Dendrocincla > Dendrocincla fuliginosa. The sequence goes on from JAWWMO010000121.1 coordinate 93,654,155, forward strand.
GACATAATTTGGCTTCTAAGGAAGATCCTTTCTCTCCACTTCTTTATATGAACTGTAGAAACACTGGGACTGCCAATCTCCTCACAGAGAATTTCTCATTCTTGGATTGTTTAAAAGGATGGTATTGGGGTCATCCATAAAGAAATCTCATTTCCTGTAAGAGCTTCCTCAAAGTCCTCAAATAACAATGATAGTTTCTCTGACAAATGTGCCACTAGTTGGTAACTACAGATGACACTGAAGAGACACTTCAACCTCTTTTCACACAAAAGTGCTGTTTCCCATCCTTCTAGACATAGTTGCATTTGGGAGAACTATCCCATGATTTTTACCGAGCTAGAACATATGCTGCAATAAGCCTTTCTACAGTTACCCACAGTATAAAAGACAGAGAGTATTTTGAATGAGAAAAGCCCTGTCCGTCTACCTCTATGCAGCTGTTCTTTGAGATATGTCTAAATGTACATTCACAATGTTCCCTTTTACACCTCTGTGACAGCTGGAGGGAGATGCTCCCCCTTTTCGCCCCCCCACTCACGGCTCCCGAGATGCCCCAGAGAGACACACAGAGACCACAGGAGGGGAAGAAGAGAGAGTTTATTAACATAGTTGGGGTATATATATAGGTTTTAGGGGGATCCAAATTACTACCAATAGAAATCAAG
>JAWWMO010000121.1:93668952-93684824 GCA_035047845.1 Dendrocincla fuliginosa
TAAATTTAAAACTTTTTTTTTTTATTTTTTTTTTTTTTTTTTTTTTTTTTTTTTTTAATTTACATTGCTTCCCAGAAGGAGTTTAAAGATATCTTTGTTATGGATCAGATTTGGGTGGCTATATTTTCATCCATTTTGTCATCTTAAAAGATTCCTTACATAATTAAGTGTGACAATGTAATTCCAAGTTACATGTTACGTGCAAAGAACAAGGTATTTAGAGATAGGATGAGGTAAGGAGGGAGGAGGAAGGAAGTCAGGAGGAAGTCTTCATTTTAATGTAGACACTTATGTCTGTTATTATGTTTGTGCTTTTCAGCAAGTACAATCTACATTCAACCATGAAATAAGCAAAGTTTTGAGAATGCTCCAATAATATCAGAACATTGCAACAAAAAGGACCACATTTTCTCCATCCTTACCCTCAAAATCATTGATGATAAGCTCCTTCATGCTTGTATGGCCACCAGGTATAAAACACTGCAAGACCTTGGCCTATGGTTTTCCTTTTAGATCAAAGGGAATTGTGTAGGTGGGCAAAATATATGGTCTGTATTGTCCTTTCTTCCCATTATCCGTGGTCTGGCAGTGCAGATCCCCAAAAGTATTCTTGCTCTGAACAGATGTATCAGAGAAGAAGGAACTTAATTGCCCACTGAGTTGCTTGAATGTGGTACATAAGTTTCCCAGAAGCTTTGCACATATCTGGTTTATAAATAATTTTTTAAACTACCTAAAAATCAACAACAAAAAAAAACTTAGGAAACCATAAAGAAACATCCAAGAAACCCAATTATCCTTCAGAACATTTCATGCCTAATGTTGGGCTTACTTAGAAATATTCCGTAGAGATTTAAGAAAGATTTGCCTGAGAAAAATCTGTTCTGAGCAATCTGTTAGATACTTTCTTCTTTCATAGATCTTTTAACACAATACTTCAGAGGATCCAAAGGAAGCAAAGGCAAAATTGTGCTGGTGTCTGAACTGCAAGGCCTGTTCTCTGGTTCTGTGTCAACTGGCACAGCATAACTGTCATTTACTCAATTCAGCTCTTATCCACCATAGCCTCTCTATAACTTACATTTATGAAAATTAAGTCCATTTCCTCTCCATTCTTATGACAGTGTCCTTTTACACAGTTCCATTGGAATCAGCCCTTTGGCAGGGCTATGGACTTTGAAGTTCGCTTTCTTTCCTATCTGCACCCAAAGTACGTTGAGCAAAATATGTTATAAACACAAGCCTTCTGTCTTGTGCCTGTGCAGAAGAAAGCCCCAAGACTGCCTTGCAGGTAGTTTGTGAGGGATGCACTAAGGCTTAAGAATATTTATAAACCTTGTGCTGAAATATAGGGAATTTTCACAGCTGAATATCTCACTTGTTTTAAAAGAAAAAAATATGTATGCAATGTTGCATTGGATGCAGGTGTCCAGGCACTGGTGGTGGTGTCTGTGAGGGGTGGCCAGGGCTGCCCGTGGTGGGCACAGCCCGGAACAGCCAGCTCCAATCCGCCCACTGCAGGGCACAGCTGAGTTCACAACTGAGGAGAGGCTGACACTGGGGAAACACATGTAAGAAAGGGAAAAAAAAATGCTGCTCAGTAGTGTATGATAAAGAGGACGGATTGAAAACTGAAATAATAATGTAATAATTCCAAGGTCAACCCACCAGAGATTTCAGACAAAGTACATAAGGTCACTATTTGCTTGGGGTGAGATCCATAACAACTCCATGAGGATGTAATGAAAGGGTTTGGAAATACATAAAGGAAGAAGCAAAACAATGTCAACAAGCTATATGGGATTTATCTTCTGAGCCATTAATGGAATATTTTAAAAGCTTTTCCCTTTGGGATGATTTTGTGCCCTAAAGATCTCTGCAATTAAGGAAAACTGCTAAGTTTCATGGTGAGTAATTTCTTTTTACTGTCAGAATGAGAAACTGGACTTTAAGAAACTCTAACCAGCATTTCCTTCTCCTTCAGGTGAGTCTTTTACAGTCCCACAGCAGGTGCAAATACATCCATACTGTTACTGGAGCATCGCACACCATCAATAACTGCAGCACTGTTCTCTTTTGTCTACATGTTTTAACCCCAGCAAGTAAAGCAAACACTTCCCTTTTAGTTTCTCGCAAACATTTAGGTGAAATAGGGTGTCTCTGAATGCTCTGGCTAAATTCATCCTAGTGGTTCAAACAGTGCTGTGATCATTCCCCTCTGTCCCCAAGACCAACTTCTGCAGTTTGATTACATCTGTAATGCTAAGCTCTCCAATCTTACACATCTAGGTGGCTCACTCACACTGTCTCAGAAACAGTCCCTGACCTATGCAGCTCCTGCAGTAATGCCTGCTCGGGGAAGATTTGTGAGGGTGTTAGTAAGCCCATGTTAAATGTGTTCCAGGGGTGTACTGACAATAAATACTGTGTAGACAATCAAGTTGTGATTGTCTCAGAGTAAGAGTTGACTCTTACTCTGTCACTATTTACCTGCTTTGCAAATATAAACTACGTGCAGCTGTATATATTCAGCTTAGTATTCAAGTGGGAATATTGAGGCTGGATATTGAGGCTGTGGTGCACATGAAATAGCATATAATTTGCAAGAGTATTTCTGGCATCAATAAAACTAGTGCATGAGGAAGGGTCAAAACTATCGCTTTCAAGAAGAATGCATGCAGGTTAATGACTGTAATTTGTGGGCAAAGCATTCTATAGCTGTGACAAAACTTGAACTTGAATTAGTGGGATAGAAATTTGAATTCCAGTAAAGTAATCAAAACAGTCTCGCCATTTTGAAGGTCATGTGGCAAAATGTAATACTTGGATTATCTGTTTATTTTAAAGCTTATCTTCCTCATTCACTAACACTTCATCTTCCTGATCTCCATGTTTTAACTGCCACTTGAAGTTTTGTAATTCTTTAAAGTGGCTACTTATGCTGAGATCTTTATAATGCAATCACAATGAATTTGTTAGAGGTAAGAGAAAAAACAGAATTCCCTGTCTTTTATCTGTTTGGCCAAGTAGACCTTCCTTTTTATTTCACAGCAGAGAAAACAGTAATTGCAGCATATGAATTATATTTCAAATGGGTTGTCCCAAATGAGTTAAACACACATACTAAATATTAATAAATAGGGATAATGTATAGACTACTTTATTAAATGTATTCTCTGCCTCTGAAATCAGTCACTTATGGCATGACACAATGGTTGCATGTCCATTGGGAATGATTCTTGCCCACATTAATTAGCACAGTGAAGAATTTTTAGAGAAAAAGGTTTTTCTTTCCTAGGGATTGTTCAACCAACTTCTCAGTATAGGCAAGGGAGATTCAGTGCTTGTATTTTTTTGCTAACACTATTTTAATTATTAGAGTAGGTATGTACATACTTATGTCTAAAACGTTAACAACAGCTGGGCAAGTGTTACAGGTACAGACTGTCAGAGCTCTTTTTTGTTGTTGTTGTTGTGTTGTTTTGTTTTGTTTTTAACAGCTGCTTTCACATGATGTCTCATTTTAATGTCATAAGGCACTGATTTCATTTGTGTCTGGATTAATCTGGAGAGATAATATTATTTAACTTGTTAATTCTCATGTAGGAAGAATATCTGTAACAGTCAGCGAGGTAGGTTACTGTTAAAATAAAATGTCTAAGGGGCAACTGTAGTGTTTACCTGGGTGTTTTCTGTTTTGTTTTATAGATGAACAAAAATCATTTTTTAGACATGGGTATCATTTTTAATTAATGAAAATTAACAGAACATTCTGTTCAAAGTATTATCTCATGAATCAAGTATCCAAAATCATGTATTTGTGGAAATAAGTCTTAGAGGAACAGATGCTTATTTATTTTGTATAATAGATTTCTAGATCTGATAAATAAAGTGTAATCAGTCTGTGAAAGTCATCTGTAGTTCTAACCCACAACAATGGTTAGAAGCTTGAAAGTAATTTTTCAGATACTCTTAGCACAGCTTAAAGTCATATTTTTTCCAAGAAGTAGACATTAAATATGCGTTACTGCTTGCACGAATCTTAAATGCAATTGATTGTATCTTCTGATACATCTCCTCTATGTACCCTGCTATAAGACAATATTTGCCTTAATAATGACAGAGTGTATTGTTCTATCAATGGCTAGCACAATATATTTTTTTCAGATGCTTCTTTTGGAGAAATTAGTTATTAATATATATGTACATTCATTAAAATACACGTATGCTTGCCTTAAAAAAACCCTTATGCATGTTGTTGTTATTATTTTATTGTGTTAATGTTGACACTTGAGATGAACATGGTACTTTCAAGACATTTATCTATACTGATGGCATGATGGTATTTTCCCACAGAGGTAATATGACTGCTTTTAATTGTTGGTCCTCACCTACAAATGTTGCAATGGTCTGTCCTCTTAAAAGATGCATTTCTAAGTTTCATTAATAGATCTACCTGAACATTCAAAAAGGAAGAATTGTCTGTGACTCAAATGTAGCAATTTAGATTGTTAAATTGTGTTAAATTGGTTACTGTCTGACTCTGACTGAAATCATTTATACTATGAGTATAAATCCTCACAGTACCACAAGGTCTGCAAGTGCCAGATCCAGATCCAGCTTGAAATATTTACTGTAATTGTAACTTTTGCACTAGTTGTCTATACTCAATCTAGGACATATGAGATAATGACAAATTATCTTTCACTTCATATCAGAAACCTGTCCATATTCATTGTTTGCTTTTGTATAGACATTGATGTGACATTTCATATGTGATATATATTTACACACTTCATATTGCTTATTTTTCCATGACAAATATAGGTAATTTGTTTAATTTAGAGAAGAAATTAGCTGTTTTAATTTGCCTTGAGAAAACAGAACAGAACAAAACAAAAGCACAGAAGGCTATTTTCTCATTTAGTGACTTTCAAGGTTTTGCAAAAAGCAAAAATCGCTTTTAACCCCAAAGCCAAGGGTTTGTGTTTGTCCTGTATTGGTGAACATTTTAAAGGGCATTCTTATTCATCCTAGGATTTAAAAAAGCACAGAGGTTGATATTGTTGATTTTATCCTCTATTGAAGATTTTCAATAAAGTAGCATGGTAAATAAGGACATCTCTGCAATTAGTTTGGAAATAGACTCACGTATCTTTTTGAAGATATTTTTTGTTAAAATCTATAGTGAACCAAAATATTGCTGCAAGCTTAGAGTCTGAAATAAAAAGTGATGGATTGACTTTAATACATCGGCTCTGCTGTTGGTATCTCCAGACAGGAGAGAACAGAGTAGGCTGTAAGGGTTTGCCTTCAATGGTGATTTTAGAACTTATACTTCTATTGGTCTTCGTGAATAATCATGAAAAACAATCTGAGTTTATGAAAACTCAGAAGATAAAGTTGCATATAAATATTAATTTCTTTCAAGATGAGCTCACAAAACTGAACAGGAAAAAGACTATAAAACACCTTAAGGGAGACAGAATATTTTAGATTTCACTGAAATATATGACCAAGGGGTATGTACTTCACAAAATAGAATCATTAGGTTCTGCGGGAAACTATTGGCAATAAATAGCTAACTTTGGAAGTGTTTATAGTGATAAAGTTTTTCAGATATTTAGATTTGATGTCCAGTTTCATACTCTTTTTTCTTCAAGGTTTATGATGGAAAAGCCAGTTCTTCACGCTCTCTGGGAGCCTTCACCAAAAATGACATGATGGGAGTTATCCTTAATAGCACCTCTAACCATATGTGGATAGAGTTTAATACCAATGGATCTGATACTGACCAAGGATTTCAGCTGACCTACACAAGTAAGTAGTTCATAAATAGGGTCTCATTGATTACTTTTGGGCAAAGGTTTGTTTCTCAGTTGTAGTGATTTCTCATGGAATGGTGATGATAATTTCCTAGAATGTACTGTGGTTAAGACACTGAACTTTACTTAACTATGTGACTGGATAGGTGTTAGTAATTTAAGAACATTTTGTAAAGCAAAATTGTAGCTTTTTAAATTTAAAAAGCATGATAATTTTTAAGACTTAGCAGTGGGGTTTGAAGAAGAATGAGTAGTGAATTGTGACATATGTGGGTTGAATATATTAATGTTACATTACAGCAGAAGATGTATAGAGAGCTAGATTGTTAAAATAGAAAATTCAATCCCTGCAGTCAAATGTTTTAAAAAGCCACAAACAAACAAACAAACAAACAAACAAAAACAAACCAACCAACCAAAAAAAACCAACAACAACAAAAAACCCCCAACCAAACCAAAACCAAAACCAAATGAGAATAAAAAGATTTTTGTGTACATGGATGCACACTCTTAATGTGTCCTGACTTCTTGTCAGGATCAGGGTGGAGTATGCTGGAAGGAGCCCTGAGTGAACAAGTTTTGACAGCTGAGTGCACTTGTCCCACAGACTAATGCAACTAATTTTTTTTTTTTTTTTTTTTTTCCGGGCAAAACAGTGAATCTTTACTGGGGAATAACTCTGGGGATAACTAGTTTGTTTCCAACACACAGATAGAGATATTTTTTCCAGGTTTCAAGGAATCGCCAACTCCCTTTTTGCCTTCAGTTTATTGCATTTTACATTACTTTCCAAGAGTTGCTGTTGGGTCCTGCAGAGCAGAGCACCACAACTTACTGTGGCACAGAAATGTAATCATAGATCTTTCTAGTAGATCTGCTGGCTTCCTTCGGGCTGGAGCTAACTGTGGAATAAGCAGAAATCATTCACTTTTTCTTCTGTTTTTTTCTGCTGTGCCTGGTAAATCTGAAATTTTGTCATTGTACCTTTGGAGTCTTTTTTTCTTACAGAACCACCAAAGAACCTCTAGGGAAATTTATTCTAGTTTTCCTTGTGAAATTTTTGCCCATAGAATTTTTCCTTTGAAAAAAAGGAACCAAACACTTGTTTTAAAAATAATCTTAGTTTAAGGGCTCTGATTTCAAGGATCATGAATCAGTTCCTTTCAAATCCTGCTTTGGTGATCAGTTCCACCTACTGCTTAGAAATGTCTTATTATTTAAAGGTGGAATGTTGCGTAATTTCTACATCTAATAGCTTGATTTTGTTGCACTTACTTCACAATTTTTATATCTGCTCTGCTGCACCATACTTTTCTGTGTAAGTTATGATAATTCCTGTCTAAGGCTTTTCTCCTGACTGATTACTTTTGAATATGTTTTCTATTCTTCCAGGTACTTTCACATTTTCTGAAGTGTGTAGACAGAATTTGACACAGTCTTATAATAGTGATCCTAGAGAAACAAAATTCAGTTTCCTATGTCTTCATAACATTTTGTTTTTTTTTTTTCTTTTATGTTGCCAAGTATCTAATTTATTTTATCATATATGATCAATTTGCAGATGTGCATGATGGAAAGCTTATCTATAAGGACTTTTTCTTCTGCTTTCTCTCATGAGACAGTCTCCATTTGTAAATACAGTCTAATTCCTTATCTTTCACTTGTATTTAGAGGAAGCCAAATTCAATATAATAAATTTTGAGATAGTTGCCATCTAACCAGGTGATTTCCATCAATTGTAACTGTTATTTCCAAACCCTTCAGTGTGGGACTTTTCACCTTTTAAATTTTGACTCAAGGAGAAGATGTATTCTTTTGCAATAGTTTGCAAGCATACTGCAATGCTGACTCACGTTGTTTTTCTGAAATTGTCCAATCCTAATAATATCTTAAAGATTAGATATACCAGGAACTTATTATTTGATGAGTTTGGAGTTTTTAGTGCACTCCCAATTCAGTTACTAAAGTGTCCATTTTGCATTTGGTAAATGAATCACAAATAATAACTATCGCAAAGTGATAGTTATCTTACTAGATGAATAAAGTGGTAGTTTACAGCTGGAATTAGCTTCCCTGAAAGATTGCTCCTCAACTTAGTTATTCTTTTTTCAGATTAAAATTACTTTGAAATTACTAAAACAAAGAAAAAAACTAAAATAGTGCTAAAATATTCTCTCACTGAAGGAAATGAGAAATATACATGCTGGAGTAAATGGAATTGAATAATGAATATTATAAGATATTTAGAAAGAGATAGAAGTGATTAATAAATCTAGTGGTAAATGAGTTTGGGTGACTTCCTGTTTGGTTGCTGATTTCTTGATATCCACAGGACATTGTCAACTGCTTGGTCTTTGTCAATTGTTGGTCTTTGTCAATTGTTGGTCTTTGTAGTACTTTTCTTCCCATTAATGATATTGAAACTAAGAAGTTACATTGCAATGTGTTATTAAAAAGAGTAATTCAAGTGTTTACTATTTCATTTCTGTGAAACTACTTTTCCAAGTTTTTTGATATTGTGAATTCTGAATATACTGCTGAATTTAAAAATACAACAGAAGAAAAACTAATGATTCATGGGAACAGAAAATGTGTGTAAATAAACTTTCATCTTTGTTTTCAGAGTCTCATTACTGACAAATAGAACCAACTTCTATAAACTTAGAATTTGAGATGTCTGTATAAATTGTAGAAATCAGGATAAAAGCAGGTATTAAAAGGAAATCTATAAAGGATTCAAGTTCTAAATGAAATCTGATGAAATTTTTGATGAAATCTCCTATACAGGAAATTGCTTTAGGTACTATACTGAATGGAAGCTGGAAATTGTAGTAATTTTGTTCTTTGACCTATAGTTACAAGATTGTTTCAAGGAAATTAATTTAACTCAATAGGTAGAGTTACTAGAAAGGATCATAAAACATCTGTAGTCTTTCTCATTTTAACTCTTTTAAGAAACTAAGAAACATTTTGGCTGAAGAGTAAAATCATAATGTTTTTATTTAAGAAAACTGCTTCAGAAAAATGAGAATATTTTAGCCTGAGACTGGTGGGGTAAGTATATACTAGTAACAGTCACTGAAACTGTAATTTGAACAATAGATGAATCTGACTCTACCAGAGGAGAAGAAAGACAAGAGGAACAAAGAAGAAAACTTCTCTACTTTCTACAAAACAAGTTTATATAAAACCATTTCCTGCTAGGAAGAATGCTGAAAATTGTCATATAGTACCTCGACACTGTTGTCACAGAGAATAACTGGGAACATTCATATTTCAGGGCTGAGAAAATAACAATAGAAACTTGATGGGACTAATTTTTTTACCTGAGAATGTTCTCAAGTGTCAATAGATTATTCTATCATAAATGTTTTTTCAACGACATAGAAAAGTCTTTAAGCATGAGAAAGTGGATTATTTTAGTCTTAAGAATGAAGCCAAAATTGTACAAGTTTTACCTTGCTATTTATTGCTTCTCTCAAACAGAGATTGCAAAAATAGCAAAGTTATTCTCTGCCCCTGTCTCCAATATATTTTTAGTTTTAATCATTATGGGAACTGTTTGTAAAATTCCATGAACAAAAAAGTACTTTTAACATGGCTTTAATTCCCTAAGAGTAGAGGGCATACGTACAGTTCTACATGTAAAAAAATATGTTTATACATGTAGCCACTCCTGATTCATATGGCAATTGTGGTTCGGTGGGGTTTTTTTGTTTGTTTTGTTTAGTTTTTGGGTTTGTTTTCCATTGAGAAAATGTCAGTTATTCTTTTCTAACTGCAGTTCTATAATTTGGGAGATTTTTTTTTTCCCTCTGATTAGACTTTTTCTACCCAAGACACCTCTAGTTTTTGTGGGGAAGAAAAGATGTAGATATAGGGATTCCCGCAGCAAGACCTACTTTTCCTGCTCATTGGGCTGTTCTGGTATGAAAATGCCAGTGCTTTGTGCTGTCATGTCAGTAGCAGTTAATGTTAAATGACATTCAGATGAAAATGAAATCTTATTGATGCCACACAGTGACAGGCCAGAAAAGCAAAACACAGCTGTCTGGTAGAAGTAACAGACTGCAATTTTAAATTAGAAGCATTGCAATACAGCTTCTGAATAGCAAACAGGTGATCTTCCTGCTATGTCTAACCATTCCCCTATCGCAGTCCTGACACAAGAGGAATCTTAGCAGTGGCTGTTTTCACTCATCATGAGAGAACTGAAGTTTGACTTGTGTCACAAGTACTTCCTTGCTTCTGTTTAATCATCATTCCTTGTGCTTACTAGTCTTACGTTTCACAGTACTTCTCTGTACTATAATAATCTCTGCACACTTATCCACACATGTCATATACAAATGTTTTGTGACCCTCTGAGTACTGCCCAATCCTGGCTACTGCATGATATATGTGGAGTTGTACAGATCACAGATCACTCAGCACTTTACTGTACTTCACAGTTTTATCAGTTCCCAAATATTTGAGAAGAAAACACCTCTTCCCTTCACAGTACCATCTCAAAACCTCAAAAATGAGTTCATCTTATGATAGGTTCTTATATTCATGATACCATCTCCCATGTCCTCAGAAAGTATCCTGGTGTTATGATATATAAGGAACTTTACCACTGTGTAGAATTGCTCTCTATACTCTCCTCAGACCTGAGGATTTTTACAAGGTCCCTTGCACTGGCACCGACCTGTCTGAGGTAGCGTGAAGCTGCTTTTGGACCTTATACAGACATCTATTATTTAGGAGCAGCTTATCTAGCACTTCATGGCAATTTCATGGTCCCTCAGTCCGGTGCAGTAAATAATAGAGGCAAAAGCTTCACTTATCTGCAGAATAAGCCTTAGAGTACATTGTAATGAATCAGTGGAAGGGTCCATCCAGAAATACTCACAGATATTATCTGTAGGAGTATGCTTGGCTGCACTGGGCCACTCAATACTATGTTCTGCCTCACAACAGACTCCCGTGTCTCAGAAACATGCAGAACTAGATACAGCCTTTAAAAAGTCTGAACATTCATAAATTTGCAGTATACTCTGTAGATAGATTCAGCTTTCTGAAGGCCTTTCACTGATCTGTCCCTGATTTGCTGCTACAGATTAAAAATTAAATTCTGTGTTAGTTCCTCAACACTTGTCTTTTATTTGTATTCTCCATTTCCTTGTCACGTGAAATTAGATATTATCCTGCACTTCTGTGCTAAGATGGAAATGAGAACTGGAAACAAGTCTCACTAAGGACTTGTCTTTTTGAGAGTGAATGTTATGCAGGCAAAATCATAACTTAATGGTAACTTTGTCATATTTTGAATCCATAATGATTTCTTTCACTGAAATCAGAGCTCTGCACGGCTATCATTTCTTGCAGAAGAGTTCAGGCCCCTGAGCTGTGCTCCACTCCACAGGATGTCCACAGATTTAGGATTATGCATGGATAGATTTTTCTTTTTTTAGATGTCATTTTAATATTTTCATTTGCATTTATCATCCTCTATATTTAGAAAGCATAGTTGGTAGTTTTACAATATTCTTTTCATTGCTTCCAAGATATACTTTTCAGTCCGAGAAAAGAAATTTTTAAATACATTTCTTAGACATGGTGCACTAGTTTGGCATTCATAGTATTCAGTTATTGCTATAGATTTATTTCTAATTTTCAGTTTAAGTTCAGTGTTATAATCATTCTTTAACCCTACCTCTTTCAAGGAATAGTGAAAGTGCATGGAAGGTGAATCTGAATTAGTATAAACTAAATTTATATAAATGTTTTAAATCTGGAAATTAATTTAAGAGAGTCATGAACTGAAATTTAATTTAGATCATTTCCTATTCTACAGTAATGGGAAATATTAGAATGTCAGTGAAAACAATGTTCTGAAGCTGCAAACTCAGACAATTACTCCAGTACACAGTCAGACTCAAATCCAAGAAGTTTTGCTTCAGGCTGTATAATGTCAGTTGAGCAGAAAAATCCTGTAATGAAAAGAAGCTCTTACAGACTCCTTTCTGTAACCAGTCTGTATATAAGATCTGTTCCAAATAGAACCTACACACACTGCAATAAAAATTGAAGATAAAACTAAATGAAAATAAACAAAAGGCAAAAATAATTGAGTCTATATTAACCTATGCATGTATGATCTATTCATTGGCCCTTAAATAGCAGTACCATTATGTAAATAATCCCAAATTAGTGTAACCAATATTGCATACATAAAAAAAAAAATATTCTAAAAGAAGATCAAAGTTTCGAAATCAAGAAACAAAAATTTAATCAATGGCAAAAGTAATGTTTGTTAGAAATATTAATTCATATCTGGTTTTACATTTGTATTGAAATTTTATCTTTAGAATATGAAAGTAAGACTTTTCAGTGATGCCAGTTCAGGTGGACTTCTTACGCATTTGTTTCTCATATGCATTGCACTTATAGCATGTGATTTAAATCTTCAAGCAGATTTTAGATAAATTCATAATCTCAGGAATGATGGCCTAAAAATAATATTACTTTAATATTAAAGGAATGATCATATTTGAAACATTATTGAGACCTTACTGGGAGCAATTTCCATTAATTTCTCAATACAGGGGCTTGAAGGACAGAACTTCTTTACCTCCTTTACCACCTCAACCTAAACTTTCTCTCTCATATTTTAAAAAGAATCTATTTTTATGAAGTCATTATAGACTTTTCCATTATATGTATGTGCAGCTGGATTTAATGAGTTTTAGCTGGAATATTTTCCAAAAGTTTGTCCATTTCTTCTGTTTTCTGCAAAAGACTCATGTTAGGCTGTGGTGAATACTTTCCTCTTTTCCAAGTTCTAGATAAGTAGACAGTAGAGTTACTGTAGATTTCTTCCCACTGCTGTAATTACCAGAGTTTTCCCATGAGCAAAAATTCCTGTCTGAAAGTTTAGAACACTTGAACGGAACTGCCAATATCTTGCTCTTTACCCTTGGCCTTATTGCCTACGTTGTCCTCATGTTGAATGAAAAATGATTATTTCCTGCTTAGAATTATTTGCTCAATCCTCTCTTTTGGGAAAGAGAGGCTGATAAGCCGTTCCTTAAGCCATGTAGATGATCAACACTTAGACACTTAAGATGCTGGACTAATCTTTCTAGAAAGCTCAAATGTAAGATATTTTAGTTGTGTCACTGATTTGCTGTTTAATTTATGAAAGTATAAACTATAATGGTCTAATTGTACTATATAAGCTACACAATATGAATGAATTATTCTGTTTAATACTTTCAATACAAAAGTGTAATTTTATATAATATATACTACATAATGATATGCCTTAAATAATATAATACTATATATATAATAATATATAATATAATATATAAAGCTAGAAATTTCAAATATTTTGCTGGTGCCCCTGAGTTCAAAGTTTGATCTTAACTTTCTTCGGACTGATTTTTTATCTTTTCTGAAAACATGAATTTTCAGTGGAAAAAAAAAAAATCTAGAATTAATTTGTAAATATTTTAGAGTTAACAGCTTAGAGGTAAGAATGTGACTTTTTCTCCCCTCTTGTCTTTATATTAGGTAATTGTTTAAATTTCAACAGATTAAACTTAGAGGCCTTAAACTTAGTAATTTTTTATAACTGAAAATTAGCAATAAACAGGAAACAGATTTTTTCAGTCATCTAAAATATGTTTCTAAGTATATAGAACTTTAAGAAAGTTATTTCAGAATAAAATGAAGATTATTCCTTCAAAAGTTTATGCATACTGAAATCATCCTGCCAAAACTACATGTACACAATATATGAGCAGAATAAAGGATGCAGAATTAGGGACTATTTGGAAGAAAGACAGTTAAAGATGAATGCTATACACCTATTTATTTATCTTCCTTCTGCTTCCATTAACTTTCTAGATGAGGAAAGTTGCTTGAGACAAGATGATGAACGGGAGAGAAGATTTATGTGTTTCTTATTATATAAGTTTTTTACCACAGTGTATTCAGAACTTGATTTCAGAAGTGCTGGGCATAATACCACTATCCAGAAAAACAGGTGCCGTGAGCATGTTGTTCCCTGTCAGTGTGTGAAAGTATCAACACAGTTGCAAATGATGGCATTCTTTTAACTTTCAGTCCTGTCTGTGCCCTGCTGTTTTTTATAAGCTTGTAGAGTACTTCTTCCATATTTCAATCCAACCATTGCATTCATGATGACATCATTCCTCTATGGGTGAGTATTCTAGAAAATATCATGAGGAAAAGAGTACATTTGCAATCACTGAAGCATTTAGTTTATGTTAAAACAAAGTACCTTGCACTGAATAACACAAGCAAAAAAAATGTTTGTTCATGGTATGTTCTTCTCCTCATGTTCTTCTCCTTCCCTTTCTCCCCCTGAAAAGGTAAAACCATTCTCTTCCCTCAAGCAACTTACAAAATATTTTTAAGTACTATATCAGTCATTGTCTGTATCAGTCATTTTCCCACTGATTATAAAGGGAACTTGGACATGGAGGTCCTGATGATATCTCTGCATAGACACTTGAAGTTAAATCTCTTAAACTCACATGGAATTTAACCTTTAATCCCTGCTTCTTATATTGAGTATAAATTGTAATTCATTATTTACTTGCATGCTGATTGCAAAGCTTACTTGGATGCTTTCTATATGTGCACAACAATCATCTTGCTGCACTCACGTGTATTTTCACACCCATCTCTTTCAAGTACTGTTATTTATTAGAAGTATTTTCTTACAATAAAATATGAAAATTATTTTTTCAATAAAATAAGCATATAAAAAACTGTCTTCTACTACCTGTCTGCATGTAGTTCACTTTTAAAATTTAGAATTTTTTATTTATATGTGGATGTTGTAGCTAAAAAGGGACAACAAAAGTTTTGAATAAGACACATGGATGCAAAGCACTTGGTTTGAAACTGGTGGAGAAAGGTCTTTGTTTCGTAATATATCTATTACAGAAAAAATTTCATAAAAGAGTTATTTTTCATTTTATGCTCAAAAGACCTGTTATTGATAACATGTCCTGACATCTCTGTTTTACATATTTTGCGTGTTTACCTACATTTTTAAATGTTGCCTATGTTAAGAAAAATTGCTGAAATTCCTATTAGAAAGTATTATCCATTGAATGACTCTCTAATCCGCATAGTCAAAATTGATTTGCAACAGACTGCAAAACTTCTGAGAAATTAAAAGTGTACCTCTCTGTTTCCAAAGGCTGCAAAACAGAAGGTGTCATTAATGCTTAGGAATTTGTTTTGCTGTAGAAGCATTTAGAAATACATCCATTTATTTGAAAAAAAACCCATGGCTTATTTGTTCTCTTTCAGATGACCTGTGTTAGAACGTAAAATAATCAAACCTCAAGACATGAAAATATTTCAATCCTTCTTACAAAAACTTTACAAATCTAAGAGAGATGTCTGGAACTAATTTTGTCCCAGTGTACACAGCTTCTTTGTCATTCCAGGCTCTTTGAAAGTTCATACAAGTTTCTGACATCTCACTGTAATCACATTGTCCAAACACTTTTATTTCTATAGATTTTTCTATCATTCTAATAAGGTAAAGATTTTGTAATTGGCCAATTTTCCAGTACATTTTTTTTCCCTACCACTGTAGGTCTCAATAGCACATAAATTGTTCCAAGACAGAAATAAAATGCCAAGAACTCTTATTTTGAATTACATTGATTTAATGAAATAGATTACATTATGGATATTTAGGATGCAACAACTGCAGAATTAGTATCTATTAGTAAATGTTGACATTTACATGCATTTAGAAATCCATTATAGACTCTGAACATGAACTAAAGTACTATTTCATACTTTTAATTACTCTTTGCTAGTTCAAAGAGGATACTGTGTTTAAACATATCAGCTATGTTTATGAGCTTAAATGACTTCAGATTTACGTAACACTAAAAGAGTTGTTGATGTTTCCAATGTTTTCATATAACCTTTATTTTATAATATTAAAACATATGTTAATATTTCTGTGTATGTACTGAAATAGGTTTTATATTTATCTTTTTTTTT
>JAWWMO010000121.1:93687583-93774314 GCA_035047845.1 Dendrocincla fuliginosa
CCTCAATTAGTTTGTTAGATATTCTTGCAGAGAATGTTCCATTTTTGAGATACAAAAAGCAAAAAAAACCCACTTCATTTTGCTACATTGAAAGTTTACACTTTTTTTTTTTTTCCTAGGCATAATATGGTGCAAACAAATGTAAAATTGAGTGTACCACTAGACTCTTACTGAATTATCAATACCTAAAAGAAATTAAAACCACGGTGATCTTTTGATGGATATATAAGCATAAGCTAAAAAAACCAACCAAACAACCAACAAACCAACCAACCAACCAACCAACCAACCAAAAAACAAAAAAAAAAAAAAAAAAAACAAAAAAACACACACACACACACAAAAAAAAAAGGAGATTCTGAAGGGTTTAGGATCTCAAGGATATTTAAATTTAGGTTTTATGTTTTTGTTTCAGGTTAGATATTTTTATTTGCATGCTATTTTTAAATTTATTGTGTGTTAAATAGGAAATTGAATTCTTGTACCTAACACAGTGACTTGTTAAATTATCTGCAATCATCTTATCTAACACTTTACCCTGAAAAAATATTTGATTTGGGTTTAAAATGGACTGGTGAAAATCTTAACACCTTTATTGATATAAATACTCCCACAGAGTTTCAAAAAAATAAGATTTTAAAACCCAATACATTTCTGCAAGAGACTTCATGTCCTTTGGCACATGGTCAGGCTGAGCAATTCCTGTATGTACCACTGTGTATTCAGACACAGTGTTTTTACAAAACTTGTGTTTTCCTATTTATAATTTTAGAGGTACCTGGTTGTTTACAGATACAGAAATACAGTTCATCTTTAGACTGTTGGGCTCTTGAAGAAGCAGGCAATTCACCTTGGGATAGATGAGTAAAAAAGCCTTTCCACAGACCAAAAAAGAAAAAAAAAAAAAATTGAAGAATATAGCAATCTGAAGAGCTAAGGAGGTGAAAAACCTCTACATCGGGGAATACTTGAAGGTATAAGTGACTTACAATAATGATATGAACTATTAATAAGGTAAAATAAAAACCACACAGTACTTCAAAGCAAGAATAGAGGAAGTGCAGGCAGGCTATGATACGCTTCTCTCAAACTTCTAAAGCTTGTGACATGATCTCTTTAACTCTTCACATCTATCATAAATGTTTACACCTTGTGCAAAACTGAATGCTAACTGGAATACATGAAATAGCAAGACAAAAGAATAGTTTTAACCCAGTCTTGACATCTGTAGTGAAGATGGCTGTATAGCAGACTAGGAAGACTTGTTTGTCTTAAAGTTCGTTTAGTTTCACCCAAATTTGTCTGTTGGTCTTATAAAATATATTACCTCTTTCTGACAACCCTATCTTCTTTATGTGGTAGAAGGTACTGAAGAAACAAACTCTCTATGTATCAAAGTTACAGATTTTTTTTTTCTTCCATGATATACCACATATTCTTTAATCAGGGTAGTTTCACATGTCAATCATATGCCACTGCCTGTGCTAACCAGATGTTGTACCTACTAAAGAATGGGAAAGTGTCTAAAAGCAGGTGGCAAAGAAATAATGTTACACTGGCTTAATATGCCCAAGCAGCCTTAAAATATCATGTTATCTATCAAACTTACATTTTCAGGATTTTACATAAATATCTCTGTATGTTTAATTAGGAAATTAAAATTTAGAAATACAGCTATTTGTTAAGTAGTTCAGCTCATCTGAAGGACCTAATCATCTTGGCTCTTTGTAGTGTGTGAACAGAAATAGACCTCTAAAATTGCATAGTCCATTCAATCTACTACCTTCAAACTTTCTACCTTAGTGTATCAGGTGTGGCTGAGATAGAGTCAATTTTCCCATAGCAGCCCTCACAATTCTGTGCTTTGCATTGGTAGCTAGATAACACACTACTGTTTTGGCTACTGCTGAGCGCAGCATCAGTACTGTAACATTCATTCTTCAATCGAGGGCAAGATCCTGGGAGAGGACACAAGTAGGCCAGATGACCCAAACTAACCAAAGGGACATTCTGTAACATATGATGTCAGGTCAGATATAAAAGCTAAGGAATGGAGAAGGACAGGGGACATTTGTTGTTTCTGCTGCCTGCTGAGAAACCATCACACATTGTTGTTGAAGTCCTGATTCCCACAGTGTGGCCAGACATCGCTGCCAATGGAAAGTAGAGAATAAACCTTATTACTTTCTGCTTCACTCTTGCACCTGCAAACTTTTGCTTCTGTTTTTAGTAAACTGCCATATCTCAATGTACGACTCACTTTCAATCTTATTCTCTCTCCAGTCTCCAACTGGGAAGGGGAGTGATAGAGAGGCTTGTTGGGTACCTGGCACTCACTACACTTCGGATGAGATTAACTATACGCCATAAGTTACATACTCCACAAGTTAAAGGACAGAAAACTGATTAGATATGACTGTTTATATAATCAATGCTGAGAGCCAGCTAAAATGTTTGCTATTTCTTTTTCTGTAACAGAACATGTTTACTTTTTTCTTTTTTTTTGTCAACAAAAAAAAAATTGTAGGGATGTACAAATATTCACATGGAAATATTTTAGCAAGGGAATAATGATAAATCTTTATAATCCTTTTGTACTGTGTGTGAGTATAGATACTCCTTCTGACATAAAGGCTACACCTGTGTTAGTAAACTAAACATTTTCAGGGCATGAGTATGTGTATGGAGAAATGACTTTTCAGATTGCCAAAATGTTAGGGTAAATGCTAGCATGCATTTACCTTGACGTATTCTATCTATGACTTTCCCAAACAGGCATAATATAGTAGACAGCTGAATTCCTACGAAGTGGCTTTGTAAACAGTCATGCTCTTTTAAAGGATAATTGAATTATCTGACCATGGCTGCGGTCAGAGTATTCTTATTGGTCTTGAGGCTTGATGTTTCTTAAGATATTAACACAAAGTGAGATGCATGTCTATGTGATGGAATAGTGCTCTTTTCTTGAATGTGATTCATTTTCCTTAAGTCTAGATACTTCAAATTCTGGGCCGGTATAGCTGAGTTGAATTGAATTGAAGCTGAGTTTAAAATAAAGGTAGAAAATAAATGTCTCCAGAAGTTGATTGAACTGCCTGATATGAACACCTGTTAAAAAAAGGGGTAACTTGTTTTCTAGAAACTCATATTTTTCTACTGACTATGAAAGTAGCCTAGACTAACTAGTTGAAATTTAATTTTCAGAATCCTGAGTTATAACAGGATCACAACCTTTGTGCCCAATTAATGATCCTTAGATTCCTTGCCATTTTTTTCAGCTGTAGTTGATCTCAGTGCCTGGGGAAAGGCAACAACAAAATGTGATGCTGACTCTAGCTTGTGCATTTATAAAATAATGAAAGGTTTTCTATAGTTACTTCATTTACTACTTAGAGAAGGACCTCCTAGAGTCACAGAATGATTTTGGTTGGCCGGGACCTTAAAGATTATCTAGGGCCAACGCCTCTGCTGCCTTTCACTAGAACAAGTTGCTCAGAGCCCCATCCAGCCTGGCCTTGAACATCTCCAGAGAGTGGGCATCCACAACTTCCCTGGGCAACCTCATGTAGAGAATGAGCTGAAAACAGAAAACTGAAGCAAAGACCAACTGTCTGATTCAAAACCACTGAAAAGATGTTCAGGAGAATAAGGATTAGAAAATAGAAAATATTTGTAGAGCTGGAATTACTTCTTTGGTGTGGGGACACAGCAGTAATAAGAAAGAGTCCACAATGAAGAAGAATCTGGAGTTGAGAAATATTAATTTGGAACCTCTCTTTATATTATTGCAAGAACTGGAACTCAAGGTAGAAGGAGAGATATGGAATGCATCTTTACATTTTAGCAATGCTGTATGAAGAAAAAGAAGAGAGAAATGAGTAAAATGTGGGAAGAGTTGTAGCTGCTCAGAGCAGATTTGCTCATTCCATAGAACACAGAGGGAGCTATTTATCCCATTCAGCATGTTAATAGCCCAAAAAGGAGAATGCTAATTGAAAATTGATGTAAGAATATTTCTTCATTTCAGAAGACATGAAACTGAAGCCATGCTGTCTTGACACTAGGATGGATGAAATAGCCTTTGCATTTTCTTTCTGAGTTACCACTGTGGTCTCCTGACTTCATTATGGAGATTAGATGAGGAAGTAAAGCTCCCACTTAATTCAAGATACGGGATTAATGCTTCATTTCCATTGGGAAAAAAAAAAAAAAAGAATGAAAGCATAAGAAGTGGTGTAAATTAATAAATTTCACACTAATCTCTTTTAGGATAGTATAGATAATATGCTTTCTTCAGTAAGCTAATTCAGTAATAATCAAATATCTAGTTAATGATTAGTTCCTGGTCTTTCGGTTTCTGATTTTCTCAAATCATATATAATTTATCTTTTGTCACTGGGGATACATCTAATGTAATTGAATCATGAGAATATAATTTGAATCAGGATCAGATTCATTTACATTGTATTTTGTTGGATGGTTTATCTCTTTTTGTTTTTTCCCATTTCTGTTTGCAGGTTTTGACCTAGTGAAGTGTGAAGATCCTGGCATACCAAATTATGGCTATAAGATACGAGATGAAGGACATTTTATAGACACTGTCATTTTCTACAGCTGTAATCCTGGCTATACAATGCATGGTAGTAGTATTATGACCTGCTTAAGTGGAGATCGAAGAGTTTGGGACAAACCTTTGCCTACTTGCATAGGTAATATGGACTGTGACAATGATTGTTTTTGTGTTTCAAGACAAACCCCCCAATATTCTGTCTTTCTATACTTTATGAGATGATAATGGTGCAAACATATTTTAGATTTCAAGTAAAGATTTATTATGAATATGGAAATATATCTTCTTTGAAATAGATGGCTGGCTATTAAAGGTTAGAACACTACCAAGGAATATTTCTCTCTGTAGAGCAGCCTTTGATGAAATACTACTGCTTTGGTTCTGATCATGCCCTGGGTGATCAAGTGCGATATACTACCACAGGCAATGGTATTACCTAGACACCTCAAAAACTAAGAAAACCCCATGATAAAGCAAATAAAATTATGTGTTGTTTTTTTTTTTTTTAACCTAATCAGTTTTCATGAGAAATTATTTCAGCATTTCACTCCTATGAAGCTAATTTCTAATTTTGATCCCACATTAGTGGATTGTTTTATCTGCATGCTCTTGTGTCATTGTTGCCATGCTAGGGCACTCCATCTGTCAGAGCTTTGAGACAGACCTTTTCTTTAAATATCACATTGCTTCAAGTGCCTTAAACTTTGTTTCATTACATCCAGCCTAAATGTTAAGTAGAGAATTCTAGGTCAGATGCAGAAAATAACTGAACACCAATATAGCTATCACCCACTGTACCATTACCAGGCAGTTTGCATCCTCCAGTTTTGCTTTCCAGTCCAGCAATCACCGGTGGCTTCCTGGTTCAATTTACACATGGATTTCCCATGAATCTTTCTGTCTGTGTGTCTTCTGACGCTTAGTTTTTGCCTCTGCTGCCTGCTACAGACAGGTCACCAACTGCTTTCAGCCTTCGCCTCACCTTCAGGATCATTTCTTGTTGCCTCTGTCCCTTTCTCGGGGCTTCATTCTCCATTCCAGGATCTACTTCCTGCTGAACACATTTACAGACCTGCAGTCTACAAAAGAGCAAGCCCCCTTCATTTCAAACGTTCAGCTTACTCAGAGGATAAGTGCTATAAAAACATCAGTGCACAGCATTTCTGCTGTTTTAATAAAGATGTTATGTTTCCCACTTGATCCTAGAATTAAATCTGTAAATTTTCTCATATATATATGAGAGGTCAAAACAAGTCTATCCCGTTTTGATTTAAAGACTTTTCCAGACTCTTTATACATTCATGTCCTCAAGCTCTTCAGTTTAATTGGCTAGCTTCCTTTTCCTCTAAGTTTGCCCTTTTGTAGAGAAAAGCCATAATTAGCCCCATCTTTGCCTACGTCCCCACTTAATTTAAATGAAGTCATTACTTCAAGGTCATTTTCTGCAACATCTGCTTCTACCTGTGTTCACTACCAAATATTTGAATCAACTCTAAAATACTTGTTTCTTTCAAATCTATTAGGTGAATAAATACAACCATCTACTTATTTCCTTTCTTTGTATGATGATTTGTCTTCTAATCTGTATGGGGCATGTTAAAATCTCAACCATACAGCATTTAAAATAATAATAATCATATTTAAAATAATAAATTCCTGTGCTCTCCAGTCTGACATGGAGGAGGCCAGGGAATCCAGGGTCAAGTGAATTTAAAGAAAATTGCCATCTTTGCTTCAATACAACATCTTTTATAATCCTTCTCCAAAATACTTTTGACCAATATGTATGTTTTTTCATACTGACTTAAGTTTACTGCATTCTTACTATATAATGCTCTTTCCAGTCATGCATCTCTAACTATATTTCTAGTTTTCTTGGTGACAGTATACTTTTAAATGTCTGTTAACGTCTTTTAAACTTGGGATTGCTACCTCTCTTTTTTTTTTTTGCTTTTTTTCTTTACACTTGAATTTTGTACCTGGCATTACTAGATTTGGTTTCTGTATATTATTTTAAAGCTATTGGTATCACTTGTACCAAAATTTCTTGAGGAGCTTATTTCCTTGCTAAGTAAAATTATGCCCCTCTATCAATAGAATAGTCCTTTTTCTTTTAGTATCCTGAGACAGAGTTCGGTCTTACTTTCTGTCTGTTCTACCAAAAGTCATCTTTCTAGGTACATTTATCTCACTCTACATCTATTTTTAATTGTTCCTTTATTTAAAATCAAATTATGGGATTTCATCAGTTTTGTATAAACCACCTCTTCTTGTTTCTTGGTTTAAAACTCTTCTGAAGTATTAATTAGTTCCCCAAGAAGTCAAATGTTCACTATTCTCTTTTAATATCTTCTGAGACTGACTCTTTCTAAACAATCTTTTACAAACAGTCTGTTATCATCATTAAATGATGGGGCTTTTTACTGTTCTATGCACAGAAAAACTTGTCATGAAGATCCTTGAAAATTTAGTTAAACATCTGCAGATTATTTCATGCTTTCTTCCCTTCAGAGTTACTTATAAAATCTGTTCTTTCGTCACTTTTATCTTATGTTTTCACAGTTTGAAATTTTTCTACTCTGATTTGAATAACTTATTTTTATTCCTTTTTCTGAAGTTGTCATGAGCCTCCAAACATCACTTTCATATGAAGACATAACTTTATAATATCCTCTGGTTTGTGGAGATATTTTTATCTTGGTTTAGATCAGTATTAGATCAATATTTGCAGTTCTCTTCAGTGACATATATATTCTTCGTTGTCTTTGCTATCATTTGAGTCTCACTAAAAAATAAAAAAATCGAGCCTAGACATAGACATATTTTACATATTAGTAACATTTAGTAATTTTTAGTGACACAGTACTTAACATTTATTCTCATTTTTTCTATGTTCTGAACCTTGATGAAAAAAAAAAACAATGAATTCTTGTCATTCCTTCTCTAGAAGATTATAGAACTTGTTTGAATATAAGTCACTTCTATGAATTACAATATAGTTGTTTATATGGCATATTCTTTGAGGTGGTGATTTTAGAATGCGTGTATTTCTGCACATTGGAAAATAAACTGATTTTTTTTGCAATCACTTCTGAAAATTTGCTTTCTATCAACTCTTAAAATGAATTTTTTTAAAAAAAAAGTATGCATGCATCTTGTAAAAATATGCATCATCCCAAATTTTATGAGGTATTCTATTTCTAAATGAGTTTTTCTGAATTTTAAAACAAATATGTCAATTACTTTGAGTTTAAATAATTTTGGTTTCACTGAGCTAACTTGAATTCTTTGGTAAGTGTGGTACCATATCAGTCATTTCTTACCTGTCATTATCCATCACAATGATTATTGCATTTTGAATTTTCTTGTATAACGGAAATGAATTGAAATCTTAGACAAAGGTTATGTTTGAAGATATTATGCACTAAACTGCTTTCTGCTGTATGTAGTGTTTTGAGTGATCAAACCAGCAGCACAAATAAGTGAATTACTCACTTTATTTTCTTACAGTAATTTTTCTTCATGTTAACAACTTGGTTGTGAGCAGTAACTTGGGAGCATGCATAAGGGTTGCAATTTGTTGGGAGTATTGCTGACTGATTATTTGATCCAGCTGCCATGGTTCTTTCATCATCTCTGTGTTACTGTGTTTGCTGTAGAGTTGTGCTTGAGCAAATCCCCATGGCAGCATTTTTTAATAGCACTTGTAAGGCAGCACTGTGAATTAAGTAGGAATTCAAGTAACTCTTAACTGAAGAGTCACTGATCCTTTTGGTTCATTGGCACATGAAACTGACACGGTTTCATTTCATCAGGATGTGTCTTTACACTGACCAAACAACAGCATGATGCTCTAAACAAGCAACATAAGAATCATTTGATTCTGGCTGCTTAGCACTGCTATTGGTCTTTCTGCAAAGACAACACTGACAAAATTCTTTTAAAAGAGACACAACATACTATCAAACTGTAGCTTTCTGATTTACTCTTTCACTTGGCAAGTATATGGCGTTTAAATTTTTAAATACTAAAGGAAATTGCTAGGCAATACCTGGGGTTTTTTTTAATTATTATTATTTTTGAAATTATATGAAAGTAGCTTGAAGAACATTAAACTAATAGCATTGTGACATTAGAAAAATAGAGAAAACTATTCATATTACAAAATTCATTGTTGTAAAATTTGAATTCAAACAATCAGTGTTACTTAGAAAAGCCAAACATATGAACTGAGATATTTCCGAAATAATTTTGCTGTCTTGGTGATGCTAAAATTGTGCTTTTGTAGTCTCAGTTCATCCTGAACTGCTCTGGTCAGTTAAAGTAATATAATCATAGATGTACAGTTTATTTATTTATTACAAGGTAAGAATGAGATCATTAATAACTTTTAATTTATTTTTAACTTATATACATATCCTGGCTTGTATGTATGTGTACTTCTTCAGAGGTATTAGATCATTCTGTTAACTTTTTAGAAAACACAGAGTAGTGGAATGGACCAGAAATGGAAGTGCAAACTACTATGGTCTCATAAGAAATAAATATAATCCTTATTTTGTAGCTGAGTGTGGTGGTCGAATCCATGCTGCTACATCAGGGCGCATTTTGTCCCCTGGTTACCCAGCACCATATGACAACAATCTGCACTGCACTTGGATTATTGAAGCAGATCCAGGAAAGACAATAAGGTACATGCTTACTTTCAGTATTTATAGTTGACTTCAGTATTTTATACAATTTAGTGTATGCCTTATATTCTCACATTTTTCTGCGCAAGTTGCCAATTATTTCAATGTATAATTTTCATTTAAATGACAATTTTCAAATTAATGAAATGACAAATGAAATGAACAAATGAAAACACACAACTAATTGAAACCAAAAAAAGAAGTTTTGATATTTACTTATTAGATTTCTTCAGTATTAAAAAAGTAAACAGTTAGAACTTGAAGTCAATGAAAATATTTTGACTGACAACATAACATTCCTGAACACTTTTACAAATATAAGTCTTCACCTGGAGGGAGATTTTTTTTTTTTTTAATAGGAAAGAAAATGCAATGCTGACAAAACTTCTGTGCTATATGTTGTATTGTTGAGTAACTACTGGTTTGTTGGTTTGTTTTTGTTTTTTTTTTTTTTCTTTTGTTTGTTTGGTTTGTTTTTTTTTTTTTTCAGCTGCATATAATTCAAGCAAATCAACATTCTTGGTACCCTTATTTGAATAGAAAGAGGAAATCTCTGATGAAATCATGATTCATATACCTTGAAATAGTTATCATAAAAATAAATTAATTTATAGAGTTATAAATTAAGTCACAAGGAGTTATGCCTTAATGTTTTCCTTTGTTTTCTGTAATTCAGGTATTTTTTAAACAGAATTGCATCTCTCTTACAAGATCAGCTCACTCAACAGGAAAATTTGATAACTCTGCAGGACCACTATATCTTCTTCAGTCCCAAACAACATCTTGAATCTACAGATTGGGAATGATTGCTTGGAGTCTTGTGTAGTTGTGTTTAATGAATAATGTACAGTGCTTTTACTTTCTCTTTGCAGTCTTCATTTTATTGTTTTTGATACTGAGGTTGCTCATGACATCTTGAAGGTATGGGATGGGCCTATTGAGAGCAACATACTTCTGAAAGAATGGAGTGGCTCAGCTCTTCCAGAGGATATTCACAGCACTTTCAACTCATTAACATTACAATTTGACAGTGATTTCTTCATCAGCAAGTCAGGCTTCTCAATTCAGTTTTCAAGTATGTAAGATTTTTTCATCTCAAATACAATAATTACATACACTATTATATACATTATTCCTATATATATTAATTGTTTCTCATCTTACAACTTCTTCAGTCTTGAAAAGAAAAGAGATTATATTGTTTTAATTATTTTATACATTTATGCAAATAGCTACAACTAGGGAGAATTTTTGGATTTGCTTTGAATGTTTAAGTTTTCTTATTCCTTGTTTAGTACAGCAACCACATGCCTAGCATTATATGATTAGCTTTATTTAACAAGTCTGTATGCACAGAATTTTTCTTCTACACCAATAGTTTTGAATATTCCTACCAGTGCTACCTAATGATATATTATTTCATGCTTATACCTTATGTTGGTTGGATTTTTTTTTTCTCAAAACATTGGTTGCATGGATACATTGGATGCATCGTTTTTATGAGCTTAAACAGTCAGTCTACATGATTAAACTAAAGAATAAAATGCACCCTACCGTATTGAAACATACTTTAAAAATACTATTGAGCTAATTAAATTTATCTTCAGGTAGAAAGTGAAAGCTCTTCTATATACAGAGAAGGTGTGATCAATATTGTGCAAACGATCAGTATTGTAAAACTGAGTAAGTGGAATTTTTCCATGCTATCATGACTGAAGTGTTAAAGACTAAGAGTAGGATTGAAAGAAGACTGTATTATTTACTCAGTTGTTGCATCCTTATATGTCTACATATAATGTCAGTGAGTGTATTCCTGCTCAGGACGTAGGAAAATTACGAATTAACAAAATGGTTGAGGGTAGAAGCATTATTCTTCATAGATACTGTCATTCAGAAGTAAAGGGTTCTAATGAGCTTTCAGTCATTATTATTTGCATGAGGATATAAACTTTGGAGAATGCCTAGTCTCTAAATAATGCATTTTACATTTACCTGTTTACTTTATTTTACTTGATTTTTCTGAATGCTGTACCAATTGCCCCCAAAACACAAACTCTTTCATCAGCCCTAAAATAGTAGTTAAAAGTATGCAAAATGAATTAAAGACAAAGAGCAGAATAAATGTTTCTAAAATTCCTAACCAGTGTGCTGTATAATATGCTGCTTTTCATGTTTTTGGTGTTTGTTTGTTTGGGTGGTTTTTTGTTTGTTTGTTTGTTTGTTTTAAAAAAGATATAAATTTTGAATTTGTGTAAATAAAGAGGTTTTCTTTTCCTCTGTTGGGGTGAGCAAACACATTTGAAGTTATATTATATAAAAATAATTATAAGTTTATGCACAGATTTTAAAAGGATGGAGATATTTAAGCAGTTAGATTTGTCAACATATTCCTTAACCTTCAGTGATACCAATAGTAAATAAAAGGTAATTTAATAGTCTAAGAATGAAGAACTGAGTTTTTCATCTTGTTGTAAGATCACTGAATGATCATGCTGTCAATTTCAGAGTATTTCTTACTGGAATTAATTAAAATTAGTGATGAAAAGCTGCATGCCTCAGCTGAGGTAAAGGGAAAATAAAATTTCCTTCACTCTGTTTGACAAGGAGAATGAAATTTTTAATTGCAAGGAGTAAAAAATAAGATTTAAGGAATACGTTAAAGTAAATATTTAATTATTTCATACAAAAATCAGAACTAAGTTTATTTAGTCTCCTTGAGGCAATGAGCAGACCACTGTATCTTGAGCAGACCTTGATCTGTAAAGGATTTAAAGTAATTGATCTATGGCTAAGTGAGAATCTTTGTGTGCTTTAGCATCTATCCTACGTTCAAACTGTAGGGCAGTTTATAGCAGATCTGCATAGAATATTAACATTTCAGTATTTTAGTACTTTGGAACTTGATACATAAAAGATTCCTGAGTTCCTAAACTCTTTTTTCAGGCAAATACAGAAGGTATAGAGATTTTATTACAAGTTCTAGGAAGGTAACTGTGAAATTTTTCTTCTTTGTCATCTATTAACAACTGTATTTCATTTAACTGTTAATTACAACTGAAGAAGTAAACTTGAGGTGCAGAATTACACAGGATTGGAAAACCTTCAATAGTGCAGCTTCTCTATTGGATTGTCCAATTGAGATGAATGTTTACATCTATGAACAGCCACTTTTGGGATCATGCAAATGATATACCTCTGAGAGCACCAGGTCAAATGAACAACTTAAACACAAAACATGTTAATCTTCAACTGGAGAATTTGTTTCATTGTGCTGGTTACTCTCTATACTTTGCACTCTAAAATGTTTTTACTGCATCGGCCCAAAAAGAGATGCTGTGAAAGGACAGTGTGATGTAGATCAGAAAATAGCACATATAAATAACTTATTGTTGATTGTAAATGTAATTAGAGGTATCTTAATGGAAAAAATATAATTGTCTGAAGCTTATAAAATGTTTGAACACTGTTTAAGTGCCCTATCTTGCCCTCTCAGCTCAGCATGTAGAGTATGAGGACATGAACTGACAAGAGTGATTATGTTAATTGTAATCAGTCTTGTTCTTTTCATTAAAACTTAATTAACATGAATAAAAAGGCAAAAAGTGGAGTTCACTGTACAAAAATGACCTTTACTCTGGGGGTTAAATACATTTAAGCTATGTATTACAAGACAGGGATGTCAACCAACACTTTCTGGTCATGATACAAACAGCACAAGCAAGAAGGGTATGGGCATATTTGATATTTGGCATCTTTATTACAAGAAACAAAGTTATTGTCAGCAAAAAGTTCCTGCATAACTCAGTCATTTAAAAAAAAAAGTAAAAAAAAAGCTTTCTAACATAGCTTAATTCTGTCCTACATATCTAAGGTAAATGGAATAAATTTCCATCTTAAGTTGCCTTTTTCTTTTTGTCCACTACAGGCCTAGATATATCAACATACACTAATTTTCAAACTTTTGGATATTTAAGGGCAGGTCTTTCACATGTGCCTAGTTTTCTTTCACATATCCTGGCTAGTCTCAGTCTGCTGCTGCAGAAGGTCACAAACCCATAAATCTTTGTTCCCATCTTCCAGTCCTATGTTGAAACCTTGGATATTATAAGGCATCTCAAATGAGACTAGTCACCTGTGTGGAAGCAAATCGATCTTGCCCTGGATGTTTATTCATCCACTACTCTAGACTTCTGAAAGCCCTTGGATCATATGCTGGTGGATGTTCCATTGTTCTTATTGACTTGAAGTTTATTTTATCGAGAGTATTTTATCTCTAACCATATCAGCTTTTTACTTGATATTTAGCAAAAACAATAGAAAAGAGAGATGATAGGATCAGCACTAGCAGTTTCTAGTCATGTTGTCATTCTTACAGGCTCTGATAGCCTTAGTTTAACAATATCTAATATTAGTTCTACCCTTACAGTCTAGCCTTTTTTCTTCAGCTAATTCTCAGCTGTTGTAATTTAAGAGAATTGTATCCTTTTCTTCAGCTAAATGACACATTTATAGTCCCTCAGCTGCTTTTATAGACTTTTGTCCTCAAGGCCAATAATACATCAAAGAATTATTCACACTGTTAAAATGAAGAAAACCCAACAACCATTTTTGAAAACATCTGGCTTTTCTAGAGTCAGAGCCTCTGGTTCTATGGCATTCTTAATTTCTCTTGGTTACAGTATTCTATAAGAATACACTCAAATTAACAAAGTGCCTATCCTTTCATGTAAACTAAAATGCTATCTTTTTTCTAATCTAATATAGAACAACCAGCAAAACATTAATAAAGCAGCAAAGAGTTTTTTTCTCCATTTATTTTAATATTTCAATCTTATTGTAAATCTTCAGACACTCATTTTATTAAAAGTGAAGATACAAAATAAAGGCATTTGTTTTAGTCCAATTTTTGTTTTTCTGTTGTTTGCTTGCTGTTCCAATATTTTTAAATTTTGCTCTTGAAGTAAATGCAGATATAAGCAACAATGAGTAAAGGTGCCTGACTAAATCTTTAACTTAACCATTATGATAATAAAAATAAACAACTTGCACCAAATAGTTAATTAGAACAATTATTTGAAAATTATTGTGTTGGATGTTGACACATCTGTCAACAACTTACTTCCTCTGGCAAGAGCTTAACCATCAGCAGTTTGGCAGTTTCTAATGACACTGGGCTTAATAGGACAAATCAGTTTGAGCAAGGATGCCTGTTTTTGTTCAGCTTTGTAATTCCATTTGATCATTTGTTTGTCTACAGCAAGCCTTACAGTAACTGTGTCACCTGTCTTGAACTGTTAGAGTACTGTCTTATGAAAATTGTTCTTTTAGTTCTGAGATATCTTTTAATCACTTGTCTAATGGCCTGAGCATTTAAATATGAGTATTTCCATGACAGAATTTTCATTGCTGAAATTTGTCATGCAATTGTTCCAGATTAGTTCACAATTATCAGGAAAAGGGGGCTAACATAAAAATACATTTTTAAAGAAATTTACACATGAATAATTAAATGTATGCCTTACTAACTAAATAAATGTGTAGTTCGGTGAAAATGAAATCCATTAAGACATCCTCTGTTAAAATAAAAATTAAAGGACATGAGAGGCAGAGACAGGAATTCAAGATTACCTTTTAAAGTCTGTAATGACTTTAAATGACGTTTTTCTCAAACGTCATATTATTATGCAGGCCTAATTCACTAAACAGGGAAGGCTTTGCAATTTACAAACCTAGCTCTTAAAAAGTCTACCTTATTTCTATAACCATGTGGAATAGAAAAAAAATAGTGTCTGCAGTACAACACTACAGAAAATGGCTTACACATAGTGAAAATTATATGGATGTTTTCATTCCCTTGAGGTACAATAGACTACAGGCTAAAAATTATTTAAAAAAATAAAAAAGAGTAAAATATAAAGTAGGCAAAAATCTAACATACTGCTCAAAAGTGTACTGGCACACAAATATACAGAGCACCATATTCACAAAAACAGTCTGCTGTTGATTTTCAGTGAAGTTTTAAATCAACTTTGGAAATATAATTTGGGGATCAAACCCAAAAAAATTTGTGAAAGATTATTAAATTAGAAACAGGGAGTCTTGACTCAGTGACTGTCTATATATGGAAGTCTGAAATCTCCCTAGCAATCTGTTATTTTCCCAGCTGTCCATTCTTCTGGCATCTACTTCTAGTTCCATCTTTTTTATGTACACAGAAACTTGTTCTACTCTGAGCAGATGAGACAGTAAAAGATGGGAAATTTGTACAGAGAATTACTCTATAACCCATTGAATATCATGTAGCTTAAGGCTTAGAGCACATATGCAAAAGCTGAGAAGCAGCAATTTAGTTCTTTTCCAGCTTAATGACATTCAAATCTCCTCTCCTGGCTATGCCATTTTAGGCACCTATTTTTTTTCTCGGTCATTTCTTATAAGTCTAAGTATGTAATTTGGTTTGATTTAGCACCCTTGAGTCTAAAATGTAGTTATTGCTTTCCCTGCTTACTGTGCACGTTTTAATTGTTAACTGTTATAAAAGAAGAGCAGTGACAGAAAAATAGTGATTTTTAATTTCTGAATTACTTTTCAATGCATATAACCTCTATACCCTTTAGATATTTGCACAATACCAAATGTAGCAATATCAGACTTGTAATTTTCATGCAGTTACAGAATCCCTTGGGATTCTTGAGAAGTAAAACAACTTGGAGAGGAGGCAAGTTGAAAAGTTGACAATCTGTCTAAATGTTCGCTTTACTGGATGACACATCAGTGCTTAAATGTCTGGTGTTCTGTTTAATTAGGATCAAGTGTATTTGGCATGATAAAAAGGCTGTTAGTTTCAAATATGTAAAATAACTTCTGAAGCTGTAAGACCAAAAATGTAAAGAGCATTTTGGTGTTTATTAAATATCTGTGATATTTAAAAGTAATAACTTTTAAAATTTAGAACTTTGTATATAAGGAATGGAGATTAACAGTGAAATTAATATCAAAAGGCATCAGTCCTTTCCAATTGGTGCATACTTGAAAAAGTCAAAATGGGCAAAAAGTTGTTTCCTGAGATATTATATTGCATAACCTTTTAAGGAGACAGTGAATCTAGTCAGAGATATGGTGAAAAAAAAGAGAGTAATTAATGACAGAAATAGGCTTGTGCTCATTTACTTGAAAGAATTGCAACTCTTAATGGATATGCACTGGAGCGATCCATTGTTTAGAGCTCTTGTTGTCTATCAAATAAGGAAAAACACCTCTGAGGTCATGACCATGCTTTCATTCCCCCGTGGCCAAATATAATTATTAAACTGCTCTACTTTGGGATGTCAGCTAAATTGTCAGAGTGGTGTTTACACAGTACTCATTAGTAGTGACAGATGTTACTTTAATTCCTGGACTGATGCTTATAAATTCTGGTGGAAAAAAGTCCACCAGAGTTAAAAAAACCTGCTATATCTTTTACTTCATTTACATGTAGTAACCATCCCAAAGTATGAGATCTATTCTTTTGGAATGGAAACACAGCCTAAAGAGTATGAATAATACAATGTTAAACAAAGTTTCTGTGTTTCTAGTGTGTTATTTATAATGATCCATGAATTCTTATATAAAGATGTTTTATAATTTCTGTGTTTCTTATTTTGTTCTGGGGTTTTTTTTCCCAACCTTTCTGTCTTCTGAAAAGTTACAACACATTTAAAAAAAAAAAAAAAAAAAAAACAAAAACGGGTTTTCCAGTTGTACAACCTGGTAGCTGTTTCATTTTCAAAAATGTTTAGCTGCTCTTGCAGTTTCTTATAGTGGTATAAGTTTTTGGTTTGGGCAGACAGAGTAGATGCAGCAGTTAATAATGAAAACGGATTACCTGCACGTTATGGTCATGAAGGTTGAATGCTGGTAGTAGATACCAGCCTCATAAATAGCAATTATAATGCTGGCTTTGAGACTTCTTATTTTGGCTTTTGTTCACAGTTGTAGTTAGTTCTTTGAAAAAGACATGTTTGGGATCTCCCACAAATCCATAGTAGATACAGATTTGTGTATCCACTTTCTGGATGATTGCTTGCTTCAAGTCATACCATACTGATTACTCCACTCAGTTTAACTGCTCTTTAAATTAATTTGCTTTTTTTTTTTTTAAACAAAATTCATATCAAATACAGGAGACTGATTGTAGATGAGATATTTAGCTAAGATCTAGTTTAAGTGCACTCTAAAGAAGTTGTTTTGTGTCCCTGAAATGAAAACTTTGGGGCTACATAAACTGCTATTTGATTAAGCCAGATGGGTAAACATAACATTTGCTTGCTGCAAGATAATAAGACTATAAAACAGTATTATTTATATTATGATACTTACCATAATGCACAAAAGGCATCAAATCTGCTTTGATAACCAGAATATTAAACTGACAAAAGGAGTTGCTAGATTTTTTGATGCATTAACCGGGCAAAATCAGGCCACATTTTATACTGAAAATACTGGCAGTAAGTCAAATAATCATGATGTATCTCAGTGGGCAGATTTGTGTAAAAACAGAGAAGCCAAATGTCTTCCCGTATTAACAGAAAAGTAAATAATATTGTCTGTGGTTGGAATGCTAATGTAAAAACGTTGTGCATTCAATTATGGATGGAAAGTATCCACACCTTGAAGCTTTTATTTCATCATCTCTTACAGCTTCCATTGCATCAACTTGTAATGATCCTGGGACACCACAGAATGGCACTAGATATGGAGACAGCAGAGAACCTGGAGACACTACCACCTTTCAGTGTGACCCTGGCTATCAGCTTCAAGGACAGGCAAAAATTACGTGTGTGCAACTGAATAACAGATTTTTCTGGCAACCTGATCCTCCTACTTGCATAGGTAATAAGATAAGTTGTTAGTCTCTATTTAAGATTAATACAGTCTGGATTTCTTGTTTAACTACTGGCCATACAGTGTTAATGCTGGAGTCTCCGCGGGACTTGGTTATTTTATACTTATGGATAGTGTCAACCTCATTCTCTAGATTAACACTATTTTGGGGCATGATTTTCTTACTCTTTTTTTATTCTTCATACACGTTTGAAGCTGACCAAGTCCAATAGAAATAATTAAACAGAAGTGAGGATTTGGATTAAAAAAAATTCTTGTCACAATGGTCATGTTAGAATAGTATTCTATGTAATAGTTTAGTTACATAATAATCAACATCTCTGGAAATTTACCTACTAGACACAGTAATTTCTTAAATCCTTGTTATTTTGTTGCCTACTGATTTATGATTAAACAAGAGTTATTTTAACAATCGTAAAAAAGCAAATACAATAGCAGTGGAATAAACATAATGCTTTTTCTTTCTACAAGTCATTTTGGAGAGGACTTTCCAAAATAGTAAATCCTCAAACAACTGCAGTCCCTCTGTTTCTCTAAAGAAAAAATACTGTGAAGGATTCAGGATAATGCGGGATAGTTTTTCTGACTATATATCCCAGAGCATGGTATAACCTGAACATTGTCTTCCGGATATCTTGTGTGCAAAGTGCAAATATCAGCACAAAAATGCTTACTAAGCATACTGGGATCATTAACAAATTAAAAATATTTAAATAAAAAATTGAAATAAAATATATCTAGTACCTCTCTGGTCTAGAAGATTCACATTTTTACTTTAAATACCAATTATAATCACTCCATAGTTCTTTACAGTCTAGTGAAATCCCCAAAAAAAACCCAACACAAAGAAAAGAAGAAAATAGGAAATAAGACAGAAAGGAAGAAAGAAATACAGAATCCTTTTGGACAAAACATATATACATAATTGTTGTTATTTTTCCATATACTCAAGGTGATTTTGAAGGAAACAGCAGATTAAATTAATCTTTGCTGTAGACATAACAATAGTAGAAACCTTAAGAGTTCTGTAAGGCTGTTATACATTTTTTTTTAAATTTTCATTAAGTCCTTATTTCAGTATACTGACTTATAAATGAAATGTCCTGAAAAAGAAAGTCTTCTTTAAAATGTTTAATGCAGATTTGAAACCCTTAGTACCAAGTGTTTTATGCTATAAATTTATTTCTCTCAGTCTGCTTGACTTGGTAATGCAAATGCAGCCCATGTTGAATACTATACACTTTTGTTAAACTTCAATGTGAGTATCATCTAGGAAAGCTGGATTCCTGATATGTTTGCAAGTAAAATTCAATTTATGGTAACTAAATAAATGTATTTGACTTTTGATTTGGGTAGTATCTTTACTGAGTGAATCAGACTGTTGTGCTACACCTATGGTCAAAAGAAACTGCATCCTGAGTCCTACTATTCAG
Source organism: Dendrocincla fuliginosa (assembly GCA_035047845.1). Classification (NCBI taxonomy): domain Eukaryota; kingdom Metazoa; phylum Chordata; class Aves; order Passeriformes; family Dendrocolaptidae; genus Dendrocincla; species Dendrocincla fuliginosa. Next base: position 93,707,164 of record JAWWMO010000121.1, read on the forward strand.
CTTTTCCAGTTTTTAAAGTGGTTCCAGTACATAAGAAATTTTCAGCTTCATTGAGACAGGATTAAGTAAAAGCAAAAATATAGAGGACTTCCTATTTAACTTCCTATTTTTATTCCTTTTCAAACAACTTTTCCTGTGCTGCTTTTGAATACAAAAAGAGACCGCTTTTAAAAAAGGAAAACAGCAAAATTTTTGTTAACTGAAGTGGGAAAACCTTGTTTGGTTGTTTTTTTTTTTTTAATATTATTAATTTTGGTAAATGTAGAAGTCAATTTATTCCTATTTAACAGCTAATGTGTGCTTGTGTATTTAACTTGCGTCCGTATTCCTATTTCTTTTTACATTGTGACAGCTGCATGTGGAGGAAACCTGACAGGCCCAGCAGGAGTTATTTTATCACCTAACTATCCACAGCCTTATCCTCCTGGGAAAGAATGTGACTGGAGAATAAAAGTAAACCCTGACTTTGTCATTGCCTTGATATTCAAAAGGTACCATTTCTCCATGAAAGCCTCTCTTTTAAAGGGTTTTAAATGTTGCATATAAAAATGGCATATTTATAATTTCTAAAAGCTTCTAATTATATTCTCTGGCTAAATTCTAGAGCATACATGTAATATGTGCTATATCATTTCTTCCAAATAGCATCAAATAAAAAATATAGTTAAATGGTACTTTTGCTGCCAAATGTATTCCTGAAAAACAAAACTTTGTGACATATGAAATAAAAATCTTTGAAAAACGATGTCATTTTTTTTTTTAGACAGTTAAACTGTAGCAGAAAATTTAGCTTTTATAAATACAGACTAAATATACTTTGCTCAAAGTGTGTAGATCAGGAAAAAGGTTTGCTCTGCTTAGTCAAGAAATAAAAGACATTGAGATAAGGTTGTATCATAATTTTAAAGAAGCTTTATTAGAGTGTTCTCTAATCAAACTATATGTGTTGCATAGATTTTTGACACAAGTTTGAAGTTCAGGCATAGAGCCATATTCATGTTTCAGTTTATCATTTCAATATGAATCAGTCATATATAATCACCTTGCTTGCTATATCTATGGATGTAAATGCAATTTTTTTTTTCATTTTTTTTGATATTCTGTCTTAAGTGCAATTTTTAAACTAAGAATGGTAACATTGCTATTGACTTCAGTGTAACAGTAAGCAATTGTCATTCTTTCAGAAAGAGATGGGAGCATGTTCAGAATTTTGCTGTGTAATATTTGCAACCTTTCTTTGAAACAAAAACAAAACACCAAAACAACAACAACCAAACAACACCAAAATAACAAAATAATCAAATGTCTTTCATTTTTTTGATTGAAGTGTATTTTCTGAAAACTATTGATAGACACAAAATTAGAGAACCAAAGGGTAAGGTACTTGAAATTATATAAGAAATACGTTCTTCAGTTATTTGATCAAATATCGTTAAGGGATGAGAACAGTTCTCTACTAATTACATTCTTTTTCTGGCTTTCCATACCTCTTGAAAATAGGGCATAAAATATTATTCATTATATGAAGCCATTTCTGTTTGACATTATGGAAATGTTTACTGCTGATTCCTTAGGTAAAGATATTATTTCTTTTGTGTTACATAGTTTGGAAAGGTTTGTGTCTAACAGTATTAAATGATGTAATAGAAATAAAAACAGTTGACCATCACACTCTGGAAACAGAAAAAAATATTTATTTTGTTTTGCAAAGATGAATAGAAAGACAAAAATCCACCCACTTGACTGAGTCCCTGCCTTGACTTTCTTCTTTTTAACATAGTTTTATTATGTTTTCTACAATGTTCCTAGTATATGCTTTTGTCTCACTCTGCATACATTACTCATACAAATGCCTGAGATTTATCTTTATCTGATCTCAGAACTTAATTACATTCCTCTGAAAGACACTTGATTCATCTTCATAATTACATTTTAAAACATATAGATGTCATAAAATGTAGCACAACATATATGGTTTAATTACAATAATATTAATTAATACTAGCTTATCATATTTGTCTGGTATAATTTGGGCAAGCACAAAGGCAGGTTCCAGGATAGTGTTCTATCTATGTGAAAACATCTTTTTTAAAAAAATGCTAGGCTTATGTTTGTAATAGAGGGATTTAATATCATAGAGTCCCTCAATAGAGGGACTTTTATTTTAAGCTAGTTGTCTGGATCATTCCTCTGGTCACTGGTAGGAGGCAGCCGTTCTGAAGCAGGTGATTCTATAATATTAAGAAAGGTTTTTAAGATATGTGGGAGGATATGCATGATGGCTTTTGGAAAGCTGAATGTATTCAAATCATTGGTCAAAAGAACTCCATTGAAAGTTAGTATATTTTCACTGTGAATCATATTTAAAAAGACATTTATTTCTGGAGAACAAAATGTGTTAGGCAGAAGATTGGCAGCCACAGTCATAGTAATGTTTAACTCATTAAAAAAAAATGAAGACTTAATTCTCTTTTCCCTTTATTTTCAGTTTCAATATGGAACCCAGTTATGATTTTCTACATATTTATGAAGGAGAAGATTCCAACAGTCCTCTAATTGGCAGTTTTCAAGGCTCACAGGCTCCTGAAAGAATAGAGAGCAGTGGTAACAGTTTGTTTCTGGCTTTTCGCAGTGATGCTTCTGTCGGAATGTCAGGATTTGCCATCGACTATAAAGGTACTGTTCTCATCTTAAGCAACATAAAGGGAAAAAAGTGTTAGCATTTATTGAGACTCAAATCTGTTTACTTCTATATGTACTCATACTGGACTGCCAAATACCTTGATGCATTGGTACATGTTTTAAAAAAACTATTTTCTCTTAATATGTGAAGGAAAACAGAAAGCGTATTTCATGAAATCTCTTTCATATCGTTTATGCATGTTTTCATCTTCCTGAAAAAAAAAAAAATATATAGGTAGAAGATGTACATAAAAAGTAACATTTGGAAAAGAGTTTTGGAATAATGGAATTGTCTTACCCAGGTAGACTACCTGACTGTTTCTTTTGTGTCAATACATACCAATACATTTTCCTCTCTTTTGAATCCGCAAATGCATTTTTGAGTTAATACCACTGGATAGTATTTGCATTTTTTTGGAAGGAGTGCCTATTACTATATAGAGATTGGGTTCCGCTACCTGTTTATTGAAACCTCACGTGCATTGAAAATGCTGGGATTTTCCAGTCACTGGTGTTGTTCCTGACTTGATTTTAATCTTTACTGAGATTTATCAAGCTGTTTTTCAGCAGCAGAGGTGCTGCCTCAAATTCTTATTCTTGAAAATGGAAGCAAGTCACATTAATGTTCATGTTAAATATGAAGGAACAAAAAGATCTAAGAGATATAGAAGTAATATAAAAGAGAAGGAAGTGAAAAAGAACTATAAAGTCATTTTTATATTTAGTCTTCATCTGTTGTCCAACATCATGAGTTAGTCTTTGTGTTGACAAGGTTCTTCTTCACAAATTGTCACATTGCCATATATGAAATCTTAGACTGTTTGTTCCTGTCTAAAAAAAAAATTGTAAAAAAAAGGGAAAAAAATTGTTCCAGAAAGTCTGCAAGGCCTGCAAGGAAAGGAACTGTAATGTTGAGAAGAAAAAGACATAAAGATTCCCACTAAAAATGTGCATACACATTTTCACTGCGTGTCTATTTTTTGTTCTCAGTATATTCTGATATGTGTGACTCCTGGAAGTTAAATGAAATTATAATTAAATAAAAATAAAAGCTATAAGAACAGAACAAGATACTGAATAAAGTTATTGTAGTCAATGAGTAGTATGTTTGTGTCGAGTAATTAAATATTTTTCTTCAGTACATTATTTAATATTTTATATAAAATTTTAAAAATAATAGAAGGGATGGAAGGGATTTAAAGATCACCTAGTTCTAACACCTCTGCCATGGGCAAGACACCTTCCACTAGACCAGGTTGCTCAAAACCCCATCCAACCTGACCTTGAACACTTCCACAGAGGGGACATCCAAAATTTCCCTGGGCCTCATGATCTTATAGTGAGGGATTACCTCTTTATATCGAATCTAAACCTCTCTTTCAGTTTGGAGCCACCCCCCTTGTCCTATCACTACATGAACTTGTTGTTGACTACCTCAGCCTCCTCCATGTCCTGGGTAACCAGGTCTCCCATTTGTTTCTGGAGACGACACAAATTTTCCCTAGTCTTCCTTTGTCAGTGATGTATGCATAGAAGTGGTGAATTCTAGAACTGGATGTTTTTCTTCTACAATACTAAACTTTATTTTAGTCACTCAGCTTTCACAGAGCTCCGCTAACAAAAGGTAGGAAGAAAATGCTGCTGGTTAGATCCTCTCACTATGAATAATGTATTGATAAGCTGTTGAAAAATTTAAACTGACTGGAAAAAATATGGATAATTTTGGTTCTGGTTTTTTTTGTGGGTTTTTTTTTTGTTTGTTTGTTTGGTTTTTTTTGGTTTGTTTTTTTTTTTTTTGTGGGGGGGGGGATTTTTGTTAAGTTGAAAGTGTATATAGACCTACTGTAATTCATTTTAACAGAAAAGCCACGGGAAGCTTGTTTTGATCCTGGAAACATCATGAATGGGACAAGGATTGGAACAGACTTTAAGCTTGGTTCAACTATTACTTATCAGTGTGATTCTGGATATAAGATTATTGATCCTTCAACTATAACATGTGTAATTGGTACAGATGGAAAGCCAGCATGGAACAGAGCATTGCCATCCTGTAATGGTATGTACCATTTTCTTACCATTTCCTTCGTCCCCCCAGTGAATTCAGTTTCTCAGACATTGAGTTATTTATACTATTGCTATACATATAGATTGTATATAAAAAAAAAAAAAAATCTGAGGTCAAAAAATGAGAGTTATGGTGAGTGTTGGACTATAGCTCCGTCAATAATGTATCAAGCATTTAAAAATATCTTTAAACTCTGGAATCAGCACATGTTCATATAAAGACTGCAAAGGAACGTATAAGTTTCTTTAGACACCCAGTATTATTTAGGATAGGTATCACAAGCATCTTAATACTGCATTAATTGTCACCTCAGAATAAGAATTATAATTACTGAGGCAGAAAATTAAAATGACATCTCAGAATTATGGCTAATTTATCCTCTATCCCTTGTTTCAGCATTCATGTTGTATATATATATATACGGAACAATTTTAACAAATCAAAAGGAAGTTCCGTATATTAGTTAATGACCATAAAGCACTAATGTATTTATGTTGAAAAATAGTCTCCTGCAAAATTTTAGATTTTTAATTATCTGAGAAGACAATTTGAAGGAAACATTTCTACAACTCCATAACCTGGGCATTTCTTTTAAATTAAGTATAAGTGATGTACTTCCATTCCAGTGAAATGTTCATGACTTGATAATTAGAAGACAGACTTTGTGTCTTAGTTTCTGGAATCCTCAAAGCAAGAAGAAAGGGATATATAAAGATTTTAAATTCATGGCATAAACTGATTCCTTGTGATATTTAAGTTTCACCTCAGCTACATAATCCTATTCCACTGGTAGATCAAACATAACTTCTACCATTACATTGGATTTTTGAATAATTCATATAAGCAGCTAAGAGAAGATGTGGATTTGTAGTATTAATTGGTGTCTGTGTAAGGAAGTTAAACTTGTAGAGATATTTCAAGTGTGATTTTAAAGATTTTAAAGCAGAAAGGGCAGGGAGCTGAGCAAAGTACAAGCTCTGCCCTTGCTCTCTAAGCACAGTTCCACCACACATGAGCCAGGTCAGCAGAGCCAGGAGCTGGGAACAGGGTCCTTGCACAGCCCCAGACCAATGACCTTGTCCACCTGGGCTCCTTCTCAGAGCTACTTTCTAGGCAGCTGTTAAATTATACTCTGCTACATGTAAGATACCCACAGTAGGGTAATGTTGATTTACTTTGTTCCTTACAATAGAATATTTTCCTTGCTAGTTCTGTAGCTGTAAAGAGTTTCTCTTAATCTTTCTGTTCTTTTTTTATATACATATGAAGCTGATGATTTGTTATACATGTGATCTCTGTGCGTTTCTCATAACCATTTGAGACGCTATGAAAAACAAGGTGATTCAAGCATACATTCACAAAGTGGAATCCTTGGCATACTGTCTGCATATATATATATTTCTCTGAGACAAAAGATAACTGTATCGTGCTATTTATTTATGCAGTACCATATTTTTTTCCTGAGCGTTTAAAATCATTAATATAGGCAGATATTCAAATAAAAACCCCACCTAAATTCTGTGTTTACCGTATCTTTCAATCAAATAATTTATACTTCTAGTCCACTGTGAATATTTGTAGCCAAGTGAAACTCTCATATATTCTAATTTTAAATAAATTATATTAAAAATTATATACTAAGAACTGTTAGGAATTTCAGTATGGGAAATCAAAACAAAAGCAAAACCAGTAAACTGTCAATTTTTAATCTTTAGATTTTTTAGATTTGGAACCAACTAATAAAGACAACTCTAATTAATATAATGTGTCTTTCTGTTTGTTTCCAGCACCATGTGGAGGGCAGTATACTGGATCAGAGGGAGTCGTTTTGTCACCAAATTATCCTCATAATTACACTGCTGGACAGACTTGTCATTATTCAATAACTGTCCCTAAAGAATTTGGTAATAATTTCTTCTATTGATTTATCAATCATTATAATTGTCCTACTGTTCAAATGTTCTTTATGTGTAATAACAACCTTAGATTTTCAATACATTGCAAATTATTTATAAAAAAATAAATATAAGCCTGACATGGAAATTGATTCTTGGGTTTTGACCTTTTACTTCTCCCCAGAGTAATCAATAGATTTCAGCTAAGCCATCTCTGTCTGCTATCCAAGCCTATCCTGAATACATTCATTGATTGCATTACTCATCATTATAGGATAATCATGCATTTGAGCTTCCTGCAAAGTAAAATCAAGTGTCAAAAACCAAGCTCTTATAATCCTCTTATATTTTAACTATTTGTTTTTCATGTTTTAACAAGGACAAGATGCATAGAATCCCATTTAAGAGGTACAGTGGAGGGAAAGGAAGAAATTTTACATAAAACTACAAGAAAAATTTCCCAAAATCACCTAATTATTTGAATATGTCAAAATGCTTGGACAAAATCTCTAAATGTATGTAGGATGTGGCTTTCTGAAAAGAAGTTTTTTCTAATTCAAATCCAGGCAAACAGCAACAAGATCCATTTTACTACTTTCTTACCAAAAGACTGAATTCACAGCAACTTAATGTTGTAACAACTCAGATGTAAATAAAAAACAGGTGGCTAGAGTGATGAAGTATTATTTTTATTGACTTGGTTTTACTAGGTTTGAACTTCATGTTTCAACAGCTATGTGACATTTTAATTCAGTCAACTATTTGATATTTATTAGTGAGATATGTTATATAGTTAAAAGATTTATTAATACACTTCAAATTATGTACAGTTGAAGTGCAAATTAAGTGTAGCAATATGACAAAGCTGGTAGCACACTAATTTTTAATATCTGATTAGCTTTATTGTTTTTCTGATAAAATATGTACTAATGCAAAGTTAATAAAATTGACAAATCATTAAGTTTAAAAAATATTACTCAGATTAAAGCCAGATAAGCAACTAATTAAATCTAATAATAGGTGCTGCTTAATAGTTGCTAAGGTTGGTAATGTCCTTTTGGTAAAAACTTTTCTTTTTAGATATTCCATTTCCTTATTCTCATAGGTATGTATATATATACATATGAAACACAAAATAAGACTTCTTTGACTGGACATCACAGTTTTGGGGAAAGCATGACTTACTAAACATTTTTTTTAAAATAAAAAAATAAGAAAATAATGAAAAGCAGATAATATTTCTATTACATAAGTTTGACGCAAATGTTTTATTATGGCACAAAATAAAGTAAGTTGGAAAGATTAATGCAGAAATTCACTGGTAACTAAGACAAGTAGAAATATACCCTTAAATTTGTATTTGACAAGACTAAGTTCTTTCATCATTTTTTCCTTTTTTTTTTTTTTTTTGAAATGTAGTTGTGTTTGGACAATTTGCCTATTTTCAGACAGCTTTGAATGATGTGGCAGAATTATTTGATGGAGAAAACTCTCAGGCTAGACTTCTTAGTTCCCTGTCTGGATCCCACTCAGGTAATTAATAAAGAAAAAGTGCTATACATTTCTCGTGGAGCTTAACATTGGGAAAAAAAATAAATCAGAACACTGTTATGAATTTAATTTGAAAATAGAGTTATTGAAACAGGATGACAAGGGAAATGGAACATCCTTCTAAATCCTTGAATCATGACATTGTTCTGGAACATGTTTTGGGCAGGAATTGATTTCTGGGGTGAGTGCAGAAATAAATGAATGATATTCTCAGAACTCTATGTAAGAGGGTAGATTGGATGGTATAATTATCTTCTGTTCCCTAAACTTTTTGAACTATACATCTACATATTCAGAATGTCTAATTTAAACACAAATTACTTGTATTTACAAAATGCAATTATCTGTATGCAAACATGCACTTAGACTAAAAGCAGGCCAGCTGTTGCAGTCAGGTAACTATAGCAAAATGCTGACATTATGAAATAGTAACTCAGATTATATTAATTTCATCATGGTCAGAATTTCCAAAGTATCCATATGTATAATGACTGTGTTCATCTCCAGTAGATAATATATAAATATGTTTCTGCAGCTATGAATGGGTTTTGTCATAAACTTCTAATATTTAGGAGGGTTTATATGTGAGTTTAAGAATTTTGCAATCCAGGGCTTCTCATGGCTTTTCGGCTTTTACTTTGAATAACTGGAGAGATACTTCATATGAAAAGAATGCAACATATCTATTTGATTTATAGAAAATATATTATTTGAAAAACTCAGCTCATAATTTTCCTCTGGTGAATCCCAGATGTTTGTGTCATAAGAAGAGTTCACAAACAAATTTTAAGATTTGTTTAATTACTGGAGAGATTTCAGCAACAAGACAAAATTATATGTTTAAATTTAAGAGACAGCTCATCTAAGCAGCAAGTTTTACTGCATCAAACTTTTAAGTAAAAGTTAAAACTAATGTTTGATTTCACAGCAGACTTTTGAAAATATTTAAAGGGAATTTAAACTTGTGATTTTTATTTATTACTAGTGGCATCTGATTTACGTTAATTTAGGATAACATTCTAAATTTAGGATTCCATTCTAGTTACATGGAATCACTAGTTGCAGTAATATAAAATTAATCAAAGTGAAAGAATTCACTGGGCCCAGGTGGCAGTAGTGTTCTCCAGTCAAGTAGTTTATTTGAGCTCTAGTTCCAACAGCTGCAGTAAATGTCAGAAGGTTTATGCTGTTGAATCACAAAGTCATTTTATTTTGACAAGTTTTCAAACCTCCAATAGCAAATTTAATTTTGTACAATGTTATTTATTTTTTATTTAACTATAGAAGAAAACATAAAACTTTGTGTTTTAACAGTATATTTGATTATATACTGAAGAGCTGTAACTGTTGTTTCTGTTTTGCGTATTTAATTTATTTACTATTTCCATTTTTAGGAGAGACATTGCCTTTGGCTACATCTAATCAAATTCTTCTGCGATTCAGTGCTAAGAGTGGGGCATCAGCCAGAGGGTTTCATTTTGTTTACCAAGGTAAACATGTCTGCTTTTGCTGGAAGACACTGGCGCCAGTTTCATGAAGTGTATTGTCTTTTTCATTGGTCTTAATATATTGCTTTAAATATGGGTGTAGTCTTAAATATTTTTCCAGTAATCAGGGACTTCTCCTGATGGTAGACTGGCTTCATAAAGGCAGTTGTCTACTTTGATTTCCTATCTGGCCCCTTGGACTTGAATATGTTCTGCCTTTCTCAGTAGTCTGTAATCTGTTGCTCCCTTATTCCTGAGTGAACTCAAGGAGTTTGAGAGTTTGCTTAGTTGTATTAGTCTTTCTCAGTACTCTCCGTTGATTTTTTAAGAGTTATGTTCGGGCTGCTAAAGAATTCTGACTCCTTGGAGAGCTTAGAGAGAAAATTACTGTGGCAGAGACCATCAGGCAGTTTCAGTATTTGAAGGGTGGGTGGGAGACTTGCTGTCTGTTTCTGACCCAGCTGAACTTCTTTGCACACTGCAGCTGAAGTGCAAGAGTGAGGCAGCATGAGCAAGTCTGTTAGCATACTGCTGGCTGGCTGAGTAAACTGAGTTGATCCATGAGTGGAAGAATGCAGTCTGGTGACACCTGGACCAGTACTTACAGATTCATTGTCTGTGCAGGCAACAAATGCAGTCCCAAAGGGACTTCTGGGCAGTTCACTAGATGTATTGCCCACACACCTTATAAGCTTAATGAAACAGTCACTGAACACTGTGGTTTATTGTGTACTAGCTTTTGGGTTTTACTAAACTGAAGTGTAAAAATAGTTTGGGGTTGTTCTCAATAATATTACCAAGATTCCTAGATTCCCTTTTAATTTTGATATTTTTTTTTTAACATTGGAGCGCATTCATATTTTGACACAGCAACTACAGGGAAAGACCTGTGTCACTTCAAAAATATGTCCACAGTTTTAAGGAGATTGTTTTTTAAGCCTTCTTACTTTTCTGCTTATAGGAAGATATCATCTTGATTGCACACTCTACTTTGTGCAATAATGATATGCTCAAGGTATCATTACCTCCCCTTTGCATCACTGGCATTAAAATTTGTCCTGGAAAATAAATCATAAAAGAGGAGGAATATAAACTTCTGGAATTAGAAAAGAGCTTTCAGCATTCAGTTCTTATCCATTTGCATAAGAATGACATCTTTCTGTCTAAGTCTATTTGATTTTTGTATTACTAAAATGTTATTTTTTGCTGCTTTATAAGCATTCATAGTGATAGAAACCCACAATTTTATTAGCTGTCTGTATATATATACACACACATAGATTTCTTTTGAACTCGAAGTCTCCAGATGAGAACAATGCTGTGCCTCATTTCAGTCATTTGTGGGTTTAGTAACTGTAAGAAATAGATTTCAACAAATAAGAGCAGAAAATGAGTTACACAAAGTCATTTTATTTTTCTCAGGGTAATCATGAAGATATTTGAATATAAAGGGATTTTAATATATTTAAAAATATATCTTAAGAGCTTTATTTAGTAGAGCTTCATATATACGCATATATTGGTTAATGAGTTAGTGGCATTTAATAAGCTCTATCATTTGGAGATTTCTTCTGTCTTATTTTGAAGCATGTGATCATACTTCCAGTGACCACCTGTTTGATAGCCTTTTAAATACTCCAGAGAATGGCATCCACTCTCACAGTGAACACAGTAATCTGGTCTGCAAAGTCAATCATTTTATTTATTGCCCTCTATTCCAGGTTGACCTTCTTCCCAATTCACTTTTCCACTGGGCTGATTTCAATTTTGTTTCAGAGCAGCAAGAAACATTTATTAAAAGATGGAGTATAATTACTATGGAAAATGAAATGTCTCTGTGATACAGTTTGAGAAGTCTAGGTTGCCGACACTATAGGCAAAAACTAAAATGAAGGCTAGAGGGGCAAAAAAAGTTGTTGTTTGCATTATTTCACATTCTGGTTTGAGCAAATAACAGATAAGGTTTGTAGCTTTTGATTCAGGTGTAATGGCTTTTGTAATGTCACTTTCTCAAAACCTTCTTTTTACCTGGATATGTCATCTATGTCCTCATTTCTTTTTCTCAGATCATCACTTTTCCTTGTATTTTGTGCAACAGGTAGAGTATCTATAATATCAGACTGGATGAATACCCAGTTTTTCAAACTACTAGGGTCAGGTATGTTGGCATATGCTAGGAACAATCGTGTTTAAGAAGACCAAGAATTATATTTTTTTCAGGTTTTCTTATGTTTATCTTCCTGCTAAGACATCACCCAAGAAACAAGAGCCTATATTTTTGTACAGCTGAGGCTGCAGCAGTATAGAGTTCTTTCCACAAAAAGGAAAGTAATGGCCTTTCTACCATCCAAAAATTTATGGGGTTTTAATACTTGTCTTCTTTTACTCACTCTACTATACAAATGTATGAACTAGTTTATAAGGTCAAATGAGATTTTAAAGAGGATTATTAAGAAAGGTACCATACTAGAATCAGGAAGTACTGTGTGATAAAGACAGAAGGGAACAAGAATATAAGAGGAATATGACTTTAATAATTAAGTTTACCTAATCTCTGTCAAGAATAAAATGCACAGTAACACATTGCCTATTAAGTGTAATTAGAGAGCAGAACTAAGACTGTTAGTATTACTTTAGATATGTGTTACCAAGACACATTATGTCCTGCTTTAAAGCAGTCATCCTAGAGAGATGGTTGATGCCCCAAACTTGTCAGTGTTTAAGAGGCATTTGAAAAATGCCCTTAATCACATGTTAATAACAGGACTTGGTCAGTCCTAAATTGGAAAAACAGTTGGACAATCATTTAGATTGTTGTGGGTGTCTTCCAACTAAATCTATTGGTGAGGAGGCATTTCAGCTGTCATCTTTTAGAGTAACACACCTAGTTTCCTAACTTTTTAATAGACATTTGAAACTCTACTGTGTTTTGCCAGGGACTATTTAAATCTAAATCCCATTTTATGCAGTATGGAACTACCTCACTTTGTTGTTATGTCTAGCTTCCATTACATGAATTCTTAAGGCAGTCCTTTTTAAAACAGGGGGAGAAAAGGTTACAAAAATAGTACCTCTTATGTGATTTAGCATCTTTAGCATTTTTTTATCTCACTGTAACTATTAACAGAGTATTAGTATTAGTAACCATTAACAGAGTGAAAAACTGAGCAAAATGTTGATTTTAACATGTCATTGAATATTTCTTGCTGACAATAGAATAATCTGACACAACTCCAGCCATGGATATTTGTGGCTATCATGGCTAATGTCAGTAAAATAGTGGCTTTTAGTCTGAAAAGGAAGCACATAACAGTACCTTTGTTTTGTGAACTAATCTAAGAGTCCTCGTAAACTGCTCCTACATGCTATCATGTCAGAGAGAGCTTGCTTACAGGAAAATAACTTTCATAGAACCAGATTTTGATGAAACCAGATGCTTAGACATTCTTTGTTGAGAGGTGCTGAAAATTCTAGTTACACAAAAAACCCAAAACAAACAAAAAAAGCCCGAAACCTGTTTGTGTGTACATTTCCAGCTGTGATTACTGAAAATTATAGGATATTCTTAAATCTGGCACTCAAAAAGGGTCCTTTTTGAGCACAGCTATTGTAGGGATTTGTTGTAGGGATGCTGAAATTTTCAGTCAGATTATGTAGCCTCTTAGGTAAGACAGATAAGTTTTAGACATGTGAAAAGCTGAAAGTTTAACTAGCAGGGGGCTGAGGTGGTGACCTGTGTGGGAGAAGGTCATGGGCTACAATGTGCCACTGGCAGCTTCCTCTGAAGCTGGTGTAAACTAGCACTCACAGGCCAGAGCTTCTACTAGTCAGAGAAGCATGTGGTACCAATTCTCAAAAATATCTTAGTGACAACCACTTTGGGGCAGAGATGCTTCTGGGTATGTGCAGCTAGAGATGCTTCTGGAGGGATTGTTGGAGACACATTCTTGGAAAAAGGATCTCCATGCCAAAGAGCTAGTATTTCTAAAGGGACTGTGGCATGTGGGTAACCCATGCTGGAGTGAGAACACTCAGAGGGATTGGCAGCCTGTGAAAGTCTGCAGTAGGGGACGTATTTGAGCAACTGTAGCACATGGGAGACCAGACTGGAATAAGAACAATCAGAAAAGCTTGAAGAGAAAAATGAATAAAACACTAAGTACATCAAAGAAAGGAAAAAAAAAAAAAAAGAAAAAAAGAAAAAAAAGAAAAGGCAAAAAGAGAGCACATGACCCCAGCCTCCTGTGCAGCCTCTCACCTCTCTGGCAGAACAAAGATGGACACAAGGAAGTTGAGACAAAGAAAGGGGGAGAATGGATGTTTGAAGTTGAGCCTGGTAAGAATTAAGTAAAACTGTTTACTTCAGGTTTTGTTTAATTCTTTGTGTTCTCTTTCTCTCAAGTCTCGAATTAGTGATCAGTGTGATTAGTGTAAATTTGTAATAAATAAAATTAAGCATAATTAAGTATAAATTCTCTGAATTGAAAGTAGTTTGCCCAGAACAATGTATTGAACCTTTTTCTGTCACACAACTGAGAATGATTTATCTCGTGACCAAAATTCCCATTTGAGAAAGTAGACCTGACCAAGGGATGGATTAATGCCTAATCAGGTGGCAGAAGGTCCAGTTCTAGGCATATGACAGTCAGGTCGTTCAATGTGTGAGCAGCCATCATTACCTACTCAGTTGTAAAATCATTATCACCTAGTCCATTGTGAAGTCATTATACAATGAAGTAAAAAAAAAAAAGGTTTGAGTAAAATAATGCTTGTACAGAAGATACTTTGGTAGAGAAAAGGCTATTAATCCCAATAAAAGAACAAAAAAAAGAGAAGGCAAAGTCAGCTGAACTGACCTAGCAGACTGCATCACCTTACTTTACATTTTTCCAGGAGTGTGTTAGATTACCTCTGACCTTTAATCCTGGATACATTTTATAACTTTCTTAAAATTTCAAAGTTAAAATCTTCTGCAAGCATCTAATCTCCTAATTTAGAAGAAAATGTATGTTACTGTATCTGTATTGTCTGACAAATCAACTCATTGCATATTAATAAAAAGCATGTATTTCACTGTTATTGTTAGTATCAATTATTTCTAAATCTTCTTTGAAAAAGCTTTTCTCTACATTCATAATACTTGCATGAACTTTACTGTTATACTTGGTAGCAATGCAGAAAACTGGTAGAACAGAATGTAATAATGAAAAAGAACTTTCAGTGTTCTAAAATACATTGCATATTTAATGCCAGATTTAAGATAGGATTGATTTCAACTACTGTTCCGTATCCAGCTTGTCAACAAATGTTAAATTTTAAAGCATTTACCAATACTTAAAACTTAGATAATTATGATTCTTAATAGAGCGAATGACAGTATAAGAAATTAAAGCATAAAGCTATCAATATGAAAATAAGCACACATAGGCTCCATATACCTCATCTTTTAGTTAGTGAGCAGGGTGGCTGAACAAGAAGGGTCTTTGTGTAAGTGGGGTGTGTGCGTGTCTACAGGTGTGCACATGAACAGATGGAAATACTGCTCTTCATAGTTACTGGCCAGCAAGGGAATTTAAAAATAATGCTAAAACATTTAGTAAAAGAAAACTAAATATATCTGTCCTTCTGTTTGCACTAATAAACCTGAAGCATCATGTTTTAAAATTTTCTAAGAACAAAGTTTAACACCCACCTTCTTTATTTGACTCCTGTGCAATTCTGTGTCTTTCTGGAAAGCAATTTTTATAGTGCTACTTATTCATATCTAGACATAGTCATGCTCTAAAGTAATTCTTGAAGAAACCAAGTTGATCAAGTAAAGCTTTTGAACATGAAACTTACACCAAAAAAAATTTTCTTATATTTAGTTAGATTATTTTTAAAGTACATTTATTTTATTATACTGTGAAATTACTGTTTTATTATAATGTATATTTTATTATACTGTAGATAATATTGTACACAAATGATACCTATGGATTTCTATAAAAATATTTATATATATTTTAAAGTTGAAATTTACTAGCTAACTGCAAAATAAAATGTATTAAGAACAATACTGAGAATCAGTGGGTATAAAATATACCTTTTATAAAGAAGTGGTTATAAACAACAAAACCAAAGGGAAAACAAGCCCATAGGCTTCTAATAAATGTTATTATTTTGCTCTTTATATATTCCTTACAGTCTTTTAATTGTTCTTGTACCACATCAGGTTTATGAATTCTCAGAAATTATTGGTAAAAATAATTGTAAAGAGTAGACAGTAAAATAGTGTGGAGGTTGTATTGTTATCACTTCATATTCTCCCATATGATAAATCAAATATTTGTAAGATATTACATTGTCTTTTTCTATGATTACCTACACCATAATACTTTTATACTTTTCTTGGCTTCTAATGAGAAAGTACTGGTGAGGAGACAAAGCCCCCATATTTATTCAGTGAAGCAGGTGGTAGATATAGTATTCTGTTATTGAAGGGGACTGCTGAAACACCCACTGATCTTCTCGTGCCTAAAGACAGGCAACAAAATCTCTCCAGCCTGCCATGGAATTGATATGACTGTACACAGACACAGCCCAAAATCACATTCCAAAAGCATTAGGCCATTCTTTGAGAATACAGAAGCAGAGCAACTAAATTGAATTAAACTGTCCTGAAAAACAAGAAACATTTTTATTGGTCTATTTTTTTTTCTTTTCCTACTATAACTGTCACTTGTGTTCATAACTTTTTTTTTTTTTTTCCCCTCTCTTCATGCAGCTGTTCCACGCACAAGTGATACACAGTGTAGCTCAGTTCCAGAGCCCAGGTATGGAAGGAGGATTGGCTCTGAGTTTTCAGCAGGCTCTGTTGTTCGATTTGAGTGTAGTCCTGGCTATCTGCTCCAAGGCTCAAAAGCTATCCGATGTCAGTCCGTACCTAATGCCTTAGCTCAGTGGAATGACACAGTGCCAAGCTGCATAGGTAAGCAATTACATTTAAGTCGTCTGTTCTGTCACACATCTCTGAATTAGGATTCAGGAACTGTTTCAGAAAATAGTGTTTAACACATATATTCCCTCTCCTTCGATTAATATCAGTCATGCCCAATTTAAAAGAGCAGTTTTCCATATCAAGAAGTAATTGAGTACCAGCTGGCTAGTAGGCAGTATAGTGTTTCATGTAATGACTTAGATTTTATGAGCAAGTGTGATGCACATTTTCTTGAGCATTCATTATTTTCATGACTTATCTACAGCTTGAAATATAGGACAGAATTTAATTCTCCAGAAATGTCTTTACCTGTTTTATTACACAGTACTTGTGTATTTCTATCACAGATGGAGTGACGATTTCTTTCTTCAAGCAGAAGCATAGTGTACATAGAATAATGATAGCATTGTTAAGTATAGCTAATTTTCTTCAGTTTGTCAATAGACCTGCCTTGGAATAAAATTTAGCACTTAGATTTTTATTTTTTTTTTGTAAATATTGAAAAGTATTTGTTGGATTTATCTCCTTTGGCTTTATATCCAAAAGTCATTGCTCTTCATAAGAATTTACTCTATAATTAATTAGTGTTCTAAAAATAAATGTAGGTGTCTTATTTACCATGTAGTCTGTTTTTTTGCTTAGTTTTGGTCTGTTTTCTCAAATTGTAAAGGAGTGTCAGTGTGTATCAGTAAAAATATATAATGTACTACACTGCCTTACCAGCTAAATCCAATATTGGAACTGTCTTAGGCTGTGGGTAAGTAAGGAGCTTTTCTGTCAATCATGATTGTATTTAACGTTACATCTTTGCAGTTTGGTATTACTCTCAGGTAAGACATGATTGGGCTGTGCTGCTGGGATGTTCTAGGTTACTCACACTCAAATTAAGTTCATTTCTGAATTGTTTATTCATGCAGGCTGTATCTTATGCTTGATATTTTTCATATATTTTAGATCACAAGCATCCTAAGTTCAGTTGATTGTTTCATGTCTATGTGTTTATGCTAATTATTATAATGATTTAGTAAAATTATTACTATATTTCTCTTCTCTGTAGTGGTTTAAGTTGCGTAATAATTTGTGATAATACTTTCTTTCAGTGCCATGCAGTGGGAATTTTACTGAGCGCAGAGGTACTATTCTTTCACCAGGTTACCCTGAACCTTATGGTAACAGCTTGAATTGTGTGTGGAAAATCATAGTGACTGAGGGATCAGGTATTCAGGCAAGTCTGTATTCTGTCAAGCATGGAATATTAAGTACTTTGTTTATTTGTCTAGAAATTTCATAAAATAGTAATAAGATCATTTGGGGGGGTACTTGAAATATTAGTGGTTTTATTTTATTTTATTTTATAGCTTTATGTTACTTTATTTTCACATGGGAATATGAATGAGAAATGACTAACAAGAAGTTTTCATTTTTAGCTGTGTAGCATATTGAAAGCAGGTCCTGATTCTTCACTCTGGTACACAAATGCCAACCCTTTCTTTCTGCTAGGATATTGCCAACACACTTGTCAGCTCTGTTACTATCTTATTTACCCATTTACACATTAAGTAATTATTTAATATGATGCAACATACATGCAAAATCCTTCTTACCTAGTGTCATATTTCTGAGTTAACACAAAGTAAAAAGTGAATGTTAATATTTTATTTACAGGTTTTTCACTGATGTGTATTTACTTTGGATCTCCTGTTTTTAATTTCTTTGAGACATGTTCTCTTTTTATATTGTTGTTTCTAGAACATTTAAAAATTCTTATGCCTAGTTGGCCTAAAGGGTTCTGTGGTCATGTTTTACAGATCCAGGTCATCAGCTTTGCCACTGAACATAACTGGGACTCCCTTGAAATATATGATGGTGGAGATATGACAGCACCACGTCTTGGGAGCTTTTCAGGTGAGACATGCCATAATTTAAAGATACAATTTTATATATAGATGTGCGAGACAACATCTTTGTTTTCTCACACATATAGGAAAGGGGTATGTATTGCACCATTTGTGATACCATTATGAATGTTCTCATTTTTGAGAGGAGACTTGAGGTACTGTAAACATGTCAGCATTCAAATTCAAAGAGATTTTCAGAAAAACAAAGCAAAACAAAACAAAAACAAACTAAAATTTTTCACTTTGATTAGTGGGATTTAGTTGGTAATACTTTCAAAATACTTTTCACTGCTGACTCATGTTCATTTTGTTCACTAGGAGCCTCTGCTCCCTTTCAGCTGCTCCCCAGCCACACCAATCGTAGCCTGTGCCAGGCTCTTTTGCTTATTCTGACACGCATGCAGAACTTTGCACTCACCTTTATAAAGTCCATAATGTTCTTGCTAGTCCAGTCTTTCAGTCTGTCCAAGTCTCTCTATAAGAGGTGACTTGTCAGCCTCTCGACTCAGTTTAGTGTCATCATCAAACTTGGTGAGGGTGCTTTCAAGCCCCATCACCCAAGTAATTTCTGAAGATATTGAAGCAGTGTGGGAGGACCAGTATCAGTCTCTGGGGGTTCCACTTGTGACAGGCATCCAGCCTGAATGAAGGCATTGAATGTGGCAATTATGAGAATTAAAAACTAGTCTCATTTATTTCCCACACTACAATAGGATATAACTTCTCATCTAGTTGAAGATCACTCAGAGACACAGCAGGAGCTGGGAACTGTGCTGGAAGAGCAGAGACTTTTGTATGTGGGTGGACTGTGAGGGTATAAAAGCCCAGGAGGTTCTTTTGTTCAGGGTCCCACGTCAGAGGCACCAGCTCGAGCTGTTTCTGTGTTACTGTGCTGTGAATAAATGGCTTTATGGGACGAGGCTCTGCTGTAGGAAACCTGGGGTCAAACTGGTAAGGAAACCCAGTCTGTCTGTGTGAGTGTGGGATGTGCAGAGGTTCAAGCACAGACTCATCAGCTCACTGGAGCTGCTCGCTGTGAAAGGACTTCGGTCCCTGCAGTGAAGGTCTCTGGTGGGTGGGAGTGTCACCACCCTGCCCGGATGGTCAGACAGGGAAGTTTCCTTAACTGATGTTCTGAAAAGTCCTCCTTCCAGACAGATGCTTCACTGTTTTCTGTGCTCCAGGGTAAGTATTGTGTGATGTGAGTGCTCTGTACTGTCTGTGAATTTTGATACTTTGACAGTAACACCTTCTTTAAAGGTCTTGTCATCTTTGAGCTGTTCACCATTATAACAAGATTTTACTTAATACAGTTTTGGATTTAAAAGTATTTACCATTTCCTAATTTAGATTTTATACTTAGGAAGATAATTCTTTCCAGCATTTTTTCTAAGGTCAGTTTTTGAGCTCATACCTAGGCTGCTCACAGTTACCATAGAAACAGAAAATGCCCCACAGGAAATGAAAATATTTCTTATTCATCCACCGTGGAAGTTCATTAGCTACTTGATACTGTCTTTGAGGTTAATCTGAGAAAATTATTTCATTTTTAGTCTCAGTAGATCTTCCAGCTTTAGACTGTAGATTGAGTTATGTGGTGGTATCATGTAGTAATAGACAGTGTTGTATCACACATCAATTCCAATGGCAAAAAATGTAACCTGAGTTAGTGATAAGCTTGCTGTGTAGTATACACTAAAGTCAGTGACACACAGTTTTATTATAGATATTTGACTTAGAAAAAGCTCTTATTTTTTTGTTGTTGGTTTTGTTTTGTTTTGTTTTGTTGTTTTTTAATGTATTGTACCTGTTTCGTTTCCTGTCGTATCCTCTGAATTAGCATAAATGGTTGGAATGTTGTGGGAAAATGTGCGGGGTGGACACAGAGGAAAAATATAGACTGCTTTGTTCTGTGCTGCAAGTTTTATATACGTGTGGGGAAAAAGGAAAATGACAGCTGAGCTTGTTCTCATAATCAAATCTTTTGCTTATGTAATCTTTTTTTCTGTTTACACCTTTTTTCTTCTGTCCAAGTCAATAAAATTTCCACTAAACATGATAGGAACTTGTTTGATTGTACTTACACAGCCTCTTATTTTTATGACTTGCAATCAAAATTTTCTTGCAGTGTCAGGAGAAAACAAGGCAGAACAGAGCAGATTATTTGAGATTTCCATGGACGTAATGAGAAGAAAACAAGCCTGTCTGATTCAGTCCTGGTTATGTCTTTTCATTATAAAACTCTGATATATCAGCGTATTACAATTTATTCTATAACTTTTATTTCTCCAGGTACAACTGTGCCAGCACTGTTGAATAGCACCTCCAATCAACTTTACCTACATTTTCACTCTGACATTAGCGTGGCAGCAGCTGGTTTTCACCTGGAATACAAAAGTAAGACTCCTTGTTTTTTGAAACACTCTCAAGAAAAATGAAGCATGAAGAAAAGGAAACAGAGAATTTGTATTATTCTTTATGCTTGCTTGTTTGTTTGTTTTTCTCTTTCCTGACTACCAAGCCTAGTATAAGTGATATCTATTAAACTGAAGTTTTGAATTAAGTGACATTTGAAATTGCTGAAAAAGAGCTTTCACAAATAAGCAGCATATAACCAATCAACCTGGCAATTCAGAACATTTATAAAAATGTGGGGTTTGATATTGGTGTGGGGTTTTTTCGACTTATTTCAGCTTAGTTCTGAAATTTAGAGACCAAAAACATAAGAATTAATTTCCCTGCTGGGAAATAGATAAAAACAGAGCAGATAAATTTTTTTCTCCTATTTTATACATACTTATATTTATGTCTTGCTGTCCTTCCTATTCCATCAAATTATTTTCTCGCAATGAATTGCTGTAATTGCAAAACCCAACATTTTATTCCCAGACCTACAAGAAAATGCTACAATTATCTTGGTAAATCAGTGGTGGCATGAGGAGAATAACCTAAAAATTTTAATGGCAAATTCTGCTATATATCAAGCCTTTAAAGATTTTGTGAGAGCCTCATTCTAAAATGAGGTTTGGAGTTATAAATATAATGGATTACCTAAATTAAAATACTATTAAAATAATTATATTTTATTCAAACATGCATGTTTATATTATTACATCTCTCCAAAACTTAAATCTAGTATTTAAGCTTAGTCTAGTATTTTAAAAGTAATATGAAGATGACTTGACAGTCTGATGAGTACTTTCATGAAGGTCACAAAGTAAATCCTCTTTAATTTACACATATGAGCATGCTCTCTTTTCTTTCAAAGGTAATTCAATAATTTTCTTGAAAATTGTTAGTTTTTTTTTCTATTACATGGAGTCCAATATTAATGTCTAAACATGGTAATGTTGTTACTAATATTTTTTAAAAAGTACACAAAAGTAAATAAGCACATGGATTATTTTTAATAAACTATTTAGGATTGAGATCAAAAATTATAAAGAAAAGATAAAGCTGCAGACAATATCAAAAGACTAGATTTTCAGCTTTTAATAAATATTTTAAACTAACTGTAGTCACAGGTTTAGTTTTCATTTAGTTTCCTGTATATTTCAAACATTTATATGCAAATATATTGTGGAGTTTTTTTTAATAGAATCGTTCTAATGGTGATGTTGAATGAAAACATTACTTCTGCAGGAGTTTTTTTGGAATCTATTATTTTGACAGCTTCTCTTTTTTGCCTGGGGATCCCTTCTTTTTGTTTTCCTTCTACAACCTTCTCCTTAACCTTAAGTGAAAGTATAATTCTATATGAAGTGTAAATAAGTACAAATTTATTCTAGGAAGTCATCCAATAACATTTTTAAGTTGAATTTTTATCTTTTATTGTATCGGTTTTATCTCTGTGACTCCTGAAAAAAACCCTGATCTGTTAACAAGTAAAATCACTTAGATTTATACTTTTGTTTGTCTCCTACTTGCCAGTCCCACAACTGTGCTCTGTTAAAGCATCTGTTGACTTCAGTGGTGCCAATATTTCAAGCCCAGGGTTTTTCAGAAGTGCATCTGAGTATAGGTCAAGGTAGCAACATTCAGCATTCAGAACATAGTTAACTATTCTGTTAGTCTGACAGGAAAGAAAAATTTCCTTTCGTATATGGTTAAATGGTCTCAGCAGATCTAGCAGGAGTACAATATATCTCTCTATGTGTCTGAGTGCAGAAACTGGCCAACCCTCCCAGGATGAATTTACTGGTTTATATTGAGCAGCCAACTTATTAGATCAGGAAAAAAGCAGAAGAGAAAGTACCTTTTCTGTGTAAAAAAATGCAGATATTGTTAATGTTTGATTATGAATACTAAGCCTGGGATCATTTGGTCACATAATATTGGAAGCACTATGTGAAAAATAAAACCTTTGGTTCAGAAGTCAATTTAAAATTTCTAATTAGTTTTTCAAACTATAGATATTACCAGAAAAATATCAATTCTTAATAAGAAGCTGTTGATCTCATCAAGTTCAAATTTGAACATCAAATCCTGCACTAGCAGGATACCGAAGTGATAGAAGAGACAAAGTGGACCTCATAGTTTTTCATCTAGCCTTACCTTTTGTATGCATTACAAATTAGAGTAGTAGATAAAACTGCTCTAAAATAACCATTTCAGAATCCTGCACGCCCCTGATGACTTTATATGAATAGAATCTTCATAAATTAGTCTTCATTAGGAAATGAGAATCTCTTATGAAAATTCCCTGCATCCCAGAAGAAATTCCAAGGATCTAGGAATTATCCTTAAGTCACTACTAAATTATTTCTCCACAATAAAAATTATTTCTTTAGAAATTTTGCATTGCATTAATATTTTAGAATAAATGGATGAGAATTTCTACTTAAAAAGATATTTTCACCAGTGTAAATGCTATAAGCATGCCTGGGTTTAGATGACTATGTTAGGGAAAACAGCTTTATATCAGTAAAATATATTTAGTTTGCTATCATTTGATGACATATCCTATATTCCACACTGTATATTCCTTGTTTTGAAGTAACTTCATATAAGTTCATAAATACTTTATAAAAGCTTGAGCCCCTGATGACATCTTAATTGTAAATATTTCAAGATAGTTTAAATATTTGAATAAGTGCTGTTTGATTTCTTGAAACATTTTTTTTTTCCTTTTAGCAATATGTCTGTCTCTTACTTTCTCCATTCACAGGTTCTTCCTATGTGTGTCTTTATTTTCATGGGAAGGATGAAGGCAGTCTCCTCCTGCAAACCTAAGTGCATGTCTAACCTAGACAGTGTATAGGTTTCCTTTGTAGCCTTTGAAAACACATGAGTCTAACAGTGAATATAATTTTGTCATTTACTTTAGGATGATTCTGTGTTAGACATCAAGAATGTAGATATGAGTTGGTTGTCCAGGTTGAGTGGCCTGAATTTGTATACTATGGTCAAACTGATGGCTTTGATTTTCCTTTTTCTTTGTTTCATTTTGGTTGGTTGTTATGTTCTTTTATTTGTTTTGGGTTTGTTTTGTTTTTAAAGTAAGATACACAAACTCACTTGATTTAAAAGAAAATATTGGTCAGCACCTTAGAAAAAATTCATTCTGGTTATAACATAATTGTAAGCATTGTTGAGAGACACCGTGCGATGCTTTTTGTTATTTCAGAAGGGTTGTAAGTGTCTAATCTAGTTGCAGTAACCTATGGTAAACAAAGTAGTAAAATATACAGCAGATATCTGTAGAAAAGACAGGAATTAATTCTTTAATTCTTCATATGCATGTTCAATATGCATGTTGTAAAATAATGATAATTATTTTCACAGTGACCAACAAGTCTAATCACAATGTGCTTTGTTGCATTTCTAATATGTACAACAGTAGGAAGAATAAATATTCCTTATATTTGATTGAATCCCTTTTAATCTTAATTCTTAAAAGAATCAGCTAGCTAAATGATACAGTTCAGAATTGTGCCTGTTCAATTCAGTGGCCACTGATGTTTCAAACTAGGTTTTAAAATCTTATTTATTAATTCAGGAGTAGTTTAAATATTTTCCTTAATATATAAACTATTTAAAAAACAGTCTGGAAATTATGAGTGTTTGCTCAACATGTTGCTTGAACTTCTCAGTTGAAGTCAGGTTTGTTTTCTTAAGAAAGAACTGAATAAATTATGAATATTAATATGTAGGTTTAGGCCACAAATGCCTATAAATATATATATATGTAGCAACTAGAATTAAAATATTTCAGTAAAAATCGTGATTACCTTTTATTCAGATATATGGCATAAGTCAGCAGAATCCATTTTCTAAGCTTTTAGCTTAGTGCTATACCGATATGAAGAAATATGTATGAGAACATAAGCTTACTTTTAGCCACTTTCTCCTTTTCTGAAACTACTCTTTTGCATCTTTTCAAGTGTTAAAGGTTCTTGGCAGCTGAAATAAAAAGATTCACTGCTAAGGGGACTAGAGAAGATGACTGTGTTATGCAGTACTTCTCTATCATGAAAATCTCTAATAAATTCAAAGATAAAAATCAGGTTAGCAGAGAAGAAAATGTATTCTTCTAAGTAGCATATTGTATTTTACAGGTCCAGATTAGGATCTTTCATGCAATTCAATCTTTAATGTGGCTCTTCAGGGCAGCAATCTTTTCTTTTTCCCTGTGTTGAAGAAGGTGTGAATCATAAACGTGCCATTTTTAATTTAGTAGGTCCTGATCCTGTCAGTATGTCTATACAACTTACTAGCTGTTGACAAGAACCTGACCTCTCTGCAATAACTCACTGAGATAAAGGCATTTTTTAGGCTGGTGTCTGAAGCATGAAGTTTTGAAAGGGACAGCTTGGATTTTGGTGTGCACCATCCTTGAAATGGAAAGAACAATTCACTCCAGCTTGATGTTTGTAACATAATAAAGAATCATATGTTTTTGTTGGCCACGTGGGGGTGGGTGGAATTCAAAAAAGAAAGCCTGATGACTTTTTGGACTAGCTGTCAAGAAATTCATGTGTTGTCCAGTTTGCAGCTTTCAGAAATGGACACTAATGGCCATTCACATTGTCAGATATGCCAGGAAGGATTTTTTTTCTGCCAGAAATGGCAGTGATGTTTGGACAGAATTTGAGGTAATTTTAGGCATGTATATAATTATGTAAGTAAGGCATATTTGTCTTATGGCACAGCAGAGCCAAGGAAGTATTTAGCAAGCAGTAAGTGGAAGGAGGTCAGGGAGAGGGTTATCATTCTTGACATTGATGTGTTCTCTTTTGTACTGCATAGCAGAAGCTGAGCTGTGAAGAGCATGCAGTGAACCAATCCTTGCCCCTTTTTTGACTGCTTGGACTTGACATTTAACATGTTTTCCCATTATTACTGACTGTTCACATACAACCGAGTTTAATAATGTATTTCAGAGTCTCTGACTATTTAGGTTCTCTAGTTTGTCCCCAGATACTAGAATTTGTTTGCTTTCTCCTGAGCGTTCTTTAGATTTTTTGACCCACTCTAACTAGTTTTCTAACTAAACTTGGCTAGTATTATATAATTATTAGAATAACAGAGATTGGAGGATTCAGAATAGTGTTTGATTCTTCTTTCAGCTTTCTCTTTGCTTTTAGGAAGGTAATATTCCTTCTTAATGTCAGGTATATGAAATAAAGTCAATTATGAGTGGGTTTCACATAGTGTTTTATGACAGTCTGGTAGACTTGCATCATCCAGACAAAGAAGTAGTATATACAAAATATTATAGAAAGTATAGGCAGTCAGCACTAAAATCTTTATCTAATTATTTGACTCCATTGAAGATAAATCCATATATAATACCACATGCAGCAGTTACACAGAAAAATACTTTGAAGATTTTCTTTTCATCATAGTCTATTTAAATTCTGTATGCTATTTAACACATGGTAGAAAGAGCTATATTACAAGCACATTATTAGTATTGCTATGCAGTCACTGGTACAACTTTTTGTACCTCAGAAAAATACATAACTTTATTTGTACAGGTCTAAGATTTCATCCCTGTTTCTCTCAACACACAGAAATGCTGAGTTCAACCAAAATACAAATTTCTTGATGACAGGAAGTGAACTTCAATTTTACATTCACATAATTCAGCAAGTACATTGCTATCCTTAAGCAATTTAATCACAATGTCTTTGTTAGATGCTAGTTTATTTCATAATAGTGAACTCAGAGGAGATTTTTTTTTTCCAATTCCAGAGCGAGAAAGGTGAGAAAATGCAGAAATAAGGGCTGATTCACTTAAGCTGTGTCTGAATGCTGGATTCCCAAAACAGTCTGTATATGGTAGTCTGAATTACTGAGATAAGACATTACCCTTCTCTTAATGCTGAAGCTAACAGACAGTTTGTTTGGATGCAGATCATGACTATTTAGAACCTATACTCAAAGCAATTTCCCAGACACCCATGTATTTGTGGTATTGTGGAATATGGAGTGATTGACCAAAAGAATGATACTAGTAAACTTGCAGCAAAACCAAAACCATTGAAGTTAATGACAATATCTTTGCAATTGGAACATTACAGCCCCACATGGTGACCACGCATGATGTTCCTACAGGTCACATGAAGTCACCATAACATCCTCTGGAAGTTCATTATCTTGGTAGAATATCAAAATCTGTACATTCTGTGATAGGAATTGCTGAAAATCTTTAAAGTATGTTTAGATATGTTCGTAAATTATGGATTCCAGTACACAAAAGGAGTACTTCAGGGAGATCCTGTTGCTTGCAACTGTTAAATAACTCTTTATGTGCTAATTTGAAAATTTTTTGTTTAATAACTCTTGCATCATTTATATGAAGACTACACTTCATACCTTCATAAAACCCTGTCTGTATCGAAATATCTGAGCAACATATTGGTAAGAAAACTATTTCCCTCAAGTCCCAGTGAAAAGTAAAACGTATTGTTTCATGATGAACCATCTGGAAAAATAGACTCCAAAATGTTACGTATCAAAGTCAAACATCATGATATTTCTGTACTAAACACTGTCAAGTTGCAATTATTATCAACAAATGGGTTAGATTTCATGGGAAGACAGTAAGAGTTGTAGTCAGTTATTTTTTTATTCCCACAAGTGAATTGAAAGATGCACGGTATCACATTCAGAGAACTGTCATGTTTCTTTGATTTTTACAGAATTTTGCACTAATAAATTCTAAAAATGTTTTCCCACAAATTGCAAAAACAATTTCTATTATGTTCTGGCTTCTACACATCATATTGTAATAAAAAGTACTATATCTCAACTTCTGAACTTCTTTGTAGTCAATGGAGTTGTCTAAACATAAGGAGCCACCAATAAATTCTGCTCAATTTTTGTTGAGAGGAGAAAATATGCATAAAGTGTATTTCCTCTTTCTCTCTACACTTCCTTCCCAAGGATAAGAAAGGATTAAAAAAATACTTAGCAAAACAAACCCCAGACTGCTTGAGAAAATAGAATTACAATACTGGATTAGAGATAATAAAATCATGTAGCAACATGACATAGTAATTGCTACAGTCAAAATATATAATCTTTGTACTTCAGTCATACCGCTTGTACTCTGTAGAACAGTTCTGGAAACTTCTGTTTTAAGTAAAATTTCAGTTTACTGTAGAAATTAATTTTATTATTAATGTTCTCTTAAAAAAAAAAAAAAAAAAAGCAACAAACAAGCCAACCAATAATTCATAAAGAAGTAGAGAAGAGAATATCAATGAAGTACTGTTGTCCACTTATCTATGTTTTTCAATCTTTGTGTTTACTTTCCTCAGCTGTAGGCCTTGCTGCCTGTCCAGAACCAGTAATTCCTAGCAATGGGATCAAATCAGGAGATAGATATATGGTGAACGATGTTTTGTCATTTCAGTGTGAGCCAGGATATACATTACAGGTATTTCTTTCTTTCTTTTTTCTTTGAATAAAGAAAATAATTGTACTGTGAAATAATTGCAATAAAATGGCAATGACCCACCCAAAATCTATTCTGATGAAGAGTCTGTAGTGTGTACATAAGGGTGACCTGTGTGAGTGCTCCCACACTATAAAGCAACGAACGTCTGATATTTCTAGCCTTCAATAAATCTGGGCCTTGAAACGTTGTTTAAGATCAACATATCGTTGAGCAGTAGACCATCAAATGGAAATAGCATGGAAATAGCAGGGTTAAAATGTGTCCTCTAGAAAAAAAAATATAGTACTATGCTATGTAGTACCAAGTGGTTTTGGTTTGGGGAGTGATTTCTCTAGGTGAAATTTTAACCGCAGTGGTAGAAATGCATCATGGGATTTTGTATTCTGCTCAGGAACTGTTCTATTTCTAAAGCAAATTTTATTCATGCTAAATCTACTCTTCAAAATCTTTCAAGGATAGAAATATTTTAAATTAGTTCACAAATTGAGTATATTTTCTGTTCACGCACTGATTTATTTTCCCATGGTAGACGTGTGATTGAGCTGCTGTTTGTAAATGTCTCAGCACAATGTGAGCCCAAGCTTGAAAGCTTTTTTCTTCCCTCATTAGTTTCTCTAATTCATTTACATATATGTCATGACTGGTACAATTCATTGAAAACATCCAAGTTCAGAGTCTTTCAGTTGGTAAAAGCTCAAGAAAATGTAAAATCTGTATCAGAGAAAGCAGTGTCACAGCTTCTCCTCCAGACAAGGATAAAGACCCATAGGAGGATGGTCAATTCAGTATTTCATCAGCATATATAGGATTTTGCTTTGTTCCCAGTATCTGTTACCATTCTCATAAAATTCTGACAGGATTCAGACTGAACGTCTTAGCTCTAGGCTGGCTGTGGAAACACCTGCACATGAAGTGTCTCTAGGTAATCAGGAATATACTTACCTTTTCAGTCATGTATGACAGGTAAAGGGTCAAGTATTTAAAATAATCCTTGCACTTTGCATGTATAGTGTGACTCGAAACAGAAGCATTCCTTATTAATGGCAAGATAAAATCTGTTATACAAATACCGTACTAATTAAAAAAGATTCAAGACTTGAGCACAATAAAGCCTACTTTAGATTATCATTGCTTATTTAATGGTTTGAGGGTTCCTTAAAAGCCAGCTGATGCTTCATATATAATCTACTTAAGTTTTTTTCTTTCCAATAAAATAAAAATTATTTTGAAAAGACCTACAAGTTTAAAACCCTTAGCTTTTGAAACTTGCAACTTTTTTTTCTCTATTTCGTCTTTCCCTTACAGTATCCTTTGTGGGTAGCATGTCAGTAAGAAAATGAGAGATTTGATAACATTTTTATGATATGGTCCCTTCACAAAGGACCATCTATCATGAAAGCTTGCCTCCCAAATGGATTCTGACTTCCATTTAAAGATTTTTTATTGTGCCATTGACAGTTTTCTATTTCTAAGTAGCCATAAATGAAGTATATGATGAAATGACATATTCTACTGGTTTATCTACATTTCTATAGCCAAGACAAAAATATAGTAACTGAAATTTAATCTTTAGCACTATTTATTCATTAGAATGGGATGGTGGCTTGGTTTTGACTTGGGTGAAGGTACCGGTTCAGTAATTATCACAAAACAAAGATTATTCCTCACAGACAGTTTGCATTGAGACACAGTTTTGGAGGTGAGTTCAGAAGGAACATGTTAATGAGGTAGATATACAAAACTGTGTATTTGCTCTCAAGGCTAGAAAACAAGCCCACAAATTTCTACCAGTACAGATAGAGCTTATATGCCCTCATAATGCTTTTTTCTATGTGTTGAGCTACATTATTCATCCCTAGACTCAGGACAGTCTATTTCAGTGCAGAATCTATTTGGAAGTCAATCTGTAATAAATTTTGTTACACAGCAATAAATATAGTTGCAATTTAAAAGTTGTTGGTTTAAAAAAAAAAAAAAAGGGTAATCTCTTATTGGCTATTTTGAGAAAGATTCCTGTTTTGAATATTTGTAGAAAAGTTGTTTGGACTTGTTCATACATTTTTATTCAGTTCCACTCTGTGGTGAAAGGGTCTGGATCTGATGCTGATGCTGGAAGGGCTGTAGTATAATTACTGTTCATATCACTGCCGAAGGGTGTTTAGTGCCTTATTGCTGTGATCCAGGTCACTGCTTCTGAGCCTTTAAGACTGAAATACACATAGGTAAACATCTGCTTGTTGGGCAAGCTTATAACAGTGATCTGATAGGAAAAAAAAGTGAAAAACTAGCCCTATACTAATGGTTTCCTCAGGAGATGGAATAGAATGTAAACCAATTTATTTCCTCTAGAAACCAGCTATCTAATTGTATTCAGCTGTTTAGGCTTTCACTGTGACACTAGAGATAAACAGCCAGAGATAAACCTTCAAGGGGTAATTCATACTAAGATTTTGTGTTAGAACAGGAATCTTACTCTTAAAGTATCATTCTTCTTCTTTGACTAGGATATCAAAAGGTTAACACAAGTATCAAACCTTAAACTGCTTAGATTTAGTGGGGTGACTTCTACTTGTGCTAGCCATCATACTACACACTCTTCTATCCCTACCTTTTTCAACTAGAAAACATTTGAATGTTGCATATGAAAAAGGCATTATTCCTTTATTAAGTAGAAATAGATAAACCATCAAGATACATCATGATCAAATTTTCTGTCCATACTTAAAATGGTACTGCTGAATTATTGAGGTGGAATGATAACAATAGAATATGAATACTTCAGAAGTGGTTGGAATAAGTACAGGAAACCTTTTGAACATTGTCAGCCCTAACTTGATATTTTGGATCTACTCTTACTTTGGAAATAATCAGAAATGTGAGCTCATAAACACAGTATTAGCATAAAGCAATCATGCATTTGTGAGGAAGAGATCTGCATGGAATAAACCCATGATCTGTGATAAAGCTAAATTTCAATACACTGTGTATATCACTATCACAAAACCATACTTTTGTCTGTGTGCAAGTCTTATCTGCAGGCTTCGAACGTGACTAACTTCACTTTTGTTTTTATACTTACAGGGATTCTATCATGAAATACTTTCTTAAAATGTCATAGCATCGCATATTGTTCCTTAATTGTATTTTTTACCTCTATTTCCATACATATAAAAATGCAGTACTATCTGTGGAATCTGACATACATGAAAACTAGTTTCATGAGCTTGTCTAAAGTGTAAAACAAAACACCTTCAATATCCAAATTCAATAAAAAGGAGTTTGACTCTATTAAATATTAATGAGAATTTCTATGACATATGGACTTTGCTGTTAGAAAGTGTATATGTATCTATGTATAGTATGTTGCTCAGACAGGACAAGTAAAAATGGCTCCAAATTAAAAAGAAGTAATAATGAAAATAAGTTTCTAAGTGGCACAGTATGATTGCTGTTCAAAAAACATAGATCAACACAAATTTGCAGGTTTTAGATTTTTTTTACTCTGGCTGTGAATTTATCCTCTTTAGAGAACATATTCACATCTAGCAATAACAATCAGCTGTGGATTAGTTTATAATTGAGACTTACCAGAAAAGTCATAGAGCTCAAACTACTACCTGGAGATACATAAGAAAGGTAATTGCTAGCTGTAGGATTAAGTGTCTCCCCACAGGAGGGAACTTTAAAAGACTGAAATCAGAGCGTGCTCTTGTTGGAAAGAGGCTTCAAGCCAGAGGAATCATTTAATTTTATTTTTCAAAAGATCTTTTATAGGCCATTTTATGTTTTGCCTTACTGTGGTAGTTAAATTATGGTTTCCCCCTCGACTCACATCAGAGATATGCAATCACAGAAGACTAGAAAGAGAGAATAAAGTAAAATAGTGCAATCATAGAAGACTAGAGAGAGTGAATAAAATAAAACAGAGAATATTGCATCAAGTAAATTATTCAAAGCTAATCCATTTTGCAAGTTACTAAAATGACACAATAAGTGCATGCACATTTTTCCCTTTAAAAAGGTTGTGTTTAAGAAAAAGCTTTTTATTAAACTGTTATCAATTTGCAGTGGTTTTATAGGAAAAAAAAAACATTTATTTTTCATCATTTTAGTGAAAACTGATCCTTTTTTCTCCTTCTGGAAATTTTCTGGATATACTTCAGTTTGTCTTTCCAAAACTGATTGCCTGAATATACTCAACTAAAAGATTAATTAAACTAGTTTTATTCCATACACTTCTATGTGAACTTTATTCAAGGTAGGGTGCATAAAAATTCCAATTAATGTAGAAGTGATTTCATTAAATGGATTTTCCTTCACTGTCGTTTACTTATTCATTCTTTATTTTAATGATAATATGATTGCTACAGATAAATTATATTTAAATGTCTTTGTATTATATTGACCCGTTATGCTGCCTTACTAAATATCACTCTTAATACACTTGATAAAATAAGCAAGATATGTTAAGTGACTTGCACAAGTTTGTATATCCAAATGACTAAAACAGGAAGTAAACCTTGTTCTCAGTCCCATGTCTCAATCTTTGTATCAGTTACTTTCACTCCTGGAGGTTTTTTCAGCTTTTGCATTCCAACAACAGAATGCATAACCCGAGTTCCTCGGAGAACAGAATTCACTAAATAAATAAATAATAAATACATAAAACCTTTTTTTTTTTTATTTTTTTGTGTGTGTGTGCTACTGTTAAGTTTTCAGTGTGAACTGTTACCAGAGCAAACAAAGGTGGAACCATTTTGCAACTGGTCCTAGGCAGCCACTCTGAAGTATGGTGGATTAGACTTTGCAGGTTACATCCATGTTGTATTTCACTTCCAGCTGCCACATGGTCCTGCTTGATTCTTGGGATTTTTCTTAAAAATAGGTAGGGTAAACTAAACACAACAGCTAAATAAAGAGGCACCTGTACTTCTATAGCTGGCTGCCAAGATGTTGCATGTATGCAATGGGTCATGTTGGGAGGCCTTGTGAGAGGTCAAGGCCTGCTAGTTATTTGTTGATGACTGTCTTGGTTTGGTCCACAGCCATACCACCTGTAGCAAGTAGGTATGGAACAAATTCCTCTCTGTGCCTCTACTGCTCACTCAGAGCAATGGTTGATTCACTCCAGACTGCAGCCTGAAAATTAACTGCTGTGCTTACTCTGTGGATGGAACACACTAGAATTGAAATAGGGAGTGAACTAATTTGACCATATCAATGCATGTAGTTAGCTGCTTTTCTCTTATAATCATACTTTTATTTAGTCAAAAATGTGAAGAGGTTTTCAAGTTAGCAGAGGAAGGGATTTTAGAACATTTATCCATTAGAAAAATAAGACAAAACCTGAAGTATTCGAAAATAGCTTTTCAGAAATTCATTCAAGTAATTGCAAAGTAGTTGGCTGATATAAGAAAAGACACTGATTAGATTATCCAGAAAGTCTTCTGTATCTCTGTCTTCCAGGAAATATCATAATCAGTGTCTGTAATCTAATATTTTGCCCTTTCCAAACAGGGCCGTTCTCATATTTCTTGTATGCCCGGAACTGTTCGACGCTGGAACTATCCATCTCCTCTCTGCATTGGTATGGATGCTTACTTCTTTTCACTGTTCTGACCATCAGTCAGAAGAAACTCCAGGCTTTGTCATGCCTGTTGTTTCTCAAGCTAATTCTGTTTAGTACAGAATATTTCTGAGTTTCCGTTTGTGTCTCTGAAATACGGGGGGGAAAAAGAGATAATTGTTTCTTTATATGTAGTGTATATGCCATTTTAAAAAATACCGTGAGAGTGGCCAAAGGAGGAAACACATATGTTAAACATTATTTAGCTTGTCTTGAATACTTTGCTTTGAATCAGGACGAATCCTTTTCATAAAGGAGAGGAAATAGCATATTCCTTTTGTAACATGCTCAGTGTGGATAGCCTTCTCAGGCACAAGGCAGGTCTCGCAGGATACCTAGGATATTTCCCAAAGAAGCAGGTAGTGGAGAGCAGCTCTGAAGCCAAGACTTCAGGCGTGGCGGAATGAAAAGGAGTTTTAGGGATCCAGAAAAGGCTGACTCTTTTCATCTGAGAAAGCTGTTAAATGATGATGAGTTCAAAAGCAAAGCTAAAAAGAATTCTTTTTCAGCACAGTAAGAGTTTACTCTTACAGATCTGGGCTTTCACTGTGTAGAAAGTAATCTTCTGCAGTATTGTTTTTTTGGTTAGACAAAGTTTATGAGAGTCAAGATGGTACTGTTTTTTGGCATGCTTATTTCAAGAAAAAGCAGGAACTTAGGGGTGACAAGCACAAGGCCATAATAATGTTCTGTCACTTCAGCTTTGAAATAAATACATTCTTCAGTGAATGCTTTTAATTTTAGTATTCAGTCAGCAAAAGCTGTTGCTATGAGCTTCATATCTAAGAGGAATTTAGAAGATTGAGATGACATTAAGCAATATTAATATGAAAAAAAAATTAAAGATTCCCTGTCAAATTGAGCCTATATATTATTTTGTATTGTCAGCTTCTACAGAAGCAGTCATTTCTGATTAATATGAAAGCAGTGCAAATCCTTCAAATCAATTTTAGACATGGACAATTTATTTGCAATGGTGTGTTTTGGGATTTGGGCAGGTTTGTTTGCTTTCTTTTTGTGGTAATCTTCTGTTTCACTTTGTATATTAAATATAGTTCCTTTTTGCAAACATTGAATTGTGAAACTGTTCTATCCTGGAAACTAAAATACCCTTAAGAAAAAAAACAAACCCTTAAAACATGATTCACCCTTTCTCCTACCTCCAACCCTTAAAGTGTTGATTTCTCTAGAATGCAAACTAAAATCTGTTCTTTTCACTAAACAGGATATTTAACATTGAAAGGAGGTAGCGATACATGAGAAGTTTGAGACTGATTTATCATTTATTTATTTGTTTATTTTTTAGAGGTTTTTAGATTTTAATTCAATTTTTTTTCTGTCATCTACGCAGGAGATTATTTTATTTTTTCAGTACAACTATTACAACAGACAGTATCACAGTATCACAATTGTGTTACCAGATCATGTATCAATATAATACTTGCCATGAAGGCTCACAGACTTTAAAGTAATGATTCCACAAATAATGAATATAGATGACAATATATTAATTCGATTACTTGAAGTTACTCTTCCTTCATATTACTGTCCTAGCAAAGGTGCAAACTCAGGCACTTTTTTACAAGTTGCTTCACATACTTATAACTTAGCTATATGTCATTCTAAATTATGCAAATGGGTTTTCTATTTCCTAAACACATGAATTTGCTGAATAGAAGTATACTGATAGAAAGTAAAGAATAATTCTGTTATGGAGCTACTCTATTGTCTTTCTGAATTAAAGCAAAAACTGTGGTTGGATTTTTTTTTTGTTGTTGTTTCTTTGCTTGTTTTTAAATTCAAGTGTGGTTTTAGCTTTACAGACTGATAGCTCTGCTTTTACATCATGGATCAGTATCGTAAGTCAGTTAAATTCCAGATTTGTTCCTCTGATTGTGAAGCATCTGGCAGCATAACACCAGACATGTCTAACCATAACTGTCAAGCTGAGACAAGAGGTTACCCAGTCTATATGTGGAACTATATATTTGTAGTTAAATTGCAGTGAACATGTGGCATTAAGTAAACATTTTGCTCTAAATCAAATAAATTTTTTGTTTCTCCTTCATGAGGAATGTTTTGATGGTGATAAACTTCACTGCTTGGGGGTCCTGGAGATAAAATGAAAAATCAATTCTTTAAATTAAGCATATGTGAAATATTAAGAAATAATATTAATAAAAGATACAGTGACTTTCTTTTTATTTTTAATAGCTAAGTGTGGTGGAACACTGACAAACATGGCTGGTGTGATCCTGAGCCCAGGTTTTCCTGGAAATTACCCTAGTAACCTAGATTGTACTTGGAAAATTTTATTGCCTATTGGATATGGTAAGTAAACTTAGATTGGAAAATCAATCATTTATAATCATCTGATTGAAATATATATAAGTATTGTGATTTCCAATATGCAGTAGATTTTATTCAGTGAATTTATTGTGAACCCCTTACATGATTATTCACTATCTTTTTATTTGAAAATGGTTGGCAATTTAAAAATATATCTTCGTCAAAGCAACTTGTTATTAACTTGTGTCTTGGAAACTGATTCCAAAGCAAATAAAATGTGTGACATGAGGATATGACAGATGAAATAAATAATGTAGCTTTTAAATTAATTAATGATCTTTTGTTTAATGTCCTTTCATTGTTCTCCAAGTGACTTTTTAACAGTATTTTTATGTTCTATAAAAATGGACAAAACCTGATTTCTAGCACTATGAATTTGGTTAAAAGAATTCTCAAATTGTATTCCAAATCCTAGATTGCAGTTGCTAACTTAAAAACTTTCTAGCTTTACATTAAAGCTATTGTCATACAGAAAATATCTTCACAAATAAATGATAACCATGTTGAGAAGGTAATCATGGATAATAAGGAATCTATAATTCAATGTATAAAGCACAATCTTCTGTCATTATCAGAAATAAAAGATGAATAAATTTTCTTGCTATTTAACTTCCTGTTGCATACTGTCAATTCAATGTCAATGCTCAAATAAGAAAATTAATTTTAAAAACTAATTATTAAATTCACTATTCTAATCTCAGAAAATTAATTTCTTTTCCGTGATCTCCATTTACATTCATAAGAGGCATTTTTCTAGTGAGATGTACTCACATAATATTTTACTCTGTTAATTTGTAGAAAGACTGAGCTGCTATTTCGAATAGAGTCCTTTGTCAGTGGGTACCGGGTAAAACTGATGCCTTGTAGTTATGGATAGCCTTAGTAACCTTAGGTATCCTTGTAGACTTAGGAAAACCACGGACAGAACATGCTTGGCTAGTTTTGCCAAGCTACCTTTACATAAAAAGAAATGCTACACAACTGTTCTGAAGCAATGTTATCCTAATTCTGTTACTACAATACTGCCTTTGAAAAATAGTTCTTCATATTTCCCATAGTTGCTCTTTTTCTTTAAGCTTTTCCATGTAGAAAATGTTTCATTAACTAATTGTGCAAGAGTATTTTGTATATCTATTATTTCTTTGATTTCTCCAAAATTCTCTGGTAGTGATAATCCCATAAATGAAAAAGAATGATTTTGTTTGGCAAGGGATTCAATGGGTATGAGGTGTTCATTGAGATCAATTATTGCCATCAAAAATACTCCAAAGGACGTTTTTTACCATAAAGTTACCATACATTTTCCCAAAATATATGCCAAATAATGTATAGAAAATATATTTATATCAGCTTTAAAAATTGCAATTGATGTGATCTTTCACAGAGTACTTTCACTGAAAATCTTAGATATTATTTTCATTGCAAGTTAAGAGCTTAAGAGCTGTTTGTACAGACATTCCATTTTATCAAAATAATTGTGTGCTTCAACAAAGTTCAGCAATAAAAGTGTAGAAGCTGTGTGTCCCAAAGTATAGTGCTCTCATCGTTACATGAAAATATATCAATCATATAAAAGCAGACAGTACTAAAATCCAAATATTTTAAAATAGAAAATCCATATTTTCAAGTGATTCATAGTAATTTTGAAATTATTTCAGGTGGCTGTTAATTGATTAAAATTTCTAAAAAATATTAGCTCAGCTTGGAATTCTCATTTTCCAGAGTATATTCGAGTGAGAGAGGAAGTGCTATTGAGATTAGAGCAAGAAATAACATAATTAGTTTGACCAGATAATGAATTATTTTCTGTAACTATCAGGTTTAGTCTGTGTAATTTTATACAAGAAATTATTTGGTGTATAAAAATTTTACTTTGGCATACCAAATTGACATTTTCAAATTGCATAAATTTGGAGTTAAGTTTTGAAGGATGACACATTCTGTGTGTTCTCTAATTAACATGTTTGAAAAAACTGTAAGAAAAGCATATATTTGTGTTTAAAATTTGGCTACTTTAGGTAGCTGTTTGGTTTTTTGTTTGTTTGTTTGTTTGTTTTAGTTACTGACTAATCTTTTTTTTTTTTTTTACTTCTAAAACTTTTCTACACTGAATGGATACTAGACATAGAAATTCTCAGAAATTAAATGTTTCAGTGTTAAAGGTATTCCACAGCTCATCCAGCTCATCAGAAACTGTTTCCTAGCAGTAGGTTATTTTTATTTAACTACCTAAACAATGATTTGGAGTCTATATAAATATGCCAGATTTGATTATCTGCTTGTCACTTTAGCCACTTAATTATAATGTTAAGTGGCTGTTCAATTCTTTATACTTTCTATGCTGCTGGCATCCAGTCTATGTTGGGAATCACTAAATGCTGATGCTGATGTCAAGATGTTTCCAGGCTACATGTTGTCCTACCTCTACTCAAATCCCGAGAGCATTGTAAAATTGTGACTTCACTCAAGTCAGACTAACTATATCAGGCAATGACTGATATTAAGACTTTGATACGTTCTAGGTGTATCTCTCTATTGACAGCAATGGGTTAAGTTTTCTTATTCAGTAACTCTGCATAGGTCAGAGAAGGTACTAGAGTAAAATAACCAGTTTAGTGGTAATTTATTTAGTTTTGCCTAAAAAATAAAAAAAAAAATAAATCTTTTTTTTATACAATTGATTCGGTCTCAAACCACAGAGACAGAAATGAGCTATAAATAAAACTGAGTGAATTACCCTGGTGATTAATCTACAAGGTTTTCTCCTGAAGTGAAGAATATGTCTCTGCTGCTAAGTAAGACTGTCAAGCAGAGTAAAGGCATTAAATATTTCACACTGCTTTGTTGGCTCATTCAGTAATTCTGCTTTATTCCATTACAGCTGGGTCTTCAAAGTCTACCAGAGCAAGGTTATGCCTGAGCAGTGCAGTTGCAAGTTACTTGATACTACTTGGCTTTCACACCAGGGGTTCACCCCCCATTCCTCTTTGAATATTGTTTATATGCATAGTTTGAGAAAGCTGGATTCCAAGACATTAGTCCACGTGAAGTAGTGCCAGTACTTCAAAACAGCTCTTCCCATGAGGTTATGCTTACACTTCCGACTGTATTTTTGTATTTGCATTTTTGGAATGCTGAAAGACCTGGTTCAACTACCTGACTCTCAGAGAGGGTTTGTGGTAAAATCTCTGGAATAAATCCCTGTCACCAGTCTGGAGTTTAGTGCATCTTATAGGGCTGCATGCAGGGTGAATTGACTCTAAAGACACGCTGGCCCAGCCTGAAGGGAAAAGGAGACAAATACAAGTGACTTGGATCAGGAAAAACAGGGTAGAGTAGATAGCTGGAACTAGGTAGGTGAACTTTTGCCTCTGAAAGGTCACTCTGTTAAGTAGCCTTCCTGGGTGCTGAGTTGATCCTGAGCCTCTGTGAGAGGCCTGGCCCAGCTGCAGGGATGCTCTTGTGGTGGAGTCCTGACAATGCTGTGACACAGCAGGATTTGTGATGTGCCTCTCCCTTGAGTGTTGCTGTTGACTGGTTTAGGAATCTGGCAAATCCCTGGTGTTGACTATGTGACTTCCTTTCATTGGTCCTTTAATGTGTGTTTATGATATTTACTAGTAACCAAAAAATTAGAAACTCCAATTCTTGTAATGCTAAGCAGCAGTTACCATAACTTAAGCATCCCACTTTGAATTGTGAGAAAAATTTACTATAGTGCCTCTAGCAATTATTATGATGTTTTCCATTTTCATGCTGTAATATTATACAACATGAATTATAAAAGCTCCAATTTTCCTTTCTTTCTCAACTCTGCAGGTGCACACATTCAGTTTCTGAATTTCTCTACTGAAGCAAATCATGATTTCCTTGAAATTCAGAATGGGCCTCACCACACCAGTTCTATGATTGGTCAGTTTAGTGGAATGGAACTCCCATCACCCTTGCTAAGCACTACTCATGAAACACTTGTCCATTTCTACAGTGATCACTCAGAAAACAGGCAAGGATTTAAACTGACATACCAAGGTAAGTTCAAACTAGTACAATGGTGTTTATGGTTAGAACGGAAAAAATAACACTTTAATTGTTTTTTATTATTATTTTAAAATATATATTGGCATACACTGTATAGCATTTTTAAATCTGTGAATTGCTTAATTCATAGGCTGGAATTTTCAAAAATGAAATTGTAGAGTTGCAATCTGTGTAAAAACCTGAAAACAAGGTGATGTTATTTGCCAAAGGTCACATAGCTAATACCCCTTTTCCTTTACTGTTGTTGAAAAATGTTCGCTGTCTTGTTTTTCCATTTATAAATTCTTGTCATATTTAATGTATTGCATTTAATAGAAGAGTATTTCAAAATATAGTAAGAGTTATTTTAAATACTGAGGTGAAAAGTTTTATAATTCTTATGTAATGTATTAGCAGTCTAGACGTATGTGAAAATTAGCAGGAAATGAAAAGACACCAGATAACACATTCTGTATCTATTTTCAAATACAATTAGTCAGTATTTGAAAATGGGAACTTTTTCTGGTCCTTTACTGTTGTCTTTTTTCTTGATCTTCATTGTTTCCTTGTTTATTTCTCATTAGTGACAATAAAACATCATTAATTTGTGCACATTTTTAAACTGTTAAAATAGTCTTACTGACAACAATTGAGCCCCATGACAGGATCTGTACAGTTTAACAAAATGGAATTACTGGTTGAATACTCATCTAACCCCAGAGGGAAGTTCATTCTGCCTTAATCTACCATCTTAGTTTAGATAACTTGATTATGTGATGTGGGTTAATACCCATGGGCAGTTAAGCACTGCACAGCTACTGCCTCACTTCTGTCCCACCCATCATGGGATGGAAGAAGAGGAAAGGAATAGTAAATACATGAAAGCTTGGGGACCAACATAAAAACATTATTTAATAAGTGAAGGGTAAGGGGAAAAAGAGAGAAAGAAAACAAACAAAAAAAAGTGATACAACGGCCATCACTCACCACCTGTTGTAGGCAGACTGGTGTCCAGCCAAAGACGACTGATGTCCCTAATTCTCCTTTCCCTTTTGTTGCTGTACATGATTTTGTGTGATATGGAATATCTCTGTTTAGTTCAGGTATCTGCCTGGTTGTGTCCTTTCCCCACCTATTGTACAGTCCTAATCTATTCACTGACGGAGCAGAGTGAATTTTGCTCAGCAAAAGCCAGAGCATTAGTGTGTTGTCAGTATTGTTTTGACCACAAATCTAAAACGCAGCACTATATAAGCTGTTGTGAAGGCAGCAAACTCTATCATATCTAGGCCCAGTACAGTATTTGTTTGCAAACATACACATAGATACTTTTATAGTTAGATTATATCTATGAAGTCAGTGGATAGAGAGGGTTCTGAACATCTGTATTAGACTAATACGCATAAAGCATGCCCACAAAGAAGTCGTATCTCTCTATTGTCTGTGGAATTTTGTTCTGTCACAAATAAAATACAAAGTCATGTAGCAAGTTTTCTATATAATCTCTAGTGCTCTTTGTTCTGGTTCTAATTAATGTGTTTTTCCTTACTATAACAAGCTTTTCCTTAATGGCATCAAGTCTTTGTAATCTCAGCTACATGTGAATAACTCCAGACCAACAGCATTTCTGTCCTGAAACTAATACATAAATTTTATGTTGTTTGTAGACTGTATAACATGTCTTCTTCTAGAGGCAATGTTGTGGCTTGCTCAACAGGTGCATAGTTTATTATTCTTTTCTTCTATTCTTCCCTTTCTCACTTTTTTTACCTCACTGACAGCGTAAAGTTTTATCCTGTTCTTTAAATAAAGGAAAAGCAATTCACTCAAAATGAAAAGAAATTTATTATGAAATATTAAAATTTTTCATTAGATGGACGTTAAAATATTTTTTAAGTGATGAAGATTGTGTAGCTGCATTCTCAGAATAAAAGAAAGTGCAGAAAATAAATACTTTTTATAGAAATTCAGAATCTTATAATAATATTTTCCAAGTATTTATAGAAAGAATTTAGAATTA
This sequence comes from Dendrocincla fuliginosa, assembly GCA_035047845.1. Taxonomy (NCBI): domain Eukaryota; kingdom Metazoa; phylum Chordata; class Aves; order Passeriformes; family Dendrocolaptidae; genus Dendrocincla; species Dendrocincla fuliginosa. The sequence continues at coordinate 93,749,640 of JAWWMO010000121.1, forward strand.
TTAAACTCTCAAAAGTAGTAAAATTTGATAAAAATTAGTCTAATAGTTATAATAGTAGATAGAAAAATCAGAAGCAAAAGAGATACAGTTAAATTAACTGATACTTGAGTCATTCTAACTTCAAATAAAAAATACAACTAGCATTTATTTCCTTTTTACACAAAAAGTGTATGTATGGGTGTATTTGAATTACCAAATGCATATGCATTCATCCAGTTTTATTTTCCCCGTGAGTGAGAAGCAAAACAATTTCTCCAGTAAAGGCAACTCACACAGTTCATTTTTATGCAATACTTCTTAGTTATAAGGAGGCTCTGGGGTGACTCATTCTTGAATATTGCTTTGAAAAAGCACAGTATTTTAGTAAATATATTAAAAACGTATGGGTTTAAAATAAATAAATAAATAAAAAGCCCAGAAAATAATCCACTTAGATAAAAAGTTGTTGGGAAAAATATGTATTATTTTAAAAGGCAATTATGATTTATTGATTTTTTTTTTTCTAATTTAGAAAGTTGGTAACACTCACAGTCAACTTTTAAGTGATTATGATCTATCAGCTAAGCTCACTCTGTTGAACTTCTAATTGGCTTATCTTACCTCTTCAATCTGCTTCTTCTTCTGCATTCTACAAACAGATTTTGGACTTTGCTCTTTAAAAATGAGTTATGGTGAACATGTTTATTTTCCTTCAGAGAGCAGAAACTCTGTTGCCTCTGAGATCCCAGATTGCACTAGCCGTTTCTTTTGCAAAAATTTAGCAATTCTTTCTATGGCAATCATACTTTATAGCTTCATATTATTGAGCACAAGTAACTTGCTCAGCATAATTTAGAACATATAGGATATGGTACACTCAATTCAAGATATTCATAATCTATGAAATTCTGAAAGTATTATGTTTCAGTGTATTCACCTTTATTCTGATGTGTTCTGAAAGAAAATGCCAGTGGTTTACAATTGAGCAAATTTGATAACATCTTTATTTTTCATCATATTAAGTATACGTTGCTTTTGATGGCTGACTTTTCCTGTCCCACATCTGTTGCCCTTGATACTTAGTTATCTTTTCTTTGATATTATCTCTGGATTTTCTTACTCCTTTTAATATTCTTTGTCTCCATTTTTCTCTCTTTTGTAATTGCTGTAATTTCTCTCTTTTGTCTGCAATTGCTGAAACTTGACTTAAAAAAGAATTCTTCACTACTCCAGTATTTCTCTTTTCCATCTCCTTTATTTCCTCTTAGTAATGTTGTTTTCCTTTCAGTAAACCAAATGTCATATAAGTCTTGGCCTGATTTGTTTGGATAATGAAATTTAGCAGTGTTTTACTGTCTGGCTGTCATACTTCTTGGTATACCTTTTTTATCTGATTTTGAAACCATTGGTCAGATTTAGTAAAATTTTACAGTTCTGAAATAATGTCCTTATTGTGAGGAAAGATTCAGCATTACTCCATAGATATCAATTCAGTTTGGCTTGCTGGCTCTCCAGTCAGAATATTCCTCCTCACATCTCATTTTCATAGGCAGTGTCTTCCCTAACTACTATTCATGGGAAATAGATGTGGCAGGGAGATAAAATATGAGAGATTGGCATGGGTGTCACATTCAAAATCTTCTTGTCGGCAAAAGGCCACTGATATTATATGTAGAAAGCTAAGAATTTATTTTTAGAGCAATTGATGCTCACCTTTGCTATTTCCATAGAAATTAATTTATAAAGCAGATGGAGCTGAACACCTGATCCCTTTATACATTTAAGTAGATGTTTTTTTCAGACTTTCTAATTGATCGTATTTTAAGATGTCCTCATATTTTCTAATAGAAATTAATTTAATTTACCCTTAAAAAAAGCCAAAAAAAACCCAGAAGGAGTAGGGAAAAAGAATCCATAGTTGCAGTCACCTGTTGCAGCTGTCTTAGAGAACATGTTGCCTATTAGGAAGTACTCACAAACTGCATAACTTAATCGTAATCTGATTTTTTTAAAATGTACTTAAATTTGCATTAAAAAGCATTTATGATTTCTTTTTTGCTGAATTAAACCCTGTTCAATTCAAGGACTGTTTTGGGGGGCTTTTTATAGGTTAAAAAATATTGCCATTTCTACTAAGTAGAGTACAATAAGTAATGGCATTAATGTAGCAGATTTTCCTTGCCAGGTAGATGCCTTTTTTGTAGATACCAATATAAAAGTAAAGGGAGATTAGTGATGGCTATGCTTATTCAATAAAACTTGCATGTTACAAAAAAAGAAGTTTTCTAGAGATCTTAGCATTTTATGAAGGATAAGGCTTTTGAATGACACCTCATCTCAAGGGAAAGCAAAGAACATGAATATTGTATAGTGAATGATGGAATTAATAATGCTATTTCTCAATTTTTCTACTTATTCTCTGAAGACAGAGATTGAGGCTTAATATAGCCTGGGATTGTACTCTGAACACACTATTTTAGGGAGGAAGAAAAGTGTATGCACACTGAGGAGAGTAAAATACTTTCTACCCACAGTCTTGCAAGGATCTAGTGCTGCTCCTTAAGCACTAGCCCTTGAATTCTCACAGCCCAGGATTTGAACATATAACCTAAATCACTTAGGTACTGTGTATTTCTGAGTGCAGTCAAAAGATTTGTCTCCTTAGCAGAACCCTAGGGAAATTATAGCTCTGAGTATCACTGCCAGTCAGGTCCTTATTGTTTTATGCTCTGATATTTTCATTTTTTCTTATGCCTTCAGCTTTGCAATTGCAATACATAGGGAATGATGGGTATTCGATTATGCTTAAGATGGATTACTGAATTGTGGAATCTTTTTTCTCATTTGCTGCAAGAAAGAAGTTCATACTGATTGCTTGTTGAACTACTGGAAACAGAATAAATTTTATTATAATTTTTAATTTTTGTAAGATGATGAGGATTTTTTAAATATCTATATTTATGTTTAATTGAAATAAATATGATACAGTTTAATTAAAAAACAGGAGCATTGAGAAAAGCTGTCTCTTGTTATGGCTATTGTGGTTTTGCCATCTATGTAAAGCAGCAAAGAGAGGAAGCGACCACAAATACTTAGAAGAACATTTCTATATCACATTTGACCGATAATCTTGAGTTTCTGAGACCCTCGTATCTGTCAAATCTCAGTATCTGTGATATAAACAGCCTATGTACACTAGGTCTGAGGGGAAGAAGAACTGTTACAGAAGTTTGATTGGCAAGCCAAGTTGTACTGAGACAGAAGAAATACATACATTTTATGGCCTTTGTGAGATTCATAACAGAATTCCGTACACAGAATAATACAGTTAGTCTAATGTTTCATAACATATTTGTGGGATTGAATCCCTGTCCATATTATTAATGTTGCCTCTACTTTTAATATTTCTGGAATATCTTTTTTTCCCCACATCTTTCCATTTAGCATTAGGGCTTCTTCTTCTAGGGAAGCAGCATGTATGTTTGATTTGTGTTGCTTTTACTGTGGAAATCCTAGTTCCTATTACTGGAACTCTGAGAGTATTTTCAGTCTGTTCTGAATTTCAATATAGGATAAAGCTGAATATGAGGTAAGAATCTTACTCAAATATATTTAGAGAGCAATACATTCCAGAAAATACACAGAAATAAACTTCAAATTGCACTTCCTTTCTTCTAAAAGCACAGTAATGCACATACAAAACATGATTTAAACATGTTACATCCGATGACATTTATCTAGAAAAAAACAATTATGATGGAGCTTCTGAGTCATAGGAATCATGGAATGGAAAGGAGATTGTTGAAAATTTTTTGTATTTCTAAAACAGTTTCAGATGATATCCTAAGGCAGGAATACTAATGGAAATAAAATAGGATCTTTTGAGAGGCTTGTAGCAGATTATTTTATAACTCATTAGGCAACATTTTGTGACTGAGTCCTGAGTCATGGCATCTGGAAAAATTATGTTGTTTGGTGCCTACAGCAATAAACTGAGGTTCCAAATTGCCAGTCCTATCCTGGGCTGCAGCAGATCCTGGGCTTCCATAAAAAAGCCATGGCCAGCAGGTTGACTCTACTTGTCTCTTGAGACCCCACCTGGAGTACTGTATTAAGCTCTTGTGCTCCAAGCACAAGAAAGGCATGGCCCTGTTAGAGTGGGTCCAGAGGAGGGCTAGAAATATAATCATAGGGCTGGAGCACCTCTCCAGTGGAAAAATGTTGAAAAAGTTGGGGTTGCCCAGCCTGGAAAAGAGAAGGTTCCAGGGAGTCCTTATTGTGGCCTTTCAGTACTTAAAAGGGTCTTGTAAGAAAGAGGGAGAGAGGCTTTTTACCAAGGACTTTAGTGACGAGAGGCAACAGTTTTAAATCAAATTTATATTGGACATAAGGGAGAAATATTTCAAGATGAGGGTGGTGAGATATTGGAACAGCAAAAGCTGTGGGTGCCCCATTCCTGGTGGTCTTCAAAGTCAGGTTAGATGGGACTTTTAGCAACCTCCTTCTAGTCTTCTACTGAAATATATCCGTGGCAGGCAGGTTGGAACTAGATTATCCTTAACTGTCCCTTCCAGTTCAACCCATGCTGGGCTGGTCTAGTCTGAGAAGTGGATTTTTTTATTGTCTGTAGTTACACACACCATGACACTGGAGAAATGTGCAATAACCTTAAATGAAAGTTTTAAGTGAGATAACTGTGAGCTTTCTTAGCATTTCAGTGACTGCATGCTCAATTATCTGCTAATACTATTTTTCTGTAAAGCAACATTTCCACGTTTAAATGTTACAGAAGTATATGGCACTGGAAAAACCAGTTAGTCACCTATGGAAAATACATTAGAATCATAAAAAGAATATAGCAGAGGATCAATTACATTTCTTTTGTGATTTACACTATTATCTTATCAGTGGAATGTACACTGCACAAAGAAATACCAAATGCCTATGTGACATAATTTTAAAATTCAAGTATTCAACTCCTGCCAGTATTGGAATGAAATACTTTTCTCAGATTTCCTTTACATTTGGCTTCATTTCAGGCTCTCATTAGAGTTTTTGTCTGCTGTGAAATAATTTCTCTGTATTTAAAACTCAATACCAGCCAAGTCTTTTGGCATGATACTCATAAAAAGACTTTAACTTTGTAAGGTATGACATCAGGATTTGTTAGCAATATTCAATAGTCATGACTGAATAATTAATTTCTCTGTTGAATCAGGTGTTATTGCATATATCAAAATAACAGAAAATAACATAATTCATATTTAGACTAAAACTATAAAACATACTCCCTGAGTGGCCTGTAAATCATGATATCATAGTCAGATGAATCACCTGACCAATATTTTATGAGTCATCTGTAGGATTTATACCAAAACCCACATGTAGAGTATTTTAACATTTTACATCTTATTTTTTAAAATAACAAATAACAAAACAAGCAATTGTGCTCTGCTCATGTGTGAGTGCTCTCACCCCTAACTGACTGACCTTCAAATTTATGGTGATCTGCTTTAGGCACAGGTTCTACTCTTACTGAAACAAATACCAGAACCCCCAGAAGTTTCTGTATGCATTTTTTTTACCTTACTTACAATAGGCAAAAAACCATATGCATATCTGAATAAACAGAGGCTAGAATTTTATAAGCTAGGCTGTATTTTTTTTCATTTACTATCCAAAGAACTGTAAGGGATAGTGTGCAAATTAAAGGAACAGAGAAATGTTGGTGCTCTTTCAGGATTTCCTCTCTCATCTGAGTGGTTCCTGTGTTATCTTCTTATGTATATCAGTGAGATATGGCTTTTACTAATGATTATTAATAATTTTTAATACTGCCTTAAAAAGTCTGAGGCAGTGTTAAGTACTTTTAAAATGTAAGCTATGAATACTACAAGTTAGCCAGTAAGGAATGATCCTTTCATGTGTATTCATTTCCTCAAAATACTGCACAATCAAAGTTTAAAAGTTCTAATATTTATTGTCATTTTTCCAAAACAATCTTTTTGTAACTACTGGGCAATGCATTGCTGCACCTTTTCAGGTGAGATCCTCTGACCCTCCAGAATAATCTATTCTACTTTTAATATCATTTGCAAAGTAGATTTTTACATAGTTTAATATGCCTTAATATGTCCTGCACTCTTAAATAATCTTTCTAATACTCTATCTTGTATAAAGATGTTGATGATAATGATATTATTTCTAGTACTGCTGCAAAAATAATGTTAACAGGATCAATAATATTATTAATGAGCCATTACTAGATTTAGCACAGAATTTTAATGAACTACAGTTTAGGGAGAATAAACCTTTTCACATTTCCTGTCCAGTAACAGTTTTGTGGGGTTATTTTTGTTTTTTCTTGTTTGTTTGTTTGGTTTTTTTTTTTTTTTTTTGTTATTTGGGAGAAAGGGGATCTGGTTTATTGGAGGATTTCAGAATATTTTGGGTACCTCCACATCTCTTCCAACTTTGTAATGTTACAAACACTGGAATCTGGATTCACTGATTAAATCAGGGAAAAGAAGATTTCCTGAAAAGAAATCTTCTCTCTATTGCATGGCACAACTCTAATGAACAATGACTAAAAAAACTAATGACAGTAGCTGTACTTCAGTGAAGCAATTAAATACAAACACTGTAAGTAAGTACTTAAGGGTATCTAAGCTATATGTTTAGTTTAATCTTGCTGAAATGGCTTGTTTAAATAATCTAGTTGACAATAGTATAAGTATATACTTCTAGGATTAACATGTCCATATTGTAAAGATTAGCTTTGAAAAATAACAAAATACTTAGTTCAAAATATCTTCTCCATGTCTCTTTCTGCATTTTTAGAGCTTGGTCTTAATGGCACATGTTAATGGAAAGCACACTGATATTACTGCTCTTATTTTGAACTTTCTTCTGACAAGTATTGCATGACTACAATAGAATGCTCAGAAAGAGCAGGACATGCATCTTCTCAACACTTACTTCTTAAATGGCAATTACTTGTTATCTATGTGAAGTTGCTTGCAAATGATTCTGCATAACACTTTTATGAAACTGTCTTCCTGTTTTGCTTCATATGGAACTACTTAGTTTTAAATTATCTTTGTATCTTAGTAAATGCTATTAATGAAAGGTCCATCTGAATTTTCATCAAACTAACTTTCATGAATTAAATGAGTTTCATTGAATAATAGTTTGAAGTCTGAAAACATAGAACTCAACACCAAATAAATCATTAAAGCTATTCCTAAAAGGAACATTTCCCTTGGTCGATACCTGTAATTTTTTTAGACCTTTTTTTAGACCCTGTTTCTTCGTAGTCATTCATTAATTCTTTTCAACTTTAGGTCAGGCGATTTTTTTGCATAGTTTAATATATATTATAAAATTCAGTGGATTGTAAAAATGTTCTATTTCATAATTTTTAAAAGAATTAATGACTTTGTTATCTATTACTAGAACATTTCAGGATGTCCCCAATGGACCATTTATTTCTTGTTGTGTGTTAATCACTATATTACTGGAGCTTGACCTTCCATTATTTATATATGTGTACTTCCTGTGTTGAGAGTTGATTAAGCAATAAAAAGTACTTTTGTTCTCTTCCAGCTTATGAGTTACAGAACTGCCCTGATCCTCCACCTTTTTTGAATGGATATATAGTCAACTCAGATTACAGTGTGGGTCAGTCGGTATCATTTGAATGTTATCCTGGCTATGTTTTGAGGGGTCAGCCTGTTCTCACATGTCAACATGGAATCAACAGGAATTGGAACTATCATTTTCCCAGATGTGAAGGTAACTTTCTGACACTACAGTTGTTTCAGAACTCACAGTACTTTTTGATTTTTTTTTAGTTTGTGTACATGTACATAAAGCAGAAGAACTGTGCCTCTATCCTGGTCTGTAGTGTAAGCAGATAAATTCAGAAAGCTATGTGCTTTTATAAATAACGAATATTTTATTAATCATGTTCCTCAGCAGTGATTTATTGTTCCTATTAATATCTGTCAGTTGTACTGATTATGAGAACTTACGATACTACCAGAAATTATCTTAAACTCAATGTGATTTTTTTTTGTTTTCTGATTTGAGTAGTGGGTACACAGTGAGGTGGGTAGTGTACAATGTAACATATAACATTTTACAGTGTAAAGCTTTTACTTAGACTTCAATGTAAAAAATGCAAGTGCAGAAATGAAATTTCTGACATTGTTTTAGAGCTTTAGAGGCTTTGATAAAGTGCCATATAGGATGTTATGACAAAAGTAAGTAGTCATTGTGTAGAGCTGAAGTGATGTCACAAGGAATCAAAAGCTAAGAACATATAAAATTGATTGAAGTAAATGGTTTCCTCTAATGGTGCTACAGGTTTGCACTGCAGAATGTATGTTCAGTGTAATTGACACAGATTCTGAAAGATGGGACAGAAGCTTCTCTACAGAATACACATGATATGTCCTAGGTTAGTCAAACCTGAAAAGCCTTTGAGGAATGCAAGAGAAATTTAACTGAGGAACAAGAAAAAAAAGTGGGAAGGAAGGGTCAATCATTTTGTTTCAGGACGGACTGCTAGAGCCTAGAAAGAAATTTTCCACTGGGACAGGCTAACATAATGTTTTCTGCTTTGGGTTCTTCTGTGCATTCTTATTCGACATCAAGGATTCAGTTTTGTCAAGGAAAAACTATGCTACATGGTCTAAAGGTTTGCTAAGGCACTGCAATTTCTTGCTTCCCAAATGAGAATTTTAATACTGTCAGTAATAATTTCAAATTATTTTCTTATTATTTCTGAACACCTTAACTATATTGTTCTGCAGCATGAACACTGATGCTTTCCTTAGAGACATACAGTGTCATAATGCATGATATCTTTCTCAAAGTAGTTGGTTATAACTCATAAGGATTTCTTCTCTAATGTTTCTTTTTTCCAACTCTTTTACAACGGGGATATTTAGACCAAACATATGAACTATCATCTCCCATATCTTTTAATTAAAAGATTTTGTAATATTAAGTTATGGGCCTATATTGCTCTGAAATATCCTAAGACCATCAATCATCGATCATCAATCTCCTTCTATTGACTCTTACAGCTAATTTCTGTACTTATTTTAGAGAATTCATTCAATCTAAAACATGGACTTAAGTATTCCAATTATGTGGTGGTTTTTTTCCCCCCAGGGGTGCTGTCTTTAACTGCCTTCTGAATTAGATGGTAAAAGAGTAGGAGAATTGGAAACTTCAATTTTCCTCTTAAATGTTTTACAAGTCTTTTCTATGTATATAAGTCTTTATATTGAATGTGATCTGCAGCTCTATGTGACTTTTTAATTAGCAATTCTAGCACTACAAAATATGTTTCCATTTATTCAAGGAAGTAATAAGTAATTAATTTTGGATTCTAAAAAATTGAAGATAAGAAAGTACTATTTCAGGAAGATGTTTTTGTTCAAAGGCAATTGGGTCATGGAGTCAACTTTATCAATGTTTTGGAAGACAATGCAAAGTTATTAATGCTGAAACTGTACTATGTGATACACATATATCTTAAAGGACATAAAAAGATAAAAGAATATATTTTTTCTCCTCTCCCATTAAGGTTGGGCTACGCTCTGCACTCCTTGAAAAAGACATTTAAGATAACAAATCAATATTCTCCCTACATCCTTTTATTTTACTAATTAAAACTAATTTGAACAAATAATTTCTGATATGCACTTTAAAATTTTTATCAGTGGAAAAAATGTTATTTTGCATATATGTTCTTAGAAATTTAGGTGTAATCTCTCTTCTCTTTGAAAACTGTTTTCTCATGTGCTATGTTTTTGTTTGTGTTGGTTCACTGAATGTTGTAGTATTAGTATTTTATCTTGCCGTGTTTTATGTTTTATTACTATTTCTTTATGATTAAAATGTTGACATTTGATGCAATCCTATTGATATCTTACCAAGGCAAATATGAAACATTTAACTTAAAATGCTGATCTTTCTCAACACATATTTTTGAATTCTTTTTATATTAATAAATCAGAAATGAGAGGAATAAAATGGATGAATTAAAGTAAGAAGATGGATAAGAAATGTAACCATTGTATCATTCACATTTGAGAAATATTCTTCTAGACTTCTCACTTGATAAGAACTGAAATCAATAGCACAAGTCATCCTTTTTCATTATCCTGATCTCTAATAAAACTCTCTGGGTTTTTTATGTCATGAAGTTAAAGGCCTTCCTTAATGTTTAGTAAGCTGCTTCATGTTTTCCTAATCAAATAAATGTTTTGTGGGATTTCTCTGGTTTTAGAACATCTGGAGAGATTAATTTCTTTTCCTGATCCAAGGCAAGAGGAGAAGCTTCCCAGAGTGTCTTTGCTGGCATGCACTGCAGCACTTCAGCATGACACTTCAGTAGGACCTTTCCAAAGCCTGGGAAATTTTCTGTTCAGATGTTTTCAAGCAGAATTTATAGCACTAGCTGTTTTTAGAATTCATTAGACACCTACGAAAAGTTCAAAACTTTTTTGGTTTTATGTAGATCATACTTCCTCTTCCTTTTTTCCTAATCCTTGGTTAAGCTTTTTGGGACAGATAACGGCCTGATTTTGATTTCTTCCACAGCTGTTTTGTGGTAAAATGTCTGCAGTAACCTACTGTCCCTCTTTCCTCACTCATAAAGCCTTGAAGGAAAGTTGTCAGCTAAAGAAAGAGTATCTTAAAGAATCCTTATAATGGTTTAATAATTAATTTTAATAATTTAAAAATATTAATTAGAGAGGAATAGCAGAATCATGATAGAATGCAAACATGTATATTTTACAACTAAAGTATTTAAATTGAAAAAAAAATATATTCAATAAGGGTAGCACTAATCTGTAACGATACATCTTTATAGGCATTGCAAACACAAAATGGCACTTCCAGTTATTTTAAATGTACACAGAATTACATTTATAGATAGGATAAATAGGAACGTGAGACTGGGTAAAAGCTATTAAAATGAATTTCAAGTACATCAGATGACATTATTATGTCTTGTTTATAAAATTACATCAATTTATCAGCTTTATTTTCTTTTTCTTTAGGAATGTGGTTATTCTGCATAGTTTTATGAATACTTTAGAAAAAAATTCTCTCACTTTCAATCATATATTGCTTCTGATTAAAACTAGTATTCAATTAACTGTGGCAAGATTTGAATATAAACAAAGATTCTCAAAGAAGTCATTCCCTGTTCCTGATATTTCTGTAATTTAGAATGTACCTTTGTCATGGTTCCTTTGAATATGAATCCCTAGCCTACCCACAGTGATCTACATCTACACCACACAGCTAAGGCCTCAGCTCTTGCATCTCCATTGTGGGTGCAGTTGTGTACATTTACAGCTGTGATTTCTGACTAAACAACAGGATTGTGTTTTGACTGAGCATGAAGAGTGTTCTCTCTCTCAGATGCCATGCTACTTGCTTTGTGGAAAATTTATTTTTGTACATTAAAGCTCCATCTAACACTGCTGAATGTATTATTATGACATATAAGTGTTTTTCCTGTAAGGAAAACAAATTTCCTATAAGGAAAACAAATTATAAGGACTACAAGGTCCCTGATTGCTGGAATTTGACAGGGGGTCTGAGAAGTCAGTGAAGGAATGAAATAATTTTTCTAGCTATGGCTAGTATTTTCACTAGTTCAGATCAAAAACTTTGTACAGAAGATTGCACATGCTTGTGAAGGCTGAGAGAAGTAGATCTGGTATTGTCTTACTACCAAAGATATACTATTCTAATTTAATTATTTGGAAAGAAACCAATGAGACCTGAAGGAAATAGGAACAGTTAGACTAGGTGGCTCTTGATAGTGTAGATTGCTAGAAGGCCTAAACTGATGTAATTTTTCCTGTCTAGTTATACATTTCCTTCCCTTTATGCTAAAAAAGAAAAAGGTTGTGAGTTTGTTTCTTGGGTTGTTTTTTTGACTGGAGAGTAATATCAGGGCCATCAGTAAAAACAATTATAGAAAAAGCCTCTTAAAGGTAGTGTTGAGGATGGAAGCTTGCACTTCTATGGAATCTCACTGAAAATCTGTGTTAGTGTTGTGAAGGAAAATTTCAGAGATTATGATAGAAAATGAATACACCTATAATGTTTAGCTAGACTGCAGTTACTTGTCAACAGCAGAATGAAGTCAAGTACCTTTGCCCTACCTCAGAAAGACTGCATTTTGCAAGTATATTCACTTTTATATGGAGTTGTTAAAAATTTGAAACTTTCTGAGATTTCATGGGCAATTTTTTTCTCTAATTGTAAGGCTGATGGTTGCCATGTTGTGGTGGTTTAATACCAGCTGTAAATTAAAGTACAAATAAGCCACTCCTCTTCCGCTCCTCCCTTCTTCCCTCCCCTGGCCCGTTTTGGTAAGAAAAGGACCAAGACGACCTGTGGCTTGAGATAACAATTTACTGAAAGCAAAAAACAATGTAACAACAGCAAAATTAACAACCAAAGTATACAAAAAGAGAAGGTGTTTTACCCAGAAAAAAGGTATTCATCACCTTGACTTAGTTCCACATGGCCCACCAAAGACAAGATGATGTCTGTTCTCATACTGCTGGCTCCATGAGGTTTCCCCAGACAAAGACAAGATGGCCGCTGTTCCTGCACAACACACCACATGGGCCCTGAGACAAAGGCAAGACAGTAGGAGGACCTTCAGTTTGAGGCAATGAAAAACAATGACAGTTTTCCAAAAGCTGGGTCATCCAAGTTGTGCTATGCTGCCACTCTACTGGGCTCAGTTCCTCCTGGGTATCTCTGGCATTGCTTTGGATTGTTCCTCTGTGCTGGGAGTCAGGCCCACTGAGGTGTTGACTCCACACCTCTGCTTTTGACCCCCCTGCCCTGCTTCACCCAGCTCAGTTTGGCTCCTTTTGGCTCGGCTTGGCTGGGCTTGGCTTGGCTCCCTCTGACTCAGCTGGGCTGGGGCTCACCTCTGCTGCTGCATTCCCCACAGCAGTCTCCCACACTGGTGCCATCCTTCAGCACCATGTTGATTCCATGTTTCGCTACTTCTCTTTCAGCACCATGTTCTGTAGCTGCATCTCAGAGAAATGGGAAAGGGATTGGTGGCAGCAGCAGAGGGACAGTGTCTCCAGGGGCTGATCCTGACACTTTCCCACTGGACAGAGACAAGCAAAAAATGTGGCACTTCCAAAGGGTGCTCATCTTTTCGTCCCAAAACCATGCTCCCTGGTGATGATGTGGGTGGTAGAGAATGACAACCTAGCCATGCCCACACAGTGCTAAGCCCTGCCTCCTCCCTTCAACCAGGACACACCTAAAGCTCTGTCTAAAACTTCAGGATTTTTCTTCTAGATTATTTCCCTAAGTCATCTGAGGTCCATGTTTGCTTAATCTCTGTCTTGGGCAGGCATACTAAGCCTCTTGTCTACACATTTCAATTCTCATTCAGAAGGCAGATTTTTTGGCTTTGTGATGGAAAGATCACATGGTTAAGCTTCTCCTGTCCTAGGCTGAAGATGAGCATCCCCAAGTTCATAACTGACACTGTTGTCCTTGAAGTAGATGAGTTTGAGGTTTATGATACAAACTTTCACAATACAAGCTTCTCTGTACCATGTAAGGCTTCTTATACTCATAGGCCTTTCCAAGGTATTTTCATCCCCGTGTAGATTTCCACTGCTTCTTTCTAGGTCGTGGTACTGGAAGTCAGCTATCCCTACTGCTCTAAGGCAAACAGTCACACCAAGAAGGTATATATATATATATATACACACACATACACATATACATATATATGTACAATGAACAGCTGTGGAAATTCATACAAAAAAAGGCGTTAAATAACTATCAACCAGATACTAGTATAGAGAAGTTGAATGGAGAGGTGATGAGCAGAACACAAAGATTCAAAATTGTAGACTGGCACTGAAGGGCTGACCAAAAAGCAAAGATTGTCATTCTTTTGGAAACCAACCTCATTCTAAATCATATTCTCCACTGTTTATGAGGGGATTTGACATACATTAAAAAGCTTAAATTTTTATATGGGAGAAAATTAGATTAATTTCAGTTCATGAGATTGTAGTAGTTATTCTTTCTAAGATTTTACCCCTGTGCAATCAAGTTGTCCTAATGATATACTATAGCTGTTTCAGCATAACACATGTGACTGTCCCGTAAATAACTAACTGATTTTGAGTACATTTGGGTGGGACTTTAAAATGTTTGCTGTCCTTTCATGCACAATGCTGTATCTGGACCTAGGTAAGAATGGGCATGGGAACATATACTTTGGTATTCATTCATTCATTCAGCATGTGGTCTATTGATAGCCTTTGAAAGTTTAGAAAATTTGGTAATACCCTTTTCCATTTCAAAAATCTGTTTTTTCATGTTTACCATTCAAAGTACAATATAATGGCTGCATTAATTTAGAGTGATTTATTTATTCAAAAGAAAGCTATTTTTATCTTGTGTGAAATATAACTGGTTATTTATGTTTAATTTTCTGTCTTCTGTGATTTTTAAGGATCTTTGGAAAAAGTCAAGTAACAGCTGGATGTATTACTTATTCTATTAGAGTTTTCTTAAGTGTGATACTTTTTTTTTTTTTTCTGAGTGAATTTATTGCTGTGATGGCTTACAATCGTATAAGTGGAATTAGACTGTCTTTACTGGATACAATCAAACTGCATTCTCTGTTGCCTATTAGAGAATAAGGGAGGGATATGGAATCATTAACAACATTAATAAATCTGTCAAAAATATAACAAACTCAAAATATATTTTAGTACAAAACTTCAATCAGAAAAATCCTATATATAGCACTTAAACAATGTCCCATTTATCCCTATATTCATCTCAGGAAGTGTATTTCCATGTAGTAAGTATAATTGTAAAAGCAGTCCTAATTGTAAGCATGGAATACTGTGGAGAGAAAGAGTTGATTTTGTACACCAGACAATGTGACCATGGCATGAATGTATGGGATTAAGGAACAGTAAAAAGTGGGCTTGAGTCATGTTTTCATCAGAACACTCATAGCTGATAGACATTCAGATGCCTTTGGCCTCTGCCTGCAACCAGGAATCAGGCAGATCCAATGCTTCATTTTCCTTAACTTGTTTCCTTCATTGTGCACTAAAGGTTCAGGAGCAGGTGCCATTCTGTTCATAGAATCACAGACTGGGTAAAGTTGGAAGGGACAGCAGGCCATTTGGTCCAACCTCCTGCTCAGGTAGGGTCATCCTAGAGCACATTGCACAGAATTGCATCCAGATACTCTAAGATGGGAAGATGTGCTAAGTGCATCATACTAGTTAGTGCTGATATAGATGTGGAATGTGAATGGTTAAGGCCTCCCTACTTGTCTTATAAATCTATTGATTAAAACGATTCCTCTGAAATGGACTACTCATCAACTGCCCAAATGAGCCTTCTACCCCAGTAGTAGAGCAGCATTAAACCATACAGGAAATGTGACATCATTCTGCATTTTTCAGTCCTTCTTCACTTTTCCCTTTTCCTTTTTTTTTTTTTTTTTAATTTTCCATCACTTGTTGAAGGGTGAAAAAGAAATGAAGAGGGTCTGAAGGAGAATCATAGGAACCCTGACAATAATAGCATAAGCGTTATAGTAAGAGCTAATGAGAAAAGTTCTAGAGCAAGGCTGAGTGCACATAAATTAGATTAAGGTCCCACTCTAATGAGTGAGATGCATTAATTTGCACTAATGGCCATATGTCTACCCAGATACATGCTTGCATCCATAATCAGTCGATTGTTCCAAACTGAGAGTCAAAAGAGAGCACAGTATTACATATTTTTACCCTTGAATAAAATCAACCTTTTCATAGCTTTGACTTGACCATAGATCTCATTAAGCAAGTGTGTGCTAATTTGTGTCTGTATCTCCATTTTCCTTGTCATAAGTATAATTACCACAAAAATCTGAAAATGAATTGCCATTAAACATGACTCAAACCTGTCAGAAATAGAGTATAATTGTTTTGGAGTAGTGAAAGATTACCACTTTTATTTTTTTTTTTTTCAGAATTGTGTTCCAGTTCAGTTAAGGTTCAGTTG
The DNA here is from genome assembly GCA_035047845.1 of Dendrocincla fuliginosa. Classification (NCBI taxonomy): domain Eukaryota; kingdom Metazoa; phylum Chordata; class Aves; order Passeriformes; family Dendrocolaptidae; genus Dendrocincla; species Dendrocincla fuliginosa. The sequence goes on from JAWWMO010000121.1 coordinate 93,765,720, forward strand.
TATGGAAACATGCAAGATTTGTTTGCTTATTTATTTCTCAACCCAGAATACAAGCAAAAGCTGCCCCTGTTGCATGCTGACTTAGTTTCAAGAATTATATAGAAACATTATTCCCAGTGGATTTTGATGGATTTTAAGAAATGAAATCTAAGACATCAGAATAAGTTATTTCTTAGAAATGTCACTATTTTCTGTCTCTGAAAAACAACCGAGGAAAATGCTGTCATTAAGGCTTAGGTTGTCTTGTCTTGCAGAGCTTTTAGAATTTGATAGCATTTTGATATTCCATTCATAACATTAAAAAAGTATTTTCTCCTACTAATTTTTTTCATTTGTTTTCTTTTCAGCTCCTTGTGGCTATAATGTAACTGCTCAGAATGGTACAGTTTATTCCCCAGGATTTCCAGATGAATATCCAAATTCCAAAGACTGTACTTGGTTAATTATTGTACCTCCAGGCCATGGGATTTATATCAACTTTACCTTGCTCCAAACTGAACCTGTGAATGACTACATTGCAGTTTGGTATGCAATTTTTCAAAATAGAAGTGATTTTTTTTTTCTGATTGATTTATCAGATCTCACTTTCTCAAGCTACAGCTTTTCTTGGTATTGCTCTTTAGGTTGTCATATGTGTTGAAGAATAGCATAAAACAAATTCTAATAGTATATGGAAAATGTATTATATATCACTGTCTGAACCTTTTAAGAATAGCGTTCCAAAAGTATTTTGAAACTCAAACTCAGTGATGAATCAGCTCTTGTTTGAGCTCTCTCTTTTGTAAGTTGAGACAATGTGAGGTCAAAGTGATGTGCTATGTTGAATGCACGTAGTTGATGCACTATGTCAAATCTTGTGTTCCATGAACATATGAGGCAATATATGTTAGTTGTAGCAAAACTTTTTTACATTAAACACATAATTAAACATTAACTAATTTAGGCATGATGTAATATTTTCTTAAATTTTCTTAATATTTCAGTATGGCTGATAGACATGCTCTTGAAATTTTCTAACCCAGGATTTCAGGCCTTGTACCTCTATGTCTTTAAGCTTCATATTGTATGTTCCCCTTTTCTGAATTTCTACCCAAATCCTTCTCAATTTGGGACCTCAACTAAAGGAAGAGGTCTTAGGGCTGTCTAAAGTCTTGCATAAGAAGACCAGGCATAGAAAATGCTGAATATGTTAAACACCTTCTTCTCATTTCTGTCTAACTCTGGTCCTTACCCCACATAAGGTGCAAAGTGGCTTATTTCTCATATATGCTACAGATAGTTCAACAAAAGTATTTAATTTATTCATGTGTGAGTCAGCTGCTCCCATCTCCCAGATAGTCCACTATTCCTATAACTACTGAGGATTTTTTTTTTTCAGACACTTTGTAGAGATGCATAACCATTTCCGAACTGCCATTTGGCTGCCTCTGGTATTTCCATTACCTACAAAGCAGAGTCTAAAATGCAACATATATTGTCCTCTTTGTTATCTTTGGATTTAGTTTAAAAGGCAAGATTAACTCGCAATTTCCACAACTCTGTATGTATTAGTCATGAGTTGAAGGATGGTAGAATCTGGGTCAAAACTGTTAGAAATATGATAATATTATGTGAGTTTTCTAGGTTTTTGGAGGTCCTTTTTGGCTGATGTGTACATGAGAACTTTTGATGAGAATACACATTGAAATTTCAGTCAGTCACTAAATTACTTGCCCATGTAAATATAAAATCTATTGCAAAGCCCCTGGTCTCTCAAAAAATAGGAGACCTTGAAAGTGGAATGAGTATTCTATGTTGCTAAAAATAAAAAGAAAACAAACCTATTTTAAATCATTGGGAAAAATATTTCATTACAAAAATTTAACCTGCTCTTCAGAGTAAAAAGACTGTTAATTTAAATGTTAAGAACAGTAGTTCTTCAGGTGACTTTCTTATGTTTCACTTCCTAGGGACGGTCCTGACCATAATTCACCTCAGCTAGGAGTCTTCAGTGGGAACACAGCTCTGGAAACAGCCTACAGTTCCACCAATCAAGTCCTCCTCAAATTTCACAGCGATTTTTCAACAGGAGGATTCTTTGTCCTCAATTTTCACGGTTGGTTTGCTCTATAGAATTAACATCTAATTACCACAACCAATTAGTGAATTTTAAAAATATTGGTTTTGTTTGTAGTTTACCGATTTACCAGGATTCATGGATTTTCTTCCTTTTTTTTTTTTTAATAACATTACAGATTAGTTTTTAAAACCACACCTTAAATAATCTTTAAAATGTTAATTTGAGGTTTTGAATAAACTGTGTTCTATCTTTAATGTTGTTACTATCTAATATTAAGCTTTTACTTTTTCTAAATTACTTTGGCCTATTTATTGCTTAACATTTAACCTTCTCTAATAAAATTCTTCTCCAGCTGACCAGGGCTCATGGTCAGAGAGGTTTCTGATATGCTATGGTGGGATTGAACAACAGCTTAAAGACTGATATCCAGCAAAACACTTTGTTCAAAGTTATATTCAGGGTTGCACATTTTGCAAAGTAGGCATTTTACTCAGGAGTGAAATGCTGAATTATAATTCTAGTTCTGACTTAGTCACCCAAATGATATATACTAAATGGAAGATTGTTAGTCATCTAGACTGTAATGCAAAAAGATAGGGTGAATTGACTCACAAGGGCAGGAGGAAATGCCACAGAAAGAGAGTACCTGAAGTAACTGTTTGCACAGGGAAGTCCTTAGGAAATTGTTATTCAGAGTCTGAAGTAGTTTTCTTGTCTATGGTTTTCTCGTGAAAGAAGGTCATGATGCATGGTCACCTGAAGCACTTTCCTGAGAAGAAAAAACTAAAGTGGATGGGGCTAGCAAGTTGTCCAGAGAATGTGTTCTTAATTATAAATTAGTTCCACAGAGAGGAGAGTTTTTCTTTAGTAAGTGCACTCTGATCACAACCTTAAATGTCTCATTTGGATTTTTTAATCTAGAAATGGCTTTTTCAGCTGTTGTGGGCATTCTACTTCATTTCAGAGACATGGTAGTTGTTTTAGTGGTCACTTTCCTTATGAGATTGCTCACAATTTATTAAAACAAATTTGAAGGGTAGAGGTTTTGTTTTAAAGAATCATATAACCATAGAATGGTTTAAATTTGAAGAGACATTAAAGATCATCTAGTTCCAATCCTTCTGACAGGCCAAGGACACCTTCCACTAGACTAGGTTTCTGAAAACCTTATCCAGCCTGGACTTCTACCCTTCCAGGGATCCACAACTTCTCTGGGCAACCTGTTCTGGTGCCTCACCACCTGCATTCAGTGTCATGACATTTAACTTGGAAAATGTAACTGAGACCATGAGGTTCAGTGCAGCTCTTGTAATTTGGGACGCATGACTATGAAGTTAATTCTGTAAAGTAATTCTGAATACATCAGTATTTTCACTTAAATTTGCAGCTTATCAACTGAGGAAGTGCCAACCTCCACCCACAGTTCCACATGCAGATCTGTTTACAGAAGATGATGACTTTGAAATAGGTAAAAAAAAAATATTTATTTTTCTTTCTTTTTTTTTTCATTTGAATTCTAAATAAACTAAGCTACTAATATATTTCATATTCCATGGGAAAATTTGATATATTTCTTTTTGAAGGATATTTGGGGTGTAACATTTTTTGTCAATCATTTTTTCAGGAGATTTTGTGAAGTACAGATGCCATCCTGGTTTCACCCTTGTTGGACAAGATATATTAACCTGCAAACTGAATGCACAGTTGCAGTTTGAAGGATCCTCTCCATCTTGTGAAGGTAAATATATTCTTGTATGTATGATCTGTATATCATTAGTATTCATCCTACATAAAGCATCAGATTTTTAGGTTGTCTTTTCATTAATAAGAAAATTATCCATTGAATTCTTTAATATATAAGGAGTGCATGTTTTAATATATTGGTTCTTAAGAATGTTACACAGACACTTTAGAATCAAAAGTGGTTTTAACTATTTAACCCCACCATTAAAATTCATTTGAAATATTTCACATTACTTCATTTCAAACAAAAGATTTCTTTTAACTCCTGAAAAATTTAAAAAATACGAATTTAGATTAAACTTTCAAAATAAAATGAGAAATTATTCTCTGTGCTTTCACAAATATGGTGACATTGTATGACAAATATTAAAAACATTTCAGCTCTTCATACTGTGTTTATTATTACAGTATTTCAATCAAGGAATTAAAAAAAATGATATTATGTTTAGACAGGTATTCATAAACAATTTGCTCATCTTCATGGAAGTTTGTCTTGGAAATTTGTCCTCCACATTTTGTTTTTCAACAAAGGTTGTTTGTTTTTTTTTTTTTCTTTATTGTGGCTGGTTTTTAACCAGTGTATGACAGAAAGGTTTTTGATACGATGAAAAAGTGATTGAGAAACCATCTGTAGAAATTTGTCTTAAAGTAACTCAAAATTATTTTCATGGGCAAAAAAAAGTTATTGATGAGATGTCATCATTAAAATTTTAAGGAAATCAAACAGTGAACATAAGTTCTTATATTCATAACATATTATCCAGGCTTAGCTTTGATCTATAATATGTAATTATGGGTTGATAGTCTTCTATATCATAAGTTAAAAACATTCATATGCTCAAGATGTAATGCAGGAAGCACAATTATTGTGACACTTTAATAACAGCTCTATGTATGTGTATCTTCCTTCCCATTACCCTGGTTCTCTATTTCCATGATTTAGAAATTAATAAAGGATTCATAGTACAAGCTGTATTACTTTATTGGAGCCATAATATATTTTATGCACCTATAAGGAATTTGTCTACATGACAAACATACTAGAGTAAAGTAGGTTAACTCCCCTTTCTTAGCTTGTGCATGCAATTAGCTGGGATCTGTCATGGGTTCAGTGACAGGGACTTCATGTCTTTGTTTTGCGTGAAAGAGAGTCATTATTCATTTCAGAACCTCACGCTAAAATATGCAAATGTAATGAGAAAAATGTGTATTTCTGTATCTTTCCTGATCAGATAACTCAATACTTATTAATTTTTGGGTTTTTTTCAGTCAATGTATTTCTCTGTTCCAATTACATTTTAATTAGATGATTGTTCTGCAAATCCAGACTTCAATTTTTAGTTGACAGTAATAAGAGTAACTTAACTCTTGAATATGTCAATTAGAGTGCAAATGAAAAATGAAAGCCTAAAATAAACTGAACAATTATTGTAAAATCTACAGAGATATTAGGAGCTTCTGAAAATGATTAGCCATCTATAAAGCCCAGGGGAGTAGTTTATTTTCAACAGTTCTTGCAGATGCTGTGCAAAGTCGTGGCTTTCTCTGACCATATCAATACTTGTTTCTTTGCAGTCCTTTAAAACATTGTTCACTGTGGTGGGTTGATCATGACTGGATGATAGGTGACCACTAAAGCCACATTATCACTCCCCTCCTCAGCTGGGCAAGGGAGAAAAAAGTATAAGAAAAATCTCATGGGTCAAGATGAAATCAAGGAGAGATTAGTCATCAGCTATTGTCATAGGTAAAACAGACTCAGCTTGGCAAAAATTAATAGAGTTTATTACAAATCAATCAGAATAGGGCAATAAGAAAACCAAACATTACAAACACCTTGTCCACACCCCTCCTATCTTCCAAGGCTCAGCTTCACTCCTGATTTTGAGTACCTCCTCCTCAACAGCAGTACAATGGAACAGGGAATGGGAATTGTGGTTAATTAATCACACATTACCTCTGCTGATTCTTCCTCCTCGGGGGGACTGCTCAAACTCCTCCTGTCCTCTAGCATGGGATCCCTTCTATAGCAGGCAGTCCTCCACTGAACTTCTTCAATGTGAGTCCTCCCCATAGGCTGCAGTTTTTCATGTATTGCTTCAGTGTGGGTCCCCCTTCCACAAGGTACAGTCCTTTAGGAACAGGTTGCTCCAGTGCAGGTTCCCTGCAAAATCACAAGTCATGCCAGCAAATTGCTCCAGTGTGGGTTCCTCTCTCCACGGGGCTGCAGGTTCTGCTGGGAGACTGCTCCAGTACAAGGTTCCCATAGGGTCACAAGCTCTTTCTAGAATCGACTTGATCCAGCCTGGAGTCCTCTACGAGATGGATATCTTCAGCATTTCCAAATAGGAATGAAGCTTTTGAAGGGTCAAGAACATAAGTCTTATGAGGAGTGGCTAAGGGAACTAATGCTTAGCCTGGAAAAAAGGAGGATGAGGGGAGACTGTATTCCTTTCTATACCTACTTGAAAGGAGCTTGTGGTGAGGTGGGGGTCAGTCTCGTCTCCCAGATAACAAGCAATAGGTCAAGAGAAAATGGTCTCTCAAGTTACACCATGGGAGGTTTAAACTGGATATAGGGAAGCATTTTTTTACCAAAAGGGTTGTCAAGGTTTAGAACAGGTTGCTCAGGGAAGTGGTTGAGTTACAATCTTTGGAGGTATTTAAAAAACACGTAGATGTGGCACTTAGGGACATGGTTTAGTGGTGGACTAGGCAGTGTTAGGCTAATGGTTGGACTCAATGATCTTAGAGGTCTGTTGCAACCACAACAATCCTATGATTCTACCAGCTCCACTGTGGACCTTCATGGGCTGCCTCACCATGGCCTTCATCACAAGCTGCAGAGGAATCTCTGCTCCTGCACCACCCCATCCTTGGTATCTGCAGTTGTTTCTCTCACATATTCTCTCTCCTCTCTTATACCTCCTGCTGCGTGAGGTTATTTTATCTTCTTAAATGTGGTATCACAGAGACACTGTCACTGTATCTAATGGGCTCAGCCTTGGCCAGTAGCAAGTTCATCTTGCAAAGTGACTGGCCCCTATGTCTGTCAAAAATAGAGGAAGCTTCTGGCAGCTTCTCCCAGAAGCCACCCCTGTAGCATCTACCAAAACCTTTCCAGTGTAAACCCCAATACATATATGAATACTAGCATCTCTGTAGTTCCCTCACAGGCTTTCTGGATTTTGTGATATTTCTTCCCTTTCTTCTATTTGCTCTCTATTGTTTTTCAAAATTACCTTATAATGTCACTAGAATTTAGTTATTCTATAAATTGTTCCTAATTGATTACTAGGAACATCTTTAGTACACATGTTGATTTTTGTTTTGGTTTGTTGAGTTTTTTTTAATTAATAAAAGAATTAAATAACAGTTCCATTTGAGATTACCACCTGCTGATGTTTTTCTGTCATGTATTCTTTTAATGTGAATAGAGCAAAACTTCGTTTTAAAGAGGACACCAAAAGATATAATCTGATAACAAAAAGAAAATAAAATTAATAGGGTTCCATCTGAGTGATTCAGAGTCAGAATACTGTAGAACTGGAGTTAGTTACATTAAAGATTTTGGCACAGCTACTTTGGGCACACATAAGAGAGGAATTTCTTTAGATAAATTGGGATGCAACTGATTTCCTTTCTTCAGCCAAGTTGTATCTTTAAATAAATGCAATATTCCTTTCTGGAAAATAGAATTACTTGGTTTTATTTCTATCTCAGCCTGTGCAGTATTACTATGGAGATAAATTTAATTCCTATTTAATGATAAGCCCCTGGCTTATGTATATCAATATTTCTTCTAGATCATATAAAATATCGGTAAATAATTTTAAAGTTGTGTTTTTAATGACCAACTTTATGGTGTTTACTTAGAGATAAATGTTTGAAAATGCTGTTGCACTATGGAAACGTAAGTATCTGAAGGGAGGAAATATGTATTTCTGAATCATACCAAAAATTCCATATACCAAATCATATTCCCAGTGCTCTGTCTCTAGTACTAGCCAGTAATGATTTTCCAGTGAAGGAACAAAGATCACTGCAAGCATGCAGTTAATTAACCCAACTATAGTTAAACCACTCTTAGGCCAGCAATGTTCTTTGTATTTTGAATCCCATTGGGCTGTTTCTTCAGTTGAATTATTCAGTCCTATTTTGAATTCATGGAAATGCCTTAAATCCAGAAAGTTTTGTGCAGAAGTTGCCTAATTTATGTAATGTTGCATTCTGACAGGGACAGAAATGACAAGCCACTCCGATTTCTGGGTGCAAGCAGGAATGACCATTTATCGAGGGGCGCATGGGACCTTTATAGGTTTGGGTCGGAGGGTTCTGGAACTAGGGAGGAGTAATGGGCGGACTTAGGGCAGAACGTGACACATAAGGGAGGGAAGGGTGGTGACTGCGACATACAAGGGAGAAACTGGGGGTGGCCAGCCTAATAAGGGAGTGGTGCACTGCCCCACAGGCTGCCCAGTAAAAGGAAGGGGATACAGCAACCAATCACGACAATCGAACAATAGAAATGAAATAGAAACGGAACAATGTCTATTCTAATACAGAGTATTACTAACCTGCTAACAAGAGCACTTTAAAACTTTTAAAACGGCGAAAATGGCAACCACGGGTCCTTTTCTCACAGATCAGGTCCAGCCCCTGTAAGATCTCCTTTTGGTTTCATTTTCCTTGGGTCCCGGTGCCGGCCCCGTGTTCTGCAACTTCCAGCTTGTGAAATCATTCGGTGGTTCTCCCACATGCAATATATGAAGTCATTTCTCTGTCTGCTTTGT
>JAWWMO010000121.1:93774414-93804612 GCA_035047845.1 Dendrocincla fuliginosa
TGCAACTTCCAGCTTGTGAAATCATTCGGTGGTTCTCCCACATGCAATATATGAAGTCATTTCTCTGTCTGCTTTGTACTTGACACCTACTGTTTTCACTTCATGTCCTCCAGTTCTTATGGGGGGGAAAAAAAGTAACAAGTTCCCTAGTCACCATATTCATGGCATGATTCTCTAGATCAGGAGATATTTCATACCTTTGATTATTCTTGTCATCTTTCTCAATACCCTTTCCAATTCTACTTTTTTTTTTTTTTTCAGAGGTGATACAGTGTAGAATTGCATTTATACAATACTATTTAATCGTGATAGACTTGAAAAATATTGCTACTAGCTATGAAATTTGCACATTGTAGTTCAAGATAATTATTGGACTGCCATCTTTTATTTTTGCATTATACCTGTAATTTACAATTTTTTACATTGCCCTTGTTTAAAACACCTTCACATTTTTTATACACACCAGAAATCTTTCCATTTTCCTGAGCTGTGCCACTACGTTGTAGTAGACAATAAATATATTTACATGATAGAAGGCCAAGTTCTAGGATGGTATATACAAGTCTGACAACATATCTGACAGGCAAGAAAAGTCATTCTCCATGACCACTTCTACATCATTCTGAATGAACGACCTCCAGAGCAGCTGTAATCAAACCACACCACAGTTTTACAGCTCCCTTTCTCTTCCTGTCTAGTCTGTCCAAGGAAGGCTTTTCTCAAAATGTTGTTACAGTGATAACTTGCCAGTTATTTTCTAACATGCAGAGCCCTAGACACCCTATGGAACATGCTGTCAATGTGCATGAGTTTGCCAGTAGTTGAACATATGTGATTTCTCTTTATATATTTGGAGCCCTTGCTCTCATCCTACCTCCTGCTAAAAATTTCTTTCATTTTGTAATTGCTGTTAGGGAAATATACAGATGTAAATTATAGCATGTTGAGCATTGTGACACCAAGTGTTCCTGCATTGACCACAAAAATTGACATACTGGTAAAATAGATAGTGGACATTCAGTATAAGGTGGAGGTCTCTTATAATCTTTAAGCTGCCCAAAACATTCTTAGTGAGAGAGACGGAGTGATAATATTGCCTTAGTGTGGTGATAGTATTTATGAATGAAAAACAAAATCAAAGATGAAGAAATCAGAAGTACTATTAGAGTTAAGAAGCCTGGTCAGGCCTTCCTCAAAAAGACCAAATCAGATTTCTTCAAAATCCAGGTTAAGTAATCTGTTTCTCAAAACTGGAATTTGATGAGAGTGTAACACTGCAGAATTACTCTTCTTATGACCCTGCCCAACTGCACAAAATTACATGTGATTGTGCAGTATAAAGATAGCTATTATTTCCTGTTGTTTTTCTCTAAGCATTGCCCCTATGTATGATTCTACAAACTAACAAATAACAGTACTTGGACTTTGCATGTGCAGTGATATTATTAAAAATGAATGTAAAATAGATTACTTATGTCCTCCAGCATGCCTAAATGTTTGGGGTTTTTAAAAATATTTATTCCTGTTACCATTCCAAACTATTTTAAAATAGCCACTTTTAAAATTCATGGGAGATATAAATAAATGATAATCAAATATATTGCAGGGCTTAACTATCTAATTCGGTTTGCAGCTCGCATTTTCTTGATTGGTAACTTCACATCAGTTCCTAATTTTCTAAATGTGTAAGGAGTTGAGTGACCCTGTAATGTAGCTGACAGAAGAGAGTACAGAAGGTATCAAATATAATATGAAAGAATATAATGTTAATGTGTCAGTTGATTGACAAATAAAAGAAACAGTATCACAGTGGAACACTGTGGTGGGTTGACCTTGGCTGGATGGCAGATACCCACTAAGACACTCTATCACTCCCCTTCTCACCAAGAAGAGGAGGAAAATATAAGGGGCAAAAACTCATAGGCCAAGATAAGGCAGTTTGCTAAAGCAAAAGCTTTCATGCACAAGCAAAGTTAAAAACCAAATATTTTATTCTCTACTTCCCATCAGCAAGTGAGGTCCGGACACTTCTCAGGAAACAGAGCTTCAGCACGTATAGCTATTGTAAATAATGAATGTCCCCCCTTCCTCCTCCTTTTAGCTTTTATTGCTGAGCAGATGTCATATCATATGGAATATCCCTTTGGTCAGTTTGGGTCAGCTGTCCTGGCTATGCCCCCTCCCAAGATCTTGGCCAGCCCCACTCTGTTGGGGGGGATGGGGTGAATGTTGGAAAGACAATGATGATGATGTGCCAGGACTGCTCAACAGTAGCCAGAACTCTGATGTGTTATCAACACCTTGCCAAGTACTAATACAAAACACGGCACTGTGAAGGCTGCTATGGGGAAAACTAACTCCACCTTAGCCAGACCAACAAAAATATGTATGCCTCAACTGAAGCACTTCATATTTATGAGTATTCTGTTTTTAAACACCTTGCTAAAGGGAGCCAATATTATAGAACAGCAAGGTTAAAATTGCAGGTTTTTGTTTTCACCTGTTGTGTGTTTATTTTTATTCAAATTATAGATATTAGTTATTTGTGGTATTTAAAAATGGATGGGCATTTTGTTTTACAAAGCAAGGTGAAACAATCTAACTGTCTCAATATCTCAATTTTATGTCTTTAGCCATATGTCTTGTGAAATGTTTAAGTGTACCTTCCACCCTAGAGATTAAGTTATATAATCAACATCTAAACTGTACCGGGGGGAGGCAGTTGATGAGTAATTCCTTATGGTACAGAAAAAGCCATCAAAGGCTGCCAAGATGAACATTGCCAATTTGCCACATAACCCTGTGGTACAGCCAGCTTCCAAGACTGCAAAGGAGCAATACACTCTCTGTCTTCCAATGTCCCTGAACTACTCAAGAACTGCTCTGCTTATAAGTCCCTGTGGTCTATCTCTTATGAATGGCTCAAATTAGAAGGGACCTCTTGTCCAATAACTCAGCAATAGAAAGTACATCTTGGCCGTAGAAAGACTCAAAGCTCAGTATAAAGAGATGGTCATTTCTGCTCTAGCACAAGAGAGGTACTGAGCTATTTACAGATTAGAAGGACATGAGTTTCAATTTTACTGAATTCTCTGCTCTAGGAATACACTGGTTTTGTCTCAGTACCGCACAAGAGTATTCTATTTCCCCTTTCATCCTTTACATCACTATTTGCACTGATTAGAGAGGTGCATTTTTTTTTGCACATAAACAGTACTTCCTCCTTTTGGAAATTGTTCTGCTAGTAAATTTTTGGAGTCCAGTAAGTGAATAAAGTAGAATATACGGAGGAAAGAATTCCTACAGCAATCCTGCATTGATCTGTTTCTTGTGTTCTGTACATGTGATGATTTGTTCAAGGAAGTTCTCTGACCTTTAAGCTGTTGATTTTTAATATTCATCCACCAAAATGTTCTTAATTGCAAGCAACGTCATACTTTTCTTCAATTATGAGAGAAGGGCATGAGGAAACATCTGTAAAAGACACATTTTCCCCTGTGGGGAATAAATTAGTTTTAGTTCTTTTTTAAGATTCAGTTGTGAGGATTGAGAAAGCAAGGAGCAGTCTTTCTCTTGATATTGATAATTATTATTAATAATTAATTATTTATAATAATATTATAATATAATAATTATAATAATATATAATATATAATAATTATAATAATATTATAATATTTATAATAATTAATTATTAATAATTAATATTAATTATTATTATTAAGTTATTGATAATTTTCACCTACTTTTGAAAAAAGATATTTTTTGTTATTTTTTCAAACCTAGCAAATAAGCTATTTCCATGGCTCTTTCCCTCACTTTTTGGCTCTGATGTCCTTTTGCAAGAAAATTTGTGACCCAGGAATAAAACAGTTGAAATAAAAAGGCGGGAAAATTAATTTCTGTGGGTTCTTTTATCCCTCCTCCCTCCAATATCGTAGTCCCGTCTCTTTTTCTTCTTGCAGACCATTCTTACCCATTCCCATCTGGAGCATTACCATAGGTTTCTGAGATGCTCACAGTCAAACAGTCTGTGCTGAGTGTGATTGTCTTTCTTCCTGTTCTATGACATTTTTTTCCCCAAAAGAAACTAACATTTTTCACTTCTCTGAATTGGTGACTTTGTTTCCATTGCATTTCCTTTCCTGATTCCATTTCTTTAAGATGCTTGCAGTGAATTCCTTGAGTTAATGAATAATATCTCAACGCTTTGTGACAATGCTCTGAGGACCACTGTAAACTAATCTCAGGCTTTTCAAAATGCAATTTTGAATCTTATTCTTAGCTGAGAATGCTACCTCCCAGATTCCAAAACTTCATATAATGGAGTAAGTAAAGATAAGTCCATGCACCCAGTTCTTAAGAAGATACTTATAGTGTATCTCTTTGGAAACAATACCTGTGGGAACTTAGCTGAAAGACTACCCATATAAAGGCTGCTATAACAGCCTTCTAGACTAACCCGACTGTAAACTTCTCTGGAAGAATTGTACCATCACACTTTCCATTTACTGAGATCACCAGGCTTTAGTCTTGTCTGGACTGTATGTGTGTAACATCCAGCTTTTGTCTGCAGACTCCAAATCTGAATGACCACTAAATAATTGATTTCATGAGTAATTTGATCAGTGGTCATTTCCCTAACTCCTTTAGAAGCTTATGAAAGACAGGCAACAAAAGATATTTGTATCCTTGCTTTCTGTGCTGGTAGTTTTTAGATATAGCATGTTTACCAAAGATACTCCAGAGGTACCTATAGTCCCATTTTCCATTCCAAATGACCTACACTTTGCACATACATTTTGTCATGATTGGTTGATTGTAGCTGTTTCCTAAAACATGGTTTATCTAGAGAGGTTATAGTTTTCCTGTGTTGACAAGAATCACTGTGTCTTATTGTGAAAAGTCTGACAGCATTACTGATTTCTCCAGGATACTTGTAATTTACGACTTTGAAGACCAGCTTTTAAACCTCAAGTTGTTCTAGTAGACTTTTAACATTTTAACAAAAATTTCAATGGAACCAATAGTGGATCAGTAAAAGGCACCATTTTCTTACTTAAAATAATCCTGTAGCATACAGAATGATAATATGAGATAAAGCAGATTGTAGAGCTCTGTCATGTCAGCTACTCTTCTTCACTGATAATTCTTTTTACTGCATTTCTGACTGGAAATCCCTTGTTGTTAGTCAAATTTCTGCTCAGGAATGTCTGATGTATTTAACTAAGTGAAAATAGTTATTATTTACCTGACAATATGTTTCTGCCCAATGTTCTTCTATGATAATTTGCTGGCTTACTTGTACTTTCTGCAAATTCCTGAGTGAGAACACTTTTTGACTGAGTAATTCTCGTCTTTTTCTGAAGAATATAGAAAGTCAAAGTAACAGTGTGTTTCATTTTAACATAATGGAAAACAGTCACAGAATCACAGAATATGCTGAGTTGGAAGGGACCCAAAAGGGTCATCAAGAACAACTACTAGCCCTGCACAGGACCATCCCCAAGAGTCACACCACGTGCCTGAGAACTCTGAACTAGAACTCTGTCAGGCTTGGTGCTGTGATCACTTGCCTGGAGAGTCTGTTCCAGTGCCCAACCACCCTCTGGATGAAGAATCTTTTTCTAATATCCAGCCTAAACCTCCCCTGACACAACTTCAGGACACCTCTGGTCACCACAGAGAAGAGATCAGTGTCTGCCTCTCCTCTTCCCCTCAAAAGGATGTTGCAGACTGCAGTGAGGTCTCCTCTCAGTCTCCTCTTCTCCAGCCTGAACAGACCAAGTTCCCTCAGCCGCTCCTCACAAGGCTTCCCCTCAAGGCCCTTCACCATCTTTGTTGCTCTTCTTTGGATATTGTCTAAGAGCCGAATATGTTTCTTATATTGTGCCCAAAACTGCACACAATATTCAAGGTGAAGCTGCCCCAGTGCAGAACAGAGCAGGACAATCCCTTCCCTTAACCGGCTGGTGATGCTTTGCCTGGTGCCCCTCAGGACATGGTTGGCCCTCCCGGCTGCCAGGGCTCTGCTGACTCATATTCAACTTGCCATCAACCAGAACCCCCTGGTCCCTTTCCATGGCACTGCTTTCCAGCATCTCCTTCCCCAATCTGTACAAAGATCCAGGGTTGCCCAATCCCAGGTGCAGACTCTGACACTTTCCCTTGTTGAACTTCATACGGTTGGTGATTGCTCTAATTTGTTGAAGTCTCTCTGCAGGGCCTCCCTGCATTTGAAGGAGTCAACAGCTCCTCCCAGTTTTATGTCATCTGCAAACTTGCTTAGTATCCCTTCTAGTGCTGCATCTAAGTCATTTATGAAGAAATTGAAGAGCACAGGGCCTGACATGGAGCCCTGTGGAACCCCACTAGTGATAGGTCAGCAGACTGATGTTTCCCCATTCACTACTACCCTCTGTGCTTGAACTGTGAGCCAATTGTTCACCCAGCTCATGCTGTGTTTATCCAGCTGTGATGGACATTTTGTCCAGAAGGATGCTGTGAGAGGCAGTATCAAAAGCTTTACTGAAATCCAAAAAGGTTACATTAACTGTCTTTCCTTAATTAGCTTGGTTGCCCTGTCATAAAAGGAAATCAGTCTTGATAAGCAGGAGTGTCCTCTCATGAAGCTGTGCTGGCTGTGACAGGTATTCCTACATTAAGAGGTCATCCATGGATTAAAATTCTCAAAAGAATTCTTATGACTTTATATGCCATTGTCCCATAGTCTTTCCCCCTCCTAGGATCTTCTGATCTGAAAAATGGCTTTACTGTATGCTACCACCAGTGCTGTCAAATGATAGCTGAAGGGGATACATGCCAAGGAAAAATTGTTTCATTGCCATTTTTGCCTCCAACCCATGTCTTGTTCCCCGCTGCATGATTGTCCTCTTCTTATTTGCATATTACATCCCTACTTTCCACAGGCTGACATTTTTCTTTCTTGCTGAGCAAATTTTTTAGTCATAACTGAACCTAAATATCACCTCCAGGTTTGCAAAATGCCCTCTAGGGGCAATTGTCATTTTTAATGTTTGTTTCTCATATTTATGTGTGTGTTTCCCCCTATAATGTATTTTTTCTCCTGATCACTTTTTCCTCTGTTATGTTTTTCACCTTTCTTATAACCTTTAATTTATGCAAGTACTTGAGTACTGTGTCAGAGTTTCCAGGAATGCATTTCTGTCAAGATATATTTGTGACTCTTACATTAAAAAAAATTGTTAAAATGCACATCTCTTATGAAACCATGGGCAAAATGGTTTCAATACAAAACAGACATGAAAAAGTCAGACCTGTATGAGAGGAAAAATATGAAAGAAAACCAACAAAAGAATTTCTTAATCAAAACCAGTATTTAGGATATAAAATTTACAGTGTCTTAATATAGTATACCCCTTGTGATATGCAGAGATCAAAAATGCCTATGAATACCAGGTGAAACTACAGTTTATTATGAGTTCAAGTTTATTATATGTACCTCAGGAAAAGTGGTTGCTGAGAAGGTCTTTAATGACTTGGGACATTCTGTATCCAAAATGAACATTTTGCTAAAAACTTTGTTCTTTCAAATGATCTGATGTGCATGGATGTTTCAATATGTTGTCACGTTCATGTAACAGGTTTCATTCTTAAAGCTGGATCATTTTCTTTATTTAAGACCTCAAATAGATTATGGTTTCCAAATAAAAAGTTTTACCAGGGCTTTTACCTCACCTGTTTTGTTCACAGCAGCTTATGTGAATCCCTTGACTGGAAAACCCTTTGGGCTCTAACATATTTCTGTATGAATATTTTGCTATAATTAATATCCTATTTCTTAATTCAATGTTTATAAAATTGGACCTTTTACTCTGTGTACTATAGGGAACTTTATGGTTCCTTCCATGAGGAATATTGACTAAACATGTTTTCATTTGGAAACTAAAACTGAAGGATACATTTCATGGAAAGGAAGCACTTTATTTCATTGCTATTCTTGTTCTTCTTTTTGTGTCATTTTTAGCACAATGTCCAGCAAATGAAATCCGTACAGAATCGTCAGGAGTGATCCTCAGTCCAGGTTATCCAGGCACCTATCCCAACTCTCAGACATGTTCTTGGACTATAAAGGTTGAGCCAGGATATAATATCTCCATTTTTGTAGAAATGTTTCAAAGTGAAAAACAATTTGATGAGCTGGAAGTATTTGATGGTAAGAGAGATTTAAATTCTACTTAACCACAAAAGACAAAATATTGGGTTGATTTGGCCTTGATTTCCAGTCTTTGATTACATAATGCAGTGATACATCTGAAACTTAAAGAGTAATTCAGTATTTCTATGACTTTTGCTTTAAATCTAAGTCTATTAGCCAATGAATTTTTTTATTGATGTATTTAAGAAAAAGAAGCTTTTAAATTTTCTTCGGTATCGTCAAAGGCAGAGTAGTAGCAGCTGCAGCATCCCTATGGAAGTCACCTAGTTTTCTGTTTCCTGGGAAATGTATGTAGATGTCTGAAAGGAAAAATTAACATGATGGGTTCATTTCTGGTGAGGAAGCATTTCAGGGTTATAAATCCATTTGTTCAAATTGATAAAATTATTTGAGTCTAAATACTCAAATTTGAGTTCAAATACACAGTCTACCTTCTACATTGCATAGCAAGCCAGTGTTGTTCATTGTGTGAATAGACCACTATAAGAGTGTTTGGCCATCTGGTTTGAGACAAAGAGTAGAGAAATTACAAAAACTCAATTTCTAGTGCTACTCATAATATCACCTCTCAAAGGGCCCTACTTAATTCTAATTTTCTACTGAATCCTGAACTTACTGTCACTTGTTCTGTTCTCATTGATTGATTAGGATAACTAGTCTCTGATTGTTCGTAAAGATATTTTTATTCATTTGGAAACCATTATCATATCTTCTGTCATTAACCAATGATAGAAACTATGATAGAAATGATTAATATTCCCTATGGGAGTTTCATAGCATGAAAAATATGAAAAGATCATATCTTTCGAAGTATCTTGCTCTAAGTATTTTTCTGAAGTAGTAAGTTTGTAATGTATGAAATTATCAATTTGCTTTCAATTTTTGGTAACATAATTCTGAAAAAAATCCCCCAAATATATTTTTAATTCTTTTAAAAATGCCATTTCATTAGCATGGGGTTTTTTAATAGTGTATATTTTAGTCCATGTCAGGTTAGTGAGGAAAACAGTCTGCACAAAATTTATTAAGAATAGCTTTTCCTCCACTTTAATTAAGCCAATATATAGCATACCTGGAACTTTTCTAGTGGTCTGATCACTTTGTTTTCATTTGAAAAATTCTGTTCAAACTGCTTAATATGCCTGATATATATTTGTGTTTTCTCTCATGAATTTAAATGTATTGAAACCACATTATCAATAATAGATCTGAGAGAAGAATTAACATAGTTCCTACATTTTTAAGCATTTTCATTTCATGGCATGAAATCATTCTTACAAATTTATCCCTACTGCAGCTCTATGTCAGTAATTTTTTCTACCACCTACTGGCAACCTTAAGTGAGAAAGATAATGGCATATTTATAACCTCTCAGTTAGTTACAGTGTCATGTAGAAATTCCTGAGTTAACTCTCAACAAGTTGATATTCTAATATGGCTCATTGCAGTGCCTTGCAGAGATACTTGCTTGTGTCCCTGTGGCCACATCAGCAATGTGCTTTGCTGGAAGAATTAATTCTACATCTCAGCATGATGAGTTTGTTGGGGCAGAAGGCTGATGTGGCTATACTGCTTCCATAGATGGCTATAACTCAGACTACCTTGTTCAGAGCTAGCTTAGGAATTCCCTGTATTGCTGCATTTTGAAACAAATATAAGTCATGTTGTGTGACTTCATGTGATCCAAACCAGTGTACATTTATCTAAGTTAGTAGAACTGCACTTATCTATCTAAAACAGGTTAAGATACATCATCAAACTTTATGCAGAAACTGTATAAAGATTGGCAGGACAAATTTTAGAGAAATGGTGTTTGCTAAAGCACACACGTCTCTGATGACTACACTGTAAATTATGATGCTTCATCAGCTGGACAATGATCAGAATGGGTATCCAGTCACTGAGGCCACCCTGGTCAGCTGTTCCCACTTATCAGTCATACCCTTAGGAAATCACATCTGTATTCTAAACCAGAGAAGCCATAAATGCACCATTAGCATAATTATTAAAGCATTTTGAACATGGAAACACTACATTCAGGTTACTCACATTAAATAGCATTCATTTAATATAGAAAATGTTCTCTTTTCTCCGTGAAACAAACCAGAAAATTTCTTTCATTGAAAATAGAAGGAAATGTCAAATTTTAGCTAATATTCAGGAAAGCATCATATGACATATCACCACAGCAAAAGCTGAGTACTTATTTCCTTATACAGACAAATTCTGAAGCAGTAAGTAAAAAAAAAAAAAAAAAAAAAAAAATCAGACCCAAGAACACCTAAGTCATACTGGTCGTACTGCTGACTTTCCTGAAGACCATCTGAACATCTGCCTGCTAGGTAAGGTACAGAAAATGAAACTCAATTCCAGGAAAAACAAAGCAAATTAAACATTGAATCAATCCTCCGACCTCCCAAAGGCTAAAAATTGTGGTGTGGCATGTGGTGCTCTAAACTAATTTCATGATCACTAATAAGGATTCTCACCTTGTTGTAGGTACTGGGTCTTTATTTGCAACTGTACTCTTTTAGTTGTTTATTTTTTTGAGAATTTGAAAGAACATACACAGTGTGAACTGTAACAAAAAGAGATTTTATAGAGCCCAAAATGAAGCACAGAGTAACTGACTGAAATGTCATGTTCTAAATATTTTTTTTTCAAGCAAAAATTGGAATTGACCTTAACATTCCTCATAATTTAACTTACACTATAATCATCAAACAAATATGACAAACATATGACAATATATGACAAACAAAGTCACCAAGCATTTTGATGAGGGCATGCTGGGCAACCTGTGCCTAAAACTATGCTTATTTGTCATTATTTTGTATATATATCTATTATGCAGAATATGTTTAGTAATACTTATTTAGTTGCAGTATTGTCACTATGGTGGCTGAACTGCAGTACCTAAAAACTGGGAGTTGGTCTTAATATCTATGGTTCGTTGTGGCTTCTGTAGCCTCCCTTTCGTACCTGAAATGTTCCAGTCAGAAATGCACCTTTTTTTTTTTTTCTTCAGGACTGGATGGGAAGAAGGCTGACAGCAATTGTGTTCAATTTTTAGGTGTCCTTTGATTCAGTTTTATTTTTGTATTTTCATGCAACATAAGAAGAGCTGATTAGGCTGCAGCTGCTCAAACTCAGCAAAAAATTAATGAAGCAGCTCTTTATTTGTAATAGCAACTCTGACCAATATAATGTTGGTTGAACATGGCTCTCCTAAACTTGAAAAAACATGGAGCAAAATGCACAGTGAGCATATGAAGGGGAGGGGTTCAGCTGGAGAAAACATAACCTTTGTATGGAGCAAAAAGATGCCATTTCATGTTTTAGAAAGCTTTTGGTTGGAGATTGGACTGAGATACAGATTGGATTTTCTCTTGCATATATGTTGTTCTGTTATATAGTTAGCATCCAAATCATTATATGTGCTGCTAGGGCTTTATTGTGGTGAAGATAGCAGTCTAGTGCCAGGACACATTTTTTCAATATCCTGTATTCACCATAACTGTGTATCTTTTCACACTAAAATAAAACTATAAAAACCACGCTGATTAACAGAACTGAGTCCCAGAGAAGCATGTAAATTCATAACACTTGTACATATGTGTATTCCACTGTGATGATCTTATATGTGGCCAAGCATCTTTTAGCTCTGAGTTTACTATGCAATGTGGTGTTTAAATAATAGAGGATGTATGATGTCAGAGGATGTATGATGTCAAAGACTGTATATATTTGCTACTGCTCACTGGTAAGATAAGAGCTTAAATAAATAATAGATATAAAAGGACAAGGAGTAGAAACACAACCTCATTCAATGTAATTTTGTCAAATAGAAATTAATGGTGTTTTCTTTAGAAAATCCACTAATTTTTTTCATTGTTTGTGGCAAAATCAGTGTTTGTGACATTGGTTTATATTTCCATTTGTTTGTACCAATGTTTTTAGTGTGTCCTCTAGTGAAAACCTAAAACCAGAAGGAGAGTTTTAATAGAGATCTGTTACTTATTTCTGTGACAATGTGTCAGCTTATTTCCTATTCTATTGTTTTCACATTCACTTAAACTCATAGTACTCTAAAACTTCAATAATTTCTTTATTCCTCTTTGAAGGGTCTTCAGGGCAGAGCCCTTTACTAGTTGCTTTAAGTGGGAACCATACTGGGCAACTGAACTTCACAAGCAAAATGAATCAGCTGTATCTCCGCTGGTCAACAGATCATGCAACCAGCAAGAAAGGATTTAAGATTCGTTACTCAGGTAACTATTAATGGTTTCCATTAAACTATACTTTGTGATTACATACACTATTGTCCAGCTGGATTTAAAAATATGAAAGCTATTTAGCATCAAATTAGGACTTGTATTATAATATTTGTTTCTCTGAAGATAATTTATCATAATGCACATTTTAAGGATATTCTGTTTTTAGTTTAAGGTAAGCACAGAACTTAGTTTCTCCATTTTTTTCCAATGTGCCAAAGATCTCTAATTATAATGAGATAGTCCAAACATATGGACATACTTCTCCAATTAATACTTCTCTCTGCACCTGCTCTCTTGTCTTATCAGACCAGGAATGAGGCCTTTGAAATGTAGCTGACATAGCCCTTAGATTTACACAGAAGTACTCAGAACTGAAAATTTTTGATCCTGTAATGCTATGCCATACTTCACCTGCAATTTAGTACAATATTATTAAGTTTTTCAATTTCCTAGTGTTGCAGTTCACAACTCTTGTTGCTACATTTTTCTTCATGTACCTGTACTGGGTGGAAAAAATCTCTCATTTCTTCAACAGGCTGCATGTGAATCTGGTATTGTGGTGACGTGAAAATATGTAAATAGTCTGTCTAAATGTCAAAATTATTTCCATTATTAATTAGAAAAAAGGGAAAAAAAAAGAAAAAAACATATATTGTAAAACTGGATTATACTTTATGAGTGGACATATTGACCCTTGCTCAGTTTGCAGTTTGCTTAGGATGTTTCCATGCATAGGTCTACAGACACATTGCTACTAAAGCACTTGGCTTAGGGATAATTTGCATGATGTAAATAGTGTGTGTAACAGAGAAAGGTGATAATTACTGTCATTAACATTTGCTTTTTCTGTGTTTGGACTTGATTAGCAATGTAAAGGTTGCATGTGTTAATTTTGCTGGTAATAATTGTCAATATAAATCGTGTAGAGAAAGGAATAGTAAGAATGTTTTAGCAGAACATTTCATCAGGCCCCAGGTATCTCCCATTTAGTTGTGCTAAACCTCACTCCTTTTCTGTACCATCAATGAACTTCCTCTCTAACTTCTGGAAAGTTTCTCTTGTTATTGAAACAGAAGACAAGGGCTCAGCTCAGAGCATAATAATCACTGTTAAGGGGAATATAAGTACTAAAAATAGTTGTTTTCAAGCATACTAGAGATTAATTTAGTTTCTCATAGTGAAAAAACAATTGCAGGATTTAATAGATGGATTAAAAGAGTGCAATAGGGACCAGAGAGAATCATATCCCTCAAATTTGTTGCAATGAAGAGTGTGGGCCTTCAGTCATTAATTCAAAGTGAGGAAGCAATAACAGGGTTACAAGAACAGACTTTGTGTAAAGGATTTGTTTTGTAAGTATCAAATTATTAAGGAGACTTATTTTTGAGGAATTTGGGGAAATTATTTTATACCTTTATGTGTACACGAAACATGTTTTGCAGTAGTGAAGAAGCTAGGCTCAGTTCATCAATTATTATGCCATTAGCTGTGACTAATAATAAAATTGTGAGATTGAAGACAGATATGCTATCCTTATGGCTATGTTTTAGGAACAAACAACAGTTTAGCTTTTTTTGCTTCAGTAGCAGTCAGTGCCTGCATTTTCTCTAAACTTCTCTACATTTTACATGAGATTCAATGGACATAATCAGCATGAAAGAAGAGTAACAGTGAGCGGCAGCATAAACAATTGGATTTGAATCTTAATGAGGGAGATCAACATCATGAAAGTAGGAAAAAAACAAGATCCCAGAAAGGCTATTGATACTGTGGCAGCTGTGACTGAGCCAGCAGGCTTCCTCATAATGAAGAACCTATTGAAATGAATTACTGCCCTCCCATAACCCTTCTCTTCTTCTCCAGCTATGCCAGTGCACAAAATTTTGTAAATTGTAGTTTTGTCACAACTAGATCTCATTTGTAGATATGAGTTTTATTCACTGTTCAAAAGTGCTAGAAGACTTCAGAGGAACGCTTAATATTTTCTTTAGAGTACAACCTTAGCTGTGTAAGCTGTTTGTCTAATATGTTTTCTGTCTTGTAGTTCAAGGCTTTTCACTGAATCTCAGTAGAAAAAGAGACATAATATTAAAGAAGAGGGGTATTCTTTTAAGGGTTTTGACATATTGCAGAGGCACTAGCATGATTTTAGTCTAAATAACACACTTCATAACTGCACTAACACCTCGATATTAAATGATCTTTTTCTTAATCTGTGGAGTATGTGTATATTATAGTGAAGCTAGGAGGAGAAGCATCAGTTAAATTTTCTTGCAGCTCTAGGGAAGTAATCCTTTTTTTTTCTTTGAAAGAGATATAGTATGGCAAGATCATTAAAATAAAGGCAAAAAAATATAAGGAAAAGGCCTTCTTTGCTTAAATAATTTTTTTTAATGCTTTTGTAGTGCTTGAACTTGATTTTCTGGTGCAGCTGGGTTCTACCTAAACTGTGCAGTTTATTACAAATAAGGAAGACCTGTGAGTGCAGAAAGTGGAACTGGCTGAGCCCAGGCTAGAAAATCCACTCTATAAGAAATGAAAATTTGAAACTGATTTGAAGGACACCTGAAAAATGTGCTTCTTGTCTTTTTTCTCCCTCAATAATTTATAGCTCTGAGTGCGTATTCCTACCCAGGCAAGCTAGAATAAAAGCATAACAAAGAAGAGGTAGATGAGTCATTCTTTTTTAAGTAGCTGTAGAGAGAATGAGAGTGAACTACAATATATATACCCGCTGGATATATATATACCCACTGGGGGCACGACTTGGGAACCAGACAGGTACTTCATTTGCTGCTCTTCAAGCTGACATTGTCTTTCTAACATTTACAGGGGTTTTTTTTAACTTTTGACTAGTCATTCAATGGTAAATAACATTTGTAATTTCCTGCCAATAGAACTATATATATATATTACAAACCCCACAACAGGTCTCTATTTTACCTTATACATTGGGTCTGAGTGGCCAGGGTTTTGTAGCAGGTGCGCTAAAAGTGCAGCTTCTGTGAGAAGCAGCCAAAAGTTTCCCCTGTGTCTAATGGAGTCAAGTCTGTTCAGTTCTGCTGGCCATGACCAAGCCCATCAGCCATGGTGGTAGCACCTCTGCAATAACATACTTAAGAAGAGAAAAAAAAGCAACCTCAGCAGCAGTCAGAAGAAAGGAGTGAGAATATGTGAGAGTGATAATTCTGCAGACACCAAGGTCAGTGAAGAATGAGGGGTAGGAGGTGCTTCAGGTGCCAGAGCACAGATTCCCTTGCAGCCTGTGATGAAGGCTCTGGTAAGGGCAGACTTCCCTCCTGCAACCCCTGGAGGACCCCATGACAGAGCAGGTAGGTGCCTGAAGGAGGCTGTGACTCCATGGGAAATACGTGGTGCAGAAGACTCCTGTCAGTACCTGTGGACCCATGGAGAGAAAAGCCCATGCTGGAGTAGATTTGTTGACGAACCTGTGAACCCATGTGGGACCTGAACTGGAGCACTCTGTTCCTGAAGGACTGCACCCTATGACAGGGACCCACCCACCAGAGCAAATTTTAAAGAACTGAAGCCTCTGTGAAGGACTCACACTGGAGAAGTTCATGGATGACTGTTTCCTATGTGAGGGACCCCACGGTGGAGCAGGGAAAGAGTATGAAGAGTACTCCTCCAAAGGAAAAAGTGATGAACTGACTGCAGCGCGCATTCCCATTCCCCTGTGCTTGGGAATCAGGAGTGAATCAGGACAGCAGGCCACTAAGACCCACTGAGCTACTTGCTTACTCCCCCCACAACAGGATGCAGGATGGCATAGAGAATCAGAAGAGTAAAAATGAGAAAACTTATGGGATAAGATAAACAAATAGAATTTAATAAGTAAAATAAAACCTGTACGTGCCATCAAATAAAACCAAGGAATTCATTCACCACTTCCCACTGACAGGCGTTCAACCATCTCCAGGCAAGCAGGGCTCCATCATGCTTAATGGGGACTTGGGATGACCAACATCATAACACCAAGCATCTATCCTTCCTTCCTCTTTTTCCAGCTTTTATTGTTAATCGTCAATAAGAAAATCTGTCCTATAAATAGCAGGTTATTTAGTCAGATATTTAGTTTTTGAACGAGTAGACATTCAAAATTGTATCACTAAAAAGAGAATAGGTCTTTGCAAATTTATCTTGTTTTTCCATACCATTTTTCTGTTAGATTTAAAGCTAAAATGCAAAAGAAAAAGAACAACTCCCCAATCTTTTCTTGTTTGGTCGAGTATTGTTCTCTATTTTGATCCTATACATTATAAAGGGAAAAGTAACATGGAATGGATGGTCCGTTTATTAAGGAAATGGGTTGGTAGTCAGAAGAGGTATGTTTAGTTTTCTTATGTGACCTTACCTTAAGCTAGTGTCTGGTTTCTTATCTATGAAGTAGAGTGGTTAAAGTGAGAATGATAGTTATGCCTACCAGACTGGATATTTAAAGAATAACAGCACAAAGACGTAATATTCCCTGGTAATATTATGATGAAGACAAGTAAGTGTCCGAAAAGGTAAGTTAGAAGTAAGCAGTGACTTTTTATCTGTCAACATCAAATCTAGCATGTAAGCTAAACAAAGGTATTGTGAGATTTGAAGCAAAGTTTTTCATACATTTATAATTCCAAACATAGTACTATTTCTGTGAATACTTATAAATATCTTCTTCATATTAGTTTTTTACTATTGATCAAAGATACTACCAGGAAATTAAGTCCTTTGCTCAAATTAATTCTTGGAGAAAATGTCATGTTACTCACTGTAAGACCTACAAAATCATCTGGGGTTCTTGGACATCCAGTTTAAAAGAATTTTACAACTATTACCGTTTGTATTAATTTTTAAGTTACAAACGGATGTTTTGATTAGAAGTGAGCTGAAAATGTATATTGCCTTACAAAATACACTGAAACCTAAGAAGCCTTGAAGGAATGTGGATGTGATGTCATTTGGAAAAGTAAATTAAATCCCTAACTGTAAAACTACGTCAGTCACTGGAATGGTCATAGACGTTTATCACATTTTGTGTAAAACACCGTCGTTCCTAGATGAAGGCGCTCCTGTGTCATTATGCCTATTTCAGCTAAGCATCGTGACATTCCAGGGCAGAATCTCATCTCAGAAACAGGCTGAGAGTAAAACAGCATTTTATCCCAGTGGTCCTTGACACAAGGCTGCAATATTTTATGAGCTCATTGTATGAATTTCTGCTTAAGCTCAGAATTTTCACTCAGCTAACAGTGGCTGCATTTTTCCATCTGACATTCTTCAAGCATTTGCTTACATTTCAGATCTTCAGACATTTATTTATTGTCTTGTGTGTGTTTCTTCTGTTAATATGTTAGTTCCTGATATTAGAAGATGTGTGTGCTTCACCCTGGTCTCCAAAGGGCGTTCAAAGAAGGGGTTTAAAGAACAGACTAAAAATTGCAAAACTATGGATTGAGAAGGGAATTGCATGGAGTCTTATTAATATTCCTTTACTGTGTCAATAAGCCTATTTTTCAGAGTTGCAAAATAAAAATCCATCTTCAGAATTTCAGATAATTTGCTTTAAAAGTGTTTCTTCTTTTCATGCTATGTGTAGCTTAGACATAATAAATTGTTTTGATTATCAGCCTTTTCTATACATATTAAACTGCCTTTGCAGAACAAAAAACTGTAAGTTTTAGTAGGGCTTTTACATGGGTGAGGACTAGGCACTGCTTGCTTGTAACCTTGTTGCTGGTTTCTGACATACTACCAATCTACTGCCACTATTTCAAAATGTCATTACTAAACATTTTTATGAGTGAGAGTGGATCTAGTCTATGTTAAATAACTGTTTTAAACAGAGATTATCCAAATATTTGGATTTATATAACAAAATGCATGTTATTATGGATTTCAGAGACACTATTAACTGCCATGAAATTGTCAAGTTTGGTACTCTATAAGCACAGCTGCTCTCTGATATGTGAGATCTTTTCTGTACTGCTCCCTGTTGAATTATTCATTGTGCTTCAAGGAACTCACCTGGAACTCACCTTGATCCTATTCACCATACCATAACACATCTCATAATTTTATATTCACACTTGAACCTCTGTCTTTAATTTCTACAATATCACCAAGTATTATCAAGACACCTCGATTCTCAGATCTCCTCTTCCTTAGTTCTTCCACCTCCATGCAGCTGCTGCCACTCACTCACTTTGGGCTCTCAGGAGAAGTAAGCATTAGTAACAGCAGTTGGAAGTGATGGTTGAAAGCAGAAGATATTCAGGAGTCCTCAAGGTAACTGGGAAAGGAGGATATAGTTTTCTGTAGGAGATTTGCAATAATAATTTTTAGGGATTAGGTGTTGCCAAAGTGATGTTGAAGTAAATTCTGAGTGATTTTAGTGTTTTGTGTTCGTCTCATTTTCTCACAATAATTTCTTCTTAGTTCAAAAGCTTTTTTGCTGGATTTTTTAACTGAGCACCACTTAGTTAACTGGAGAGACTCAGAGAATTGTTAATTTTTACAACATAAATAACAGTTATGATAGACAGATTTCCCCTGTGGCTTCCAAGGAAATTTTCAATATTTTCACATCCTACTGTGTAACACGACTGCCTGAATGTCCTGTATTCCTGCCATTTTAAGATAATATCTCTGGAATTTGAAATTAACTCTGGAATTGTTGAAGTTAACTAGAGCTAAAAAAAGGCAATCAGAACACAAGTACAACCTGTTATGCTAAAAATATTGTTACATATAAAAAATCCTATGCTTTTATGTGTTGCCAAGAATTTACAGTTCATAAAACTGAAATGTTAGTGGTTTAATAGAGGAATTGCTAGTGCAGATCAAATGATTTTAGGGAAATCATAAGATCTCCTAGAACATTTAAAATTAAATAGTACATAAGGAGTTACTGGAGCTGACTTTAGTGGTCTTAACCTGTTTGTTTTGCAGGAACAATATCATTCTTTCTTCAATAGTTTATGAGGAAAGTTATTGTGGTTCTTTAAATGTCAAATCCCCTATTAAATTTAAAGAGTAATTTGGTAATTAATATAATTCAGTTTAGCATGCAAGTGAATGTCACTGTGCTTACAAGAGATATGGAACATGACCCCAAACAATTGTTTTACTGGACTGTTCTGACTTATTAATTTTAATTGTGGTTTTAATTTTTCCTTTTATGATTTAGTGGGGTTTTTTTTCCCAAATAATCCCCAAGTGAAAGAATGTATAGAAATAATATTTCAAGTAGAAATAATGTTGCTTAATTGAGAACTATATAATATAATCTCAACAGACGGCAACACTTTTCATCATCTTTGTGGTGGTTTAGTTTTCTTGGTTTTGGTCTAGGTCTTCCCTGGTAACAAGTTCATAACTAAGGAAATATTCCACACCATTCCTTTACGTAATCAGATGTATATAAGGCAAGGAGGGGAGGTTCTTCTCTCTCTTCCTTATGGGTGCTTGGAGGACAGCAGGTTTCAGTGTGCTGGCTTCTCTCTTATCTATGTGAGCTGAAGCCTACCTGAGAGCTGTTGTCCAGAGCTGCGCAGAGGCGAAGGAACTGTTTTCTTGAGGGAAGTTGGTGAGAGTTTATTGTGTTATGTTGCTGATCTATTCCCTGAGTTTTCGAGTGTATATATCTGTTTTGGTTTGGTTTTACCCATTTTTGTCCTTTTTTCTCTTACCCTTTCCCTTTTCCCCTTTTCCCTTTTGGGGTTGTTTGGGATTCTTGTTCTCTAAGTACATAGTGTTTAATTGTATAAAACTATAATTTTTAGTACCATTTTCTTTTGGTACCTTTTTTTCTTCTGTTTCTGGAGGGGGGAATCTGTGTGGCCAATGGCTGAGTTTGGCAAGGAGCCAAACCAAACCGCTATAATCTTAGTTTTTCTGCTTATGTTTGGCAACATTTCTTAGAAATATTGACCTTGATACACTGCAAATAAATCTAGACATTTAAAGAAAGCATTCCAGTTAGGAATATAAGCAACTCTATGATCTCTGTCAGTGATCAGAAACATCCTTCTTTAGGTGGTAATTGATACCATAGGTGCACTTTAGGGTGACAAAATATAGATTAAAAATAATTAGAAAAAATAAGCAGAGAGATAGGTATTGAAAGCTGTATACCAAAATCTGTAATTATGCACTTGTGAAATAAAGCTCCAGCTTTTTCTGGATAATTATCTACATAAAATAAATTAATATACCTAATCTTAACATACCTAAGAGACATTCCTGTATGATGAAGTTAGTACTGTAACAGTAGTTGCAGTCTCAGTGTCCATGATATTGACATTTAGTTCTCAGTGGAGTTTAACACCATCTTCTGCATGAAGAACGTTCATAGGCTTATTTCAAGGTGGATGTTCAGTCTGATTTACTTTCGCAAGACATGTTCCTGCTGTGCTGTTCCTGAAAAGATATTAATCTCTGTGAGCTTGACATGGTAGATGCCTGCTGCAAATATGCAGTGACTTGCACATCAATATGGAGTCAAGTTAATTTTTTCACATTGCTTTTATCCAGTGATAAATGCTTGCATGCAACAAAAAGATTTGTGTTAAACTCCACATGTCGAACTATACTGTACTTTTTCTTGATCTGGATCTAGTTTGGATAATCATATTCCATCCTTACATACAGATATTGCAACCTTGTTTAAAAAAATGTTCTTTTTTAGTCACTTTTTGATACAAAAAAATTGTACTTTTTTTTTACTTCCTCAGCGCATGTAAACATTTCCATTTATATGTCACAAATCCTTGAGGACCATATTGGTAATGAAAATCCCTCTGTGAAAATATTAATAGAGTATTGAATACAGTTTAGTACGGTTTACTTTAATTTCAAAACTTAGATTTAAACAAGAGCATTCTATCTTACTCCAGATATCATATAAATTCAATATTTAAGAAGTTGCACTCAGTTAAGCTACATGCCTTTACAATATTTAATATAATTGTCAATTAATATCTTGGCAGAAACGTGTACCAAAAAAATTAACTGCATTTGAATCTGAAAAGAAATGCATCTGATGAACCATTGTATTGCTATTGATCGTATAATTTTTTAACATACTTGGCAAAATGCTCAAATTTTGACTTAGATGTCTAAGTGCACTGGATTTTTTAACAAAGCTGTAATTGTTTTTCGTATTGTGTAGATCAAAGAAAAATTCTGTATTTATAAAGTTATCAATGTAAAGTAGACTGTTTACTACATTTGAGTGAACTTACTGAGCAATCTATATATTTCCTTATATTACCTTCCTCATATGCAATAACATAAACTGGCTTGTGATTATAAATTATGTTTTGCACTTCATGATGTTTCTGTATAAGTAGTTTAAATCTTCACTGAAGATTCCAAAGGTACCGCAAAGGTTTCAGTAATAATTTCAGTGGTATTCAGGGTTTGTACATGTCATAAATAATGTGATTTTTGTACATTAAGTGCATTTTACATGTTCTCAATAATATCTATTTTTTTGGTGTTTAGCTCCTTATTGCAGCTTAAACCCTACCTTGAAGAATGGTGGAATTGTAAATAAAACAGGTGGTCCTGCTGGAAGCAAAGTTCGCTATTACTGCAAACCTGGGTATAGAATGATTGGTCGCAATAATGCAACATGTAGACGTCACCAAAATGGCATGTATCAGTGGGATTCTCCTGTGCCAATCTGCCAGGGTAAGATAACTCTCCCTTGTTGAGTATGATTCTATACTTCTATTGCAAAGACTGCTTCATAAAACAAGGATACAGCATTGTCAATACAGCTGTATGTCAAGGCACAATAAATATGTTTTCAGTATTTCTTTTTTTTTGTAAAATACATATCAATAATATCTATAAACAATCCACAGCTCATGATATTATTGTATTAGAGAGCATTTTGTAGAAAATTACTTCATAACCAATGCTTTAAAGACATAATTTGTAACTTCCTTTTTTTTTTTTTTAAGTATCCTGGAGCAAATTAGAGTCTGCTTTAGCTTGCTCCAGACATGCGTTAAGAGTAGTTACCATTTGTCAAATGTTTATGCCCCATCCCTGGAAGTGTTCAAAGCCAGGCTGGATGGGCCTCTGAGCAAACTGATCTAGGTGTCCCTGCCCATAGCAAGGGTCTTTAAGGACCCTTTCAACCCAAGCCATTCTGCTTCTGTGATAAAGTCAAAAATATGGGGGAGAGGAAGAAGACTGAAAATTCTATCCATATCATATATAGCTTCTTCTAGCATGTTTTCATTTGTGTCTGCTTCTAGTATGCTTTATTTATAAGATGAAATGGTAGTAGCACTAATATTTAAGAATATGTTTAATTAAAACACGCATTTAATTGTTCTTAACATTGTAAGATATTAACAGCAGTTTTTCATGTGTTCTTCAAGAAAAATATTTTACTTGAGGCTCCATCAATAATTCAGGTATTTCTAAAAAGAGCATAAGATGGAAGTTCTACTTTGTTCATTAAAAAAAAAAAAAAAAAAAGATAAAGGCCAACTGAGATTTGGCATGACTCTTCTTTTGAGGATGTGCTATTTGGAAGAAAAGTAAAAAGCTGCAGAAATTTAGTTACAGTTGAAGAACTTGAAGGAATAGTTCCCATCTTTTATACAGAGTGATTTGGTAGAGAAGTATTTCTGGATGAGCATTTTCATGCTGAGATAGACCTTGTGGCTACACCCCTAGCAGTCCAGGGCGAAGCTCAGACTGTCAGTGTGCCACAAGAGGCACCTATGTATCTGTGTTTCCAGAATCCAGGATGTCTTCTAATCAAATATGCCACAATGTGATGCGGCATAATGCCATACACGTGTCATAAATGATGTGATATGGCATATGATTCTGTTTGACCTTCCTGAGGGTCACTAATTCATGGGAGAATCTGTGTGTGATCTGGACATGAGGTAAGTTTAGGGACAAGTGCTGCTTTTGGACTTAATTAAAATGCATTTTAGGTGTCATTTCTGGTGCTTACATTGGAACTGAAAGTTCAGACACTTTGTACTAAAGAACCTGGATTGATAATAGGCTTACATCTTGGGATTAAGGCGAAATTTAAACATCTGTATGTGAGATAAAATGATGATTTGCTTGAACATAGAAGTCTACTGTCATTTGAGGTGCCCTGGGGTGTTTTATCTGTCCTTCATCTACCAGTCCAGAAAAGCACAAGCTCCTGTGTTATATGCACTAGACTTGCAGGATGTCCTGGAGGCCTCAGAATCTCAGGTAGCTCTAGACAATGGGAAAAGGAAACAAGTCAAGCTCCATCTGCCTAAACCGTGTTGTAGTTGATCTGGTCAATACTGTCACTGAAACTTTGGGAGCTATTTTATTAATGAGCCAATAGATGTATTGTCTGAAAAGGTACTGACATTTTGGTATCTTATCCTGCAACTCAGGTACTTTGGGCATGTGAGGGTAGAGACAGCATTGTGTGTGCACCTGATATACTGGGGGACTTAAGGCCATAAACTTTAGGAGACCTTATATTGTACTTTTTTCCAGAATTTAAAATATCCTAATTCTTCAGCTGTCAGAAATTCTATGCAAATGTATCCCTTATTTTCTACTACTTATCTATCAATATTAACAATATTATATTAAACTGTTTCTGCTACTACCACTATTGTTCAACCAAATAGCAGAGTTCTGTACGATGCAAATATGATCCAGCACTTTAGAATTCTTAAAAAAATTAGTTTGATCTATTTTTTCTTTTTTCTTTTTTTTTTTTTTAGAATTGTCTCATTTAAAAGTTTTGCATTTCACTCTTTCACATTTCTAGTTGTTTGTTTTATGTTCACATTTTTATATCAATGGCAAAGTGTTTTGAATTGCCATTCTAACTTTGAAAATTATATCCAAACATCATGAGATGTGTGAAGACTTCTGAATAATGGAGAAAACAGTTCTTTGAACAATTTAGGAAAAAAGTCCCCACTTTTAAGGACAGAATGGAATAGTTCACAGAAAGTGGGCAAAAAAAAAAAAAAAAAAAGTGTAGATGTGTGCAGGACTTGGCATGAAGTCCCAGGATTTCTCCATGGGTAATCAGAGTCCCAGAAAGTAATAGATTCTGAATAAAACTTAAGCAGACTCAAGAAAATCATAAAATACTTCAAACACTTCAGTCCTTATTTTATGTCTATATGCAGGAAAGAGTTGTGAAATTTTAGCAATGTAGCATGTTCATAAATAACCTTTTTTCTTTAATTTTAAGCTGTATTTATAATTTCAGCAATATATAGGGCTATGGGTACATAGATTTCTGTAAACAGAAGAAGAAAAAATATTTGTAAGATAAGGGTGTTTAATTCTTTACTAAAAAATTCTGATAAATGTAGGTTTCCTCATTTTAATATGTCACTTTACAACTCTGGCACAATTATTCCAATGCCTAGATAAGGCATATATTTTTCAATAAACTCTGAAATGGAGAGTATATTTCTAAATTTATTTAGTACCTCTTATCAAAATATATGCTTTCTCTTTGAGAATTAATTAAAATTACATATTTGGTCCAGCTCATGGATTTCATTATAGGATCTTTCTAAATAAAAATGCCTTTGATTAAGTCTGAAATTTCTATAAAAGCAGTCCTGCAGGGTTGCATCTGCAATTAATAACTTGACTGTGTCAGAATTAATTTTTGAAATCAAGTCTGATCACATCAAAAAGGGGAGTTATTTTTGCATATTTATTATAACATCTAATTTTAATATGAAAACATTTAATATGAGTTATTCTAGTAGGTCAGAAGATATTTTTCAGTTCTAGTCTTCCCAAATGCAGATGCATGTAATAATGCCCTGAACACTGTGTGAAGAGCTTGACTCCTAACTGGAAAATTAGAACTCACTGTTATTGCTTTTATTTCATTCATGAAAGAAAAAGAGAAATATGAGTCCTGCTGCATTCAAAATTTTTAATGACAGAAAATAACACTTCTATTATAAATTCTATTCTATTGTATAACAGTAAGTAGCTGCTAAGAAGAAAGTAGCTGCTAAGAGGAAATAGTGTAGCCCCTAGTAATGATACTGTCAACCACATATGCCATTTTAGCCACTGGTCAGTTCATATACAGATCCCCATGCTTAGGACAGTAGGAAAAGAAGACTGAAGCTCGGGGATGAAGAGACGATAAGAGAAAAGCTTGGCAACAAGAGCAGTTAGAATAAAAAAACTGAAAGCAAGTAGTCAGGATCAATATGGATCAGCAGTGCTGAGGTGCAGCTGTCTGGAGGCTGAGATGTGGTAGCAATGAGAGTGTAACAGTGACAGTGTTCATCTGACAGACATGAGCAAATACCCCTCTCTATTCCACACATTCTTCATATATTGGACTCAGCTTTTGACTTTGTTCTTCCTAAATTCTCACACTCGTTCTTAAAAGAGCTAA
Organism: Dendrocincla fuliginosa; assembly: GCA_035047845.1. Taxonomy (NCBI): domain Eukaryota; kingdom Metazoa; phylum Chordata; class Aves; order Passeriformes; family Dendrocolaptidae; genus Dendrocincla; species Dendrocincla fuliginosa. Next base: position 93,800,312 of record JAWWMO010000121.1, read on the forward strand.
AAATAATTTTAAAGAACCTTGAAAAACCCTTTTCTGCTCTTCTTTTCTATAAAAGAAAACCAGAGGCACCTACTTTAAGGAAGTTCCCATCTGGATTGTAGGTACTTAGGAAGGCTCAATATCTATGACAGTCATCATAAAAATAAAGCTTATGCCAACATTTCCTGCTTAAAATGTTGATTCTAAATATTGTGCTTGCTGAAATGCATAGATGTACATTGTGGAGCTAGAGATCCTTGTCCTTTTCACTTGTGCTGACCAAATGTTATTCCAGGACCATGACTGTATTCCATGTCTGCCCTGAGGGAATGGGCTTGAAAATATCCATTTGCAGTTTACACAAGAGCCATGACTCTGTGGTTTAGTTTTCTTGGTTTTGGTCTAGGTCTTCCCTGGTAACAAGATCATAACTAAGGACGTATCTCACACCATTCCTTCATGTAATCAGATGTGTGTAAAGACCAAGGAGGAAGATTCCTCTCTTCCTTTCGTCTGCTTGGGAGGCAGCAGCTCTCAGTGTGTTGACTTAGCTCTTCTATATGAGCTGAGGCCTAATCTGAGAGCTGTTGTCCGAAAGCCACATGGAGGTGGAGAAACTGCTTCTCTTGAGGGGAGTTTGATGGGAATTTATTGTGTCAATTATTTTACTGAGCTTTTCTCTGAGTTTACAAGTTTTGTATATTTGTTTTGTTTTGGTTTTACCCATTTTTGTCCCATTTCCCTTTCCCCCCTTTTCCTTTTTGGGGTTGTTTGGAATCCCTGTTCTGTAGACTCATAGTGTTTGATTGTATATAACTGTATATATGTGAATATATATTTATGTATATACTTTTACTACAATTGTCTTTGGGTACTTTTTTCTTCTCTCTTGGGAGGAGGAAGTCTGTGTGGCCAGCAGCTGGGTTTGGCAGGGAGCCAACTCAAACCTCCACACTCTGGGACATCCAAACTACTTCATGAAATTAGGTCTTCTGTGTTTTTGAGCATGGAATTAAACTTGGGCCTTTTACCTTTTTTGTAAATGTTATTATGCAAAAAAATGCACCTCTTAGAATCTAGTTGTAAAATAAAAATGTGAAATATGTAGGACAACTTAAAAATTCCAACTCCCAGTTTCCTTTTATAAACCAATGATTGTGTTTCAAAATATAAAACAGTAAAAGAAATATATTACTCTAGACTAAAAAAAACCCAGAACTTTTAGGGGAAACTTGGTAACAATCCTTTAATATGCTAAAAGTAGCTCCAAAGAGGAATGAAGTAATTGGTCTAGGTTCTTTCTAGACAGTGGAATTACAGCTAAACTTACTTTAATAGGATATTAAGTTACATTTTTCTTTTTTATTTTTTCTTTTTTTTTTTTTTTTTCTTATTTTCTCAGAGTGGCTAGTGAAATACTGGAGTAGATTGTCTGTGGAGAATGTAGAATTTTCATTATTGGAGGTCTTTCAAGAGCAAATTAGATGAACATTGGTCAAGTATAATTTTGACTTGTGATAGGAGAATAGACTAGATGACCCCTGAAAAGCTGTCACTCCTGCTGTGGTCACCTAGTGGTAAACGACTTGCTCCCAGAAGCTGCAGAACTTGCTTTTATCCTTCCCTTTCTTTACTTTCTCTAACACAATTAAGAGCAGTAAGTCTGGGCCTCATGAACCCTTTCTTTATCACCTGTCTTGGAGACTTTTCCCAAAAGTGACAGAAATAGATATTTTAATAATTATACTCTCCCCTAAAATTATATATTATGAGATACTGTTAAATGAACTCTGGCTAAATAAAAAAATAAATAGATAATAGGCTTAAAAAACACAAAACACCCAAGTTGCTATTCAAATATCATGAAGTTGACAGCAAATTTAGCTTTGTGAGCAAGAAAGAACATCTGGAGTTGAATTCAGAAGGAGCAAAAGAAAGGGTGAAAATTATTCAGTAAGAAATTGCCTTCATTATATGGAAAATTAATAAGCTTGGATTCACATAATATTTAGCATTCTGAAGTGAATTAGTCAAGTATGTAAATAAGTGTTAAGATATCTGAATAATATCCTTAACTTAAGTGGAACTCTTTTCTGTCTAGTCATATATTCAGATGCTTTTCTCATCAGACAAAAAAAAAGTCACATTGAATTATTAAATAGCATTATTTCCTATGTATAGAACAAACAAATATGAAGTTTTGTTTATAGTAGTGCAGGATTGAAAAAAATTCTGAGAGAATTGAAGCAGACTATTAGAAAGCATTTAAGAATTGTCCAGTCCATTGTTTCTCAGACCAAATTACTTTGGGCGCTTTCTTGATTTTTTTCCTTAGCAAATAAACCATTGCCCTCAGCCTATGTTGAAAATTCTCTCCCTATAGTGATTTGATTAAGCTAAAAAATTATTTATAAAATGTTTGTCCATATTAGATGCACTTACAAGTTTCTATCAATGTTTGAAATACTATTACATTTATCAGAACGTTGTAAATCTGATGGAAAATCAATTTCAGTTGTTATGAAAGGGATATGTCAAAATCACTAATCCACATTTCTTATTTCAATGTTGGGACAATAGTTTAAAAATATACATGACAAAATTCCAATTTTTTTTATCTTTTCCTGCTCTTTCTTTTCAGCTGTATCTTGTGGTATTCCTGACTCCCCTGGGAATGGTTCAGTTATAGGTAATGAATTCACTTTGGGCAGTAGATTGATATATGAATGTAATGAGGGCTTCAAGCTAGAATCTAGTCAACAAGCAACAGCAGTGTGTCAAGAAGATGGATTATGGAGCAACAAAGGGAGGCCACCTGTTTGCAAATGTAAGTGGGCATGTATTTCTCAAGAGTATTTCCGTTGATCATTCCCAGGAAAATCTTCACTGGTGATGTTTTGGTTTTATGTGTATATATATGCCCTGAAGCTCCTATTCAAGAACCTACCATCATTTAGCATGTAGTAAAGTAGAGGAGGCCTATAAATTTGTTTAATTAAGAAAATCCTTGTTTATCTTCTTAAAAAAATCTGAATTAAAATTGTAAGACAATTCCATTTCCTGTATATTTGCATATTATGAATAAAATGCCCTTCTCCATTTTCACAGTTACCACCACCAACTGTAATTTTTTTTTAATGCAGCTTCTAAAATAATAAAACCAAAAATTATTTCTTAAAATATCATTAGTGTAGATAATTGAGCTGTATAAGGAATCTTCAATCTTCATTTTTGCCTTCTGTCAGAACCAGCTAATGTAGTGCAGACTCCTCTACAATATGACATGGACTCTCATTTGCATTGGGCTGCCACTGCCTCTCTCTGTCCTGCATCAAAGCAATAATTAACTGATCCAGACTTCAGTGTGACTTAAAATACTGACTAGGACATAATCTAAAAATTCATAATTACTATAATACTATATGTAAAATATCTGAGAGTGGGCTGCAGTAGAACACCAGCTCTCGGTGTCTGGAACATCTCCTTCTGTGACCTTGGTATTCCCCCTGCTGCTCTCTTTTTCAGCCTCTTTCTCTCCCTGTGCAGAGTTTTACCTTTTCTAAGCACAGTTTCCCAGAGGTGCCACCATCATGGCTGATAGGCTCAGCTGTGTCCTGAGGGTGGATCCTTGGGAAATGACTGTGTCCAGCAGCCTCTGCTCACAGAGTCTTTTACCCTGGTGCTTTTACCCCCACCCCTCCCAACGTGTTGACTCCTGAATCCAATGCATTCAGTCACGTCTTTTGTAGACTTAACTGTCTTGCCATGTTTCATTCTCACTCTTCATACTATTTGGACCAGTGATTCTCGTTATTGTCCTCTGGACGATCTCCAATTGATCTACACCTTTCTTGAAGGGCAGTGCCTAAAACTGCGCACAGCAATTCCACAGAGTACTTAAAGAGGAATATTCAAAATCAGCTATGATCACACAGACATGCTCTGAATTCAGAGCCAAGTGCGGAGGGAAGGCCGTGCTCCAGCGTATTGAACTGAGCTTCATTCTCGCAGAAAATCTGACAAGATACAAAGCACATAAGTTGAATGATTAATCAGCAAAAATGTCAACAGATTTTTTTTTTTTTTTGAGGGAAAAGGCCAGATAAACTAACTGGGGATTAAACATACTCAATTAATAACATTATATCTGCAGTGAAAAAGAAAAACAAAACAAAAAAAAACCCCACAAAAATCAAAACAACTGAAAAGAAAAAACCTTGTATTATTGAAAAGATCAAACTTAAGCAGAAAATGACTACCCTGTGAAACAAGGGTAGTCTCCTCCTCTCCTCTCCTCTCCTCTCCTCTCCTCTCCTCTCCTC
>JAWWMO010000121.1:93804712-93836571 GCA_035047845.1 Dendrocincla fuliginosa
CCCTCCCTTTTTTTCTCTTTTCTCTTCTCCTTTTTGAAAAAATTGTTCAGTTTGAAAAAGAAACCCATTACTTCTAAATTTAGAAGTGCTAAATTAAAGTACTAGTGATCAACATGACAATTTAAAGTCAATATTTTCAAGATAGGCTGTTATTTGGAGGCATGCATGCTTTATCCAAGATTTCTTACTTGCAAAGTGCAGAAAAGCCTAGACAATCTGCATAACAACCTTTTCTTTCACTGCTGCTGCTGTGAGTATAAATGTATTTAGTCTCCAGAAACATCTCCAACTTGATAAGAAGCAAATACAGCACAGAAAAGTAAATGGTAAATAAATGAGTACATTTTATTCCCATGTCTGTTAAAATGAAGGTTGAAATCAGTGCATTTTGTTTTGCAAAAATATCTCTGACAATATAATGCCTGAGACAGATGTTTGAAACTTCTTTCTTTTCGTTAAAAGCATTTGTGTTAGATCTTAAGCATGAAAAATAAGATTCATTATGATCATACAGCAAGACACAGACAAATTGTGGACATTAGGCTACTGAATTTATTTACAGGAAATAACAATCAGCAGACATCTATTAAGAAAGCTTAACTGGATGACAAGATACAAGGTTCTTCAGTTATTCTGCATAGAGATCCCTAGCACATGATTAACAGAACTGATGTCTATCTGTATTGCTATTTCATAGAATCGTAGAATCATGGAATTGTCCAGGTTGGAAGGAAGCTTAAAGATCACCTAGTTCCAATGCTGCTCCCATGGACAGGAACACCCTCCACTAGACCAGGTGCCCCATCCAGTCTCGCCTCAAACACTTAGAGGGATGGGGCATCCGCAGCTTCTCCAGGAAACATGTTCCAGTGCTTCACCACCTTCATAGTGAACAATTTCTTTCTAATATCTAAAGTAAACTTAACCTTCTTTCAGTTTGAAGCCATTCCCCTTGTTCTGTCACTACATGCCCTTACAAAAAGTCCCTTTCCAACTCTCTTGTAGGCTCCCTATAGGTACTGGAAGGTGCTCTAGGGTCTCAGAGCCTTCTCATCTCCAAGATGAACAATCCCAATGGTTTCAGTCAGTCTTCATAGGAGAGATAGAAAAAAAACCAGGAGTAGTAAACATTTTTTTCTGAACGTCCTTGTGATTTGAACTATCTACATTTCATGTGCTGAAGATGGCAGATAAGAATAGTTATCTTTTTGGGAATCACTAAATCTATTTGCTTAGGGTTTTCAATTTTGTGGACACTTGGCATTTTCTTTCTTGATGAAAAGAAATACTGATTTAAATTTTGGGTTGTCCCAAGAACTCCTCAGTGATGTCTGTTCATAGTTTAAATGTGTTGTTTATTTTTTTTCTTTGAGTATTATAAAGCAACAATTGTTCTAGATTGTTCTTAAGAACTGAATGAACTAGGAAGTATGAATTGTACCACACTGTCAGTAGTAAAAAATTCATTATGTGATAGGAAGAAACTACAGAAAAAATTGGTATGAGAACTTAGTCAATGAAGGAGGTCATACTAGGCCTGTTCTGAAGCAAAAGAGAACCTTTCTCTTTGTTTAGTACGTAACCTTCAAAGGTCTCAGAGAGCTCGTAATTCCTCTTTCCGAAACTCATGTTCCATGAAAACAAATCTCAGGAATGAGTTAGCTTTGAAAAATGTTACATTCCTGTACTAGAAAATTCTGCCAGTTTGCGATGTGATACACTCCCTGTGTTTGCACTAGGGAGAGTTTAAATATGCACACTTTTACAAAGACTAAGGTGAACATTAGCACACAACTATTTTACAAGTCAAGCATTACTTTTTACATGACAGAGCAACATAATGTTCTCTGGGCCAGTGGGAAACATCTTTTTTAACACAGGCATTTTTGCATATGTTTAATGCAAATTCTTAAGAATATTATAATTATTATTAATGCCCAGTTTAAAAGTTTTTCTAGCCACGTAGTAACGTGATTTACAGCTACCTGAACACTAGAAATGAGTTCTAGTGCAACCTCTTTTGTTCCACAGGATATGTGGAGGCTTAAGGCTGTTTTAAGAAATATGCAGAAAAGAGCAGTAAAGTAGGATTTAGATAATGCAAAGTAAAACTTTCAGTTCTGTGCACTATCTGTTCTTTTTGACCAGATCTGGAGACCAGACTTAAAATATTGTGGCAGAAGGTGAAAAACTAGGGACAGCAAATGTTATGATTTACTTCCATGTTTTTCTTCACAAGATCAGAAAACTGAATGTGTTCATTATTGCAAGATCATGATGTTATATTTCTTTCCAATTCTGCCAAAGTACACTACCAGCTCTTTAAAGCTAAGTACCATAATTAGTAAGCTGAGTATGAAAATATACTTCATTATATTATATTTATATATAAGTATGTATAAAATATACCAATATAGGCTATTTTCTGTGTGTGTTGATAGTCCCTCTAACAGCATAACTTCATTGCACTTTTACACTATTACTCTAATATACTCATTCAAAGATTTAAATTGGGTCCTTCATTAGTTTAAGCTACTTCATCTACTATCAAATATTTTAAAGAACAGCTAATGGCACCTTTGTATAATCTGCATGCTGCAGATTTCACCCTAGATGTTTTTGTAAGGCATAGTGTGCTGAGCTGTAACAGCGATGGTCAAGACATCGAATTTTTTCTAGAAATCAATTAAAAATTCATTATAAATTTTATTATCCTTTTTTATAATTTTTAATATGTTTGTACAATCTCTAGTTATAGAACTATGAATAAGTACTTTGGGATTAAAATGTCCATTGTAGTATAAATGTAAAAAAGACTATGCTAATAGAAACAGGCAAAAATTCACCGCCAACTCATAAATTTTGTGCTGGTGGTTTTTTTGCAAAGACATTGAGAACACCATACCAAATAATTCTCCTCTTATTTTCTTTAATAAACCGTAATGTCGGTAAGTATTTTTTGGAGTATTTTCTCAAAGTTCGGTTTGCAACATGGAGTACTTATTCAATGAACTGTAGTAAAATAGTTCATTAGTTCAGCCATTTTTAATCAGTCCAGATATGTTAGTCTGATAACAGATTGTCTTGACATAGCTGACTGGGTTGACAGACTGATATTGAATACGACATGATCCTTTGTTTATCTATTTTGAGGTTTTGAAGCCTTTCCTGTTTAAATATGTTGATCAACAAGAACCACTTAATGTTTTTGCTCTATGTTCTCTATTAGCATACTGAAACTACCAACTTGCTCCAGTGATCCTATTTTGTTCTTAGGTCTTTGTTCTTAGACACTGTCGTGCATAGGGCTACTTGGTTTTCTACTGTCTTCTGATTTTGCTAATGCTTGTGAATTTAAGTCACACTGGTCTCTCAAACATAGTACAAGACTTCACCTTCATCTTGCTCTTTTTTTTAAGCTGATAGTGAATTTAGTTGGAAGAGGATATTTGAAAAATATATTTCACATTATTGTATTAAGTTCCTCTTATATCAAGACCAAAATGCCCTTTTCCTTTCTTTGTCATTGTTAATGACCAGTTGAAGAATGGCAATCAAGTATCATGTGCTATTGTACTTGAAAATAATATCGCATATTCCTGTAATTGAGATATTTTTTTCATTATATACATTGTACTTGCCTTTTTTTTTCTTTGAAAAAGATAATTGCTTTCATTATCTTAATATTGAAGATATTTTTGAGGAGTATGAGTTGTCTTTTTTCTTTTTTTTCTCACATAACAATAAGGAAAGACAAGAAAAAGCTTTTAGACAGGATAGCCAGTGAAAGGGATGAGTCAGTCTTTTGGTTTCAGATTCTTAAAGAATATAGATAGTTCAATATGTTTGTTGACAAGAAGAGCAAGTAAAAACAATAATGAAGTTACAAAGAATTAATAACTATAAGAAGTTAAAACTAAAAGCTGAACATATCACTGAACAAATTCTTACTAGATTTTAGTTGTTGGAGTTGCAAAGATCTTGTTATATTCATTTGGTCATTGCCACATTTTGCTTAGTGAAAATTTTGCTCATGTTTTGAGTAACAAATAGAGAATCATAGAATCATAAAATATGCTGAGTTGGAAGGGACCCATCAGGATCATTGAGTCCAACTCCTGGCCCTGAGCAGGATACACCAAGAATCACACCAAGTACCTGAGAGTATTGTCCAAATGTTCCATGAACTTAGACTTGGTCCTATGACCACTTCCCGGAATTCCAGTGCTCAGCCACCCTCTAGGTGAAAAACTGAAAAACGTTTTCCAGATATCCAACATGAACCTTCCCCAAACCAGCTTCATGCCATTTCCTCAAGTTCTGTGACTGGTCATGAGGGTGAAGAGATTGGTACTTGCCTCTCCGCTTCCCTTCACAAAGATGCTAAAGACTGCAAAGAGATCTTCTCTCAGTCTCCTCTTCTCCAGGCTGCACAGACCAAGTGACCTAAGCTGCTCCTCATACAGCTTCCCTTCCAGACCCTTCACCCTTCACCAGTTGACCTGTTTTTGACACTCTCTTAAAGCTTCATGTCTTTTTAATGTTATGATGCCCAAAATCACGCATAATCACCTCCTTTGACCAGCTGGTGATGCTTTGCCTGATGCCCCCCAGGACATGGATGGCCCTCCTGGCAGCCAGGGCACTGCTGACTCATATTCAACTTGCTGTTGACCAAGATCCCTGGATCCCTTTCCTCAGTGCTGCTCTCCAATCTCTCATTCCACAGTCTATAAACAAACAAGGTTGCCCCATCCCAAATGGAGAATCCAACATTTTCCCTCGTTGAACTTCATATGGTTGGTGATTCTCCATCTCTCTAATTTGTTGAGATCTCTCTGCAGGTCCTCTCTGCCTTTGGGGTAATTGACAGCTTGTCCCAATTAAGTATTATTGACAAACTTAGCATTCCTTCAAGGCCTGCATCCAAGTCATTAATGAAGAACTTGAAGAGAACTGGGCTGAGGATGGAGCCCTGTGGAACCCCTCTAGTGACTGGATGCCAATCTGACATTACTCTGTTCACTATAACTCTTTGTACCCGACCTATGAACCAATTGTTCACCCACCACATGGCGTGTTTATCTAGCTGTGTGCTGAACATTTTGTCCAGAAAGAGCCTGAGACAGACCATGAGAGGCAAATGGATACACTCATTCACAAACCACGTGCACAAAATCAAGCATCTGTTAATAGCGGGTTTTGTTTGTTTGTCGCTTGAAAGATGAGGAATATAATAAATAAGAATCAGTCCCTGTAAAATTAAAATTTTTCAAGCAACACTTTTAGTTGATTACATCAACACAGCTTGGAAGTATATTCTGTATTTCAATTAGAAATTGTAAAATCATGTATCACAATCTGATGGTTGTTTGTAAAGTGTCCTTGAAAATCTAAGTGTATCTATAGATGAAGAAAGAATAAATTCCATGCTGACCTCAGTATGTAGGAGAAACATCTATGTGGTTTATTTACATATTCTGAAATACCTGAGTGTCTCATCTCTGAGTGTCTTAAGATATGTCCTATGGTTAAGACTATTTTTTTTTCCATTAGAATAAATAAGAAACTTACTTTCATCTTTGAAAGGACAAATAAAACTATTATTTGAAAGGAGGAGTGATAAAAATGTTAAGGTTCAGGGGCACTAAGCTCCTATTTAGGATATATTTTGTCTTCTGAAAGGTGTTAAGTGGAGTGTTTCAATATGTTATATTTAACCAAAAAATAAGAAAGAATAATAATAAGAAAAAATGTTTCTTGGCTGATAGTTTATAATATTTGCATAGCTATGAGACACAGTTTCATATCAATACCAAAATGAATTAAATTAGGAATGAAGTAGTCCTCCATTAACCTGGGATATTATTCTTGAGTAGTCAGAATATTGTTGTAAAGGCCAAAGTGAAACACTATTAAGTTTCAAAGCAATTGTATGCTGGCAATCTTTCCAAAAATATACTGAAAAAAAATCTAAGAAAATATTCTACGATTTCAACCCAATGCAACATTATAATCTGTCATTTGCAAGTTCTTCAGATGATTTCTCCTTCATAAATTCTTACAGAGCTTCACAGATATGCTGTGTTCAGCTCTGTGTTTCCTAGATGCCATAATTTTCAACAGATAAGATAACTATTGGAAAAGGTAAATGTATAATTCTAACATTAACAGAGGTATTCTGAAAAGTAGTGAAAATCTAAATCTTTACAGAATTTTGCTTCTATCACTTTCTCTTTGTTTCTGTGATTATGTGAATCTCATAGCATATTCATACTTGTGATAAAAAGTTATACTTTATACTTCTCAGACTGTGTGAAGTCTACAGAATATGTACATTTTAAGTACTTTTTTGTATGTACTTTTTTATGGGTTTTTTTTGTCAGCTTTGTTAGTACTTTTTGTGATAGAATGGTATAAATTTATTATGGCATAAATAAGAACCAGACTCTTCTTTTTATTTCTTCATTTGGAGTTTTTACAGTTACTTCTAATGCTTTTGTTTTATACTAAGCAACATATAAGGAAACTCATTTCCTACTACTTTTTTTTTTTTGCTTTTGTTTGTTTGTTTTGGGATTTTTTTTGTTTTGTTTTGTTGGTTGATTTTCCTTGTTTCTGGGATAGAAGCTTTTTCTAAAGCATTCCCTTAGTAAATGTCACAGAATGACATAAACAATCACTAATTCACCCAGACTTTTTCTATAGCAGAGAAATTCTGAATAATATGGTAAAAGATACCTAAATAAAGTAGTCATAAATATTTTCATAAAACTAATCTAAACTTTACAGAGACATAGGCACATAAGATAGAATCCATGTCAATATCATAAATATTATAAACATTCTGTGTACTTTTCTTAAATTACAGATCATCAAATTCAAAATGAAAAATATTTTAAAATGCTACATATGGTTCGTAGCTATACTCAGCCTTATGAAGAACATAAGCTACAGTTCCTGCCTACTGGCAGTAACTGCATTCTCTTACAAAATCTGAAACACTAAAAGCAACAGAACTGAAATAACTCTACAAATCTTCCTAAATATTATTTATTTTTTTCAACTCTTTTAAACTGGAATGAAGTTACTTTCCTGTATACCCACAGTATACTGTTTTATAGTAATTAGCATTTTGATGTGTCCTAACAGCTTTTATGGTAATCTGTTTTCAGAACTTCTTAGAGCTTTGCAAAAATTATTTAGCAATATTTGCTCTCATTTGTATCTATAGATACTCACTTTTACATCCACTGGAGTCTGTGATGTGTTTTATCTTTGAAATTTTTAAATAAATCACATTAGAAAGTATAACTCTATATCATTGTTCCACTGCATCTCACTAAATGAAAATATACTACTAACTCCTGATCAATTTCTAATACTCACTGTATGTTTTTAATTCTTTTTCTTGGAACTAGTATTTCCAAAACGATTATGGTATTTTAAGTCTTACATAGTGAAACATCTTCTGGTAAGGCAAGACATATACTTGTGAAGAAATTTAGGGGAAGAATGCTAATATGTACATGTCATTTCTTCACAGCTGTAATGTGCCCCAGCATAGAGACTCTGCTCTCAGAACATGTTGTCTGGAGACTGATTTCTGGGTCACTGAATGAGTATGGAGCTCAAGTCATGCTCAGCTGCAGTCCTGGATATTTTTTATTGGGTCGAAGACTCATACTGTGCAGGAGTAATGGAACCTGGAGTGTAGGCAATGAAAGGCCAAGTTGTAAGGGTAAGGAACATACTTGTTTGCAGAATATCCTATTTTTTTTAATACATGTGTTTTATTTTGTAAATAATTTTTAATGAACTATTTTGCTATCATGTTCCTGTAAGTAAGCAAATGTGACATTTTCATCAACTTGAAATTAAATTATTCCAGCTCCTTAGGTGTTAAGTACAATACGTTTCATGCAAGAGTCAATGAAGTAGCATCAAGAAGTCAACCTGTATTTATTTGACTAGATGGTGCATAAGTATTTAGGAAACAACAGGAGATAATGTTACTACTTCTGAAGATTCCAGATTAGATGATGATAGTGCTTTGACCTCTTAGGCAAAGCATTTAAACTATACTATTGGAAAAACATACATATGACCTTTTATAATGTCTTTATACAAAAATACTATAAATTACATCAGCCCTGACTTTAGCTGTTTAAACTTTTAGAGAAAGTTGACATTTTCAGTGGGATCATACAGCTGTCAAGGGTTGCAGTGTCAAATGCTTAATAAATCCCTCCAAAATTTCTTTAGTTGGAGAGGGTACTTGGCTCATCCACTGGTACTGCAACCCTTAAAGTAGGAAGTTTTTCTACATTATAGTAGTACTTACAGGCCCTTTCAATGCCAGGACAGCACAGAAGACCACAACATCTGAAGGAAAATAGTCAACTGACAGGCCCAGCATGCTAAGCAGAACTGAAAATAAAATTTAAACATTAATTGTTTTCAGAGTAGTATGTGATTTCAGTGAGATATTGGCAGCAGAGTAGGAAAGAATTCTCAGGATCAGGTGAACAACTTACCAAATTATGCCTTCTTGTATTTTTTAAGAATTGCAAATAGAATAATTATGCTCTGTTAGACTCTGCTAAGTCTGCAGACATGATAAATGGTACCAAAAGTACCATAGGATTCTATGACAGTGATAATAGAATGAACGTAAAGAGCAGAGAGTTTTTCATATTCCAAAGAAATAGTATGATGTACTGTGGCAACGAGAAGAGAGCAACCTCCTCATGCCACATGGGATAAATTGCAGTAAGTAATCTGGGAGATACTAAAAAGATCTTGGGAGAGACTGTTAACTGTCTTCAACAGCAGCTGGAGACACCACACAAGATCATCTCAGAGAGTGCTGAATCACTTCCAAGGGTGATTCAACTATAAATTGACACAATCTCTCACTGGTACTGGGAAGTGTGTGGCTGCAAACCTAAGGCATGGAATTTACAGATAAAATATTAGAGAGCAATGTCAGTATAGGAAAAGAAGAACAAAGAAAAGAGAACAAAGAATGATGCACACCATTAAACTAAAAATCATATGAACCAATACTTATTTTATGGAAAAGGAAAAAACATATTTAAGGCGTTTTTAGAACTACTCTAAGAGAGATACCTGTAAGAGCAGTCAATGAAATATATATAAGAATGCAGTGTATTTGATCTTATCTAAATGATGACGGGTTGTGGAATTATGTTAATTCTGGTTTATTCTATTGATTTTGACAAGGAAAATGTCTTTTTAAAGGTATTCATTTGAAAAAATGAGCTGACTCTTCTATCTCTCTTAAACCCCCCAAAAATAGCTGTATCAATTTAATTCTTAACTTTAAAACTAGTGATTTTTTTATTCAGCTAACTGCAGTTGTGCCCCTTTCTTTTTGTGCACATAGTAAAAAAGTCTAGTTTTGTATTTACTGCCTAATATGCAGGTACTGCTGAGAAATCTTTGAAAATCTAGTTCTTGCTCAGCTTCTACAATTACAGGAATTTTGTGTAAGTGTAAAATGGGATAACCCACATGGGATGCAGTTAACCAACAAAGTATTAGAGCAACACAAAAGTTGCTTATTGAAGATATATTAATTAATTTATAAGAAAGGTACATTGTTTTGCCCTCTGCTAGAAGACTGCTTAGGATATAATTATGGTAAACTTCATCCCCTTAGAAATTTTCAGTAGTATTTCCATTGGATACAATCATTAAAATCCAGAAATAGACCGTATTTTGAGGAGTCTGTTGTTAACTTTCTCTATGTCATTCACATGCTAAATATAGATTATATAAATACATAGGTTCTAGCTGTTAGTATTTCTGAAGCAGTAGGAAAGCCGGATGAAACAGTGATAAGGCACTTAGATCATATTTATCAATACCTACTTGTCAATAGTATCTCTAAAGTAATTGCAAAACTTCAAATCAGAGAATGTTCTAAATTGAGAGACCTAATTAGTAGGTTTATTGTTTTACAAATATGCTAAACAGATGTCTAACAAATCATGAGGTAGCTCATTATTTATGTATTTAGGTATTTTAAACTGGAATCTCTGTAATTAAAACTCATAAAGCATTTGTAATATTTTCAAAACGGTTTGTTCCATTGCATTTTAGGAATAGAGTTCGATTTTTTTTTTTTTTTTTAGCGTATGTATAAGTGTAATTATTATTCAGCATTAGTATTAGAAATTACAATGGTAAGTTAATCCACAAATTGCATTGATGTGACTCAGTCATAGTCAAAAAGAGTCTTACTCATCTCTGGGCACCTTATGTGCATAATATGATCACATTTATTCTGATTATGACTGAATTAACTGCACACTGGCTTGTACTTGATTTTAACCAACTTCTGCCCAGTTCCATGTTGTTTACTGTAGTGAATCTTTTAAAATATAGAATAATGTGACCTTGAGGTTTCAGATAGGAAGTTTAGTTGTGATCAGCATGCTTTTAGAAGTAAACTCATGATTTATGTTAACATGTAATAAAATAGAGTTGAAGGTCTTGAAGACATTGGTCTGCATCTTGAATTAAAAAAAAAAAAAATTTTTTTTTTTTTTTTTTAGAAACAGAAAAAATGACAGAATGGTTTTAGTTAAATTAGAGTTTGATGCATTCTTAAAAGGTAATTTTTCATGTGGTATGTGATAGCTGTGTGTTGCAGCTGATGCCACAGAAGGTTTATGTGATAGAGGGTCAAGTCTAACCTTAGGACAAACCAGAACATGTATCATTTTAGCAAGTAGACTGCCATATATGTTATATGCTTATGAATAGTAGTGGGAAAAAAGAGAAAAGACAGTTCATAGCAATTCAGAGGACTACATGTTAAAAATATATATAATATTTTTCAATGGACACAAGACTTAAAGTGAGCAGGGGAAGTATTTTTGAAGAGTAGCCATGAGTATGCAAACCTGGAATATAACTACAACCTTCCTGAGAATTCATGTAAGTCCCTTGTTTCATAATTAAAAATACGGATGGAGTTTGAGCTGCTGTCAAGATCTGAAAGTATCCCAATGAATTTTCAGATTTAGAATATGTATCGTCAAATCAAATGTAATTCTAAACCTTTTCTGTGGAATAAAGAATTCATTCTTATTTTTTTTTAATTTATTCTTATATTCTTCTATCTATTCCTATTGTGTTTGCTTGTTAAGAAAATATGAGGTGGTATATTGTTTTCCAGACTAAAAAAGTATGAAAAAACACCTTCACATTTCAGTTCGTTCTGTTGTTTGTTTTTTCCCTAGTTATCTCCTGTGGTGGTCTTCCATCTCCACCAAATGGAAATAAGATTGGAACCTTAACAGTGTATGGAGCTACTGCAATATTCACTTGCAACACAGGATACACATTAGTTGGTTCTCATGTGAGAGAATGTTTGGCAAATGGTCTCTGGAGTGGTACTGAAACACAATGCCTAGGTAAAAAAAAAAAAATTAAAAAAATCTGTTCCTTATTTTGTTTTATCTTAAAGAAACAGTATAAAGGACTAGAATTCAGCTCTTATCAAGCAACAACTTTTTTAAATCAATGAAAATTAAAGGTATCTTAAATATGGGGGTAATTGTGTACTGCGCATGATTATGTGCTATTCTATTAGTATATATCTTTTTTACTAGAAATTAAATTATATTTTATGTTGTCGCTATGCTTTTCAAACCAATAGGGTTTGCGAGTAACTCAAATAATTTCCCACGTTCACAGCACTTTTCTTTGTGGAGCAGGGTATGTGATGAAACTAAGCTGGAAGGTAAGCTTTAGTTCAGAAGTATTCCTGATACATTCCAACTAGAAAGGAGTGTTCAGCACATTGAGCATTCAGTCAAGGGAAACAGACAAGAGACAGCCAAAAGTGAAGCAAAATCAACACTCTTTCAAACCCTAGGATTTACATATTTTGGACCTTGAGTTCTCATCCCTGTTTTTACTCCCATCAGATCTACTTATATTGGTTTACAGTCCTAATAGATACATAAGAATAAGGTTCTCTTTTTGAGTAACATTTGAGGATAAGCAGTGGGTTTTTTTCTTGGTTGTGGATGGTATTTTTTTTTCCTGGTATCTGTTACTTGCTTTGTCTGCCCCCATTTTGCAGATTTTCTTCTTGTCCTATAGATAAACATACTCAGTTGCTCTCAGGAAAGGAGGAATCTCTTCCTTCTTTTCCACAGTTCAACCTCACATAAAAAGTGTCTTTATTCTCTGCCTCACTGCATCATTTTAGCAGAAAACATGCCTACTAGTACTTCATGCCTATCTAGTACATTTTAAACAAAACAGTTTGTCCACCTACTATATGCAAGAATTGAATTGTTTTACAGATAAAATAAGTAATTTAATTTTAAAAGCCCACCTAAAAAACCTAGAGTAACTAAGAACCTTGTTCAGAAAAAAAATCCATATTTCTGTTTATTTCAGCAATGAAACAATAAAATCATTGTTTTATAAGGAAATAGTAGTACTGTAACATGGATTGTCAGAAATTATTCTCTGTCCAGGACTCACTTGTAAAATTTTCAGTTAGGATAGAACACTATTTCACTAATTATATACTTATGGAACAGTACCTTTTAACTTAAAACTTTTAAATAAATTGTGCTGATTCCTTTCTAGATTGTAAAATCTTTTTTTCTCCCACTCTGTAGGAAAATAAGTTTTTTAAAAGTATATCAACATGACAATTTACCTGTGAAAAATAAAATTCCAGTTATCTTTCTCTGACCTTCGTATGTTCAAAACATCCTACTAAAAGAGTGTGGATAAATATGTGTTGCAGTATGTTATGAAGAATAACATTCTTCACTCCTGTCCTGTCTGAAGGAATTAATTCAAATCAAAACAGGGGGAAAAAGAAATTTCTGAACATCAGTTCTTCGATCCTTCATGCCAACGAAAGGAATCCTGATGTTGTCAATTGAGTGAACCAAGCCAAAACAAAATGAGAAAGTTCAACATATACCTAAAGAACTAATACCAAATGGTTGCTGAGCATTCTTAGACACCTGATTTCATTTATAACTTTCTCAGCATTAATATTGTTACTGTCAGATAGACCTTTGGTCTCTCAGGTTTCTGGTGCTCATTACCCTATAGATATATAAGTGATAAGTAGGTAATCTGTGCTATTTTGCCTTAAATATCTAAGCCAAGGCACTTCATAGAACCATCATAAGGGGTTATTGAGCTTTGAGTTCATGCTCTCACCACGGTGCAAAACTGAAAGAAATGGCTACAGTTCCCTGAGCAAAATGTAGAAAACCAGAGCTACATTTTAAAACACTGGTAGGATATTCCATTTAAAGGAAAAGAACATCTACATCACAATAGCCAGGTGTGATGGGACCACATACCAACTCAACCATGTCTTAAAAAAACCCCAGTTTCCAAGGATTATAAATTTCATCTTAGAAGGTTATTGACAATAGCAGGTATCATAACATAAACATGAGTTTTAACAGAGTACTAATTTCAACATCTTGAATTTCTGGAGATGGTTAATGCCTGAAAATACTTCTAGATAAAATATTTCTAAACAGGTTGCAAGTCACAAGACAATAATGCACTAACAGACAAAAACATAATAATCTAAATTTGATGACAAAGAAAGTAGAATTATCAACTGCATATTAAGTCTATTCTTCATCAATATAGAGCAGAAAAAATGATGGCGTGAAAGAGAAATACAGAAATGTGTGACTCTTCTCTCAGAAGCAGGGATAAAATCCCAGACTTCGTGTTCTGCTTGCCCTGATGACCACCTTTTTTTTCTTTTGATTTGGATACTAGGCTGAAGCAGAAAGGAAAATGAAGACAGAATGTTTTCAGAAAAAAAAAAAAAAAAAAGATCATGATTTAATGTAATTCAGATATAAATTGAGATTTTATAATCTTTCATAATGTATTCCAGATTGACTCCTTCATTTTGCAACAGCAATGTTTGTAGTGCAATTTTTATGAATATAGATTTATTGTATGTCATCTCTTTAGGTATGGAGTAGTCCAAAGTATTGTCTCACAGAGCTAACCTAACTTCTAAATGTCAGTTCATTATTACTGACTTCCCAGCAAGATTCGTTTGTTTCTGGCAATTCTTTTGAAAAGTGAGAACAATTCTCTGGCTTGATCTATTTTCACACCTTAATTTCAATTTTAAGTATGGTATATTAAGATTTATGTCATTTTGATATAGGAAATAATGGCATGAGCAGAATACACGAATTACTACTTCTTTTGATATTTACAGAAGCAAAGGAGTAAAAGAAATCTTTTTCCTTAGGAGAAAAGGAGTTCATTGAGGTGCTAGTCAAGGGAATGTTATGATTTGGCATTATTTTTTCACATATATAAGTTCATCAGTTCCACAGTGGAACTATACAAGGGGCTGTATTTGAAAACACATCAGCTTTCTATTGGTGTCAGATTATCCCTGGATTGAGACTGGCTGAAATTTAAAATATGTTGGAACTGTGACTGTGAAGATTCAACAGCACCAAATTTTGTGTTTGTAAGTGTATTTTTCAAAGCCATTTCTTCTGTTGCAAACTATATTGTAAAAACAACAACAACAAAAACAAAACCAAAACCCAAACCAAAACAACACACCCCCAAACAAACAAAAAACCCCCAAAACTAAAAAACAGAAACAAGAAGTTATTACCTCTGCAAGTTTTTTCCGTGTATTATACCATTCACTGCCAAAGTATTGCCTGACACCTGCATGTAATGATTTCAAGCATAAATATGTTAGCAGTCATTCACTTTAAATGACCTGAAATACCACTTCCTAATCTGATCAATTATTATAGTATTTAGCACTTATGTAGTGTTTTTCTTTTATGAAAGACTATACACCAGATTTAGCTGTCAACATATACAAATCTCAATGAATTCTGTTTTATTATAAATTACGCCTGCCCATAGAGGGCTGGAAAAGTTTTTTTAATTATGTTTGTATTATAAATTACGCCTGCCCATGGAGGGCTGGAAAAGTTTTTTTTTCTTCTATCTGGACTATTGAAGAATAAATTTTACACTGAACACCCCAAAATATTGGCTGTCTACAGTAGCTACAGTACATAGTGCATAGTGAACACTGCCATTTTATTTTCATAGTTAAGAAAGGCTGTCTCTATCTACAGGTTGAATTCAATTTATATGAATTGATCCTTTTCTTGTCCAGAAGTAATTTGCTGTTGGATTTTGTTTATTTCGGTCTTTTATAAATTCGCATTGAAGTTTGTACCCACTACTATTATCTTATCTCCTTGGTCATAACTAACAACGTGGTTTTTTTCCTGTGCCTGACTATCAGCATTCTGCATTTAAAATTATTTCTACAGATCTAGTCCTCTTGTAATGAACACAAGTCCTCTTGCACAAACTATTACTGCAGTAAAAGCAATGTGTGTCTTACAATACTTCCCAATTTTTTTTCTAAAAGCTTTGTGGACTTTGTTTTCTGTTTGATTGATTTCATTGTTGAATACCCTATGCATAGAACTGTTAAATGCATGGGTGTACCTCAGTAGACAAAGTAAGATCACATTTAGACAGGGCAGGTTGTTAATAACTACTTAGGTTTGCTATTTCAAAATGAGACAGGCTCCATAGTGCCAAAAATACTGCACAGCTTGGATTGTGAAAGGCTAAATTTGAGTTGCCACGTGCATACCGCAGAAGGTTGTATTTCTGTTACTTAAACCCCTTCCTGCCTCTCTTACACTCAGTCTCAAAAGGTATAGTCATGCCATGTTCTTTAGACACCTAATTTAGGCGCGATTTAGAGTACAATCTAAGATCCTAAATTCTCAACAAGGTCAATGGATCTATGCAGACTGCTCCAGAGTCAATTCAGGCAAGTTAAATTTTAAAGCTAGAAGATATGAATGCTGATAGTTGTGTCTTCCTATATTTCAAGGACAACGTGTCCCATATTTACTTCAGAGGTGACTTAAGGACTTACCTGAAGCCTGTAAAAATCAGAAGTCAAACACCAGGAAGCTCTGAATGAGCCTTTCCATTTCAAAAGAATGATAATGAATGAGAGGCACCTTTTACCTATAGTGTACGTGCAGGAATGTAATTCAGGACAGCTATAGATGAAAATAGGTATCACTTTATGTTGCCCGCTGGTCTGTGTTAAATCTATTTGTGATTTTGGGCTGGATGAGTACACTAATTTCTGTATCTCAGGAAATAGCTTGTCAAATCTTTATGATTTGTCTCAAAAGAAAGCTAAAACAAATGACTTCAGATTTCAGCAGTAGATTTCTTTCACTTTGTATTGTAGCAAAACTTTTGAAACAATCTCCCATAGTATACTTGTAGCCAAGTTGAGAAGACAGGAACTGATAGGAGGACTGCAAAATGGATGGAAAGTAATTGAGCAAACAACCTCTGAGAACAGTTATTTCTTGATTTGAAGTGTGACTAGTACCCACTGGGTACAGAGGATGAATACTGAGGCCCATACTACCACTGAGGTCCACACTCTGTCAGTGATTTGGATAACAGGTTGGGATGCATCCTCAACAAGTTGAAGATGACAGCAAATGATGAGAATCATTGATACATAGATTGTAGTACTGCTAGACAGAGGGACCTCCAGAATCTGAAGGAATGGACCAATAGAAGCTCTTAAAGTTCAGCAAAGACAAATACAGAATTCTGCACTTTGCCTAGAATATTGCCATTCATGAGTACTGGCCTGGGACTGACTGGGTGAAGACAAGCTTTACAGAAAGCAACCCCTGTGACCAAGTGGAGATGCTCACTAAGGGCTAAAGGTGTGGTGTTGTGATGAAAAATATCACAGACTGGACTGTAGGAACAGCAGCATAGTCAGCAGGTCATGGTAATTATTTTCTCTTCAGCACTCGTGGAAGATTGTGTGTAGCCTTTGTGTCCTCCACCATACAAGACAGGGATGGGAAAATGAAACAAGCTCAGGGGAAGGGCCCATTAGGGGGCCAGGGCCTGGAGTATGTGATAGACAAGGAGAGGCTGAGTGAGACTGGAGGAGAGAAAAGGGTAAGAGGACTAATATTATAATAATTTGGACTGAGAAGAGTAATATATATTATTCCATGAGACATTTCAAAGAGAAAAAATATGGTTTCGATGTCCTTGTTACTCTCTGTTGTCGTATTCTTTGTTGTGAGGGGAAGAGCAGCTGCATAAGAGGCTGGGTGTGAAAAACTTGCATTTATACTTTCTTCCATAAATTTGCAGAACAATACCACAACATCTCCTTAGGATAATTATAAAAATCCTATATATATGAAAAACCTAATCAAGTGGCACATGTTTTATCTTTCTAGTCTTTTAGAGAAGCCATAAAATGTGAATGAAATAGACTGTGTAGCATTATTAAAGGGGCTTTCTTAGAAAGTAGATTCAATCCCAAAGATGAGTTACAAACAAGTTATTGTTGATGGATACAGTCTGAGTGAAAAAGAATATTACACCCCAAACCACCCTTCTAACTGCACACCTGTCAAAATGAGGATTTAGCACAGTCTCAGATGAAATTACTGCAGTTGTAATTAATCAGTGTTATAAAAGAACTTTTTCTTTTCTTTAATCAGTTAAGAGAAATAGTTTTCTGCTCAGCAACTCTGTTTTCAAACAGAATAGACAATCCAGAAAGAATTAAAGCATTACTTGATTTCCTTAGTGACAAGACTGCTATTATACTGAAGTAATGCATTCTGTATTGTTTATTATATGTTATTGTATTATTAACAGCAGCTAAAATAAGGAGTTAGTGCTGATAAATATTCCTTCATTTCAATGCCTTTATCTATCTGGAAAATGCTTATAAATTCATATTCATGGAAAAAATTATCCTGTACTCTTCTTCATATTGCTTTCCAATTTGGTCAGTACACTTTGAAATATCCACCTTCTACTTTTTTGTAGGGTGAAGCACCTTATTAACGTTACCTTTTTCCTCAGATAAGTGGAAAGTCTTTAACTTTAACTTTGAGAGTCTTTAACTTTCACACCTATAGTACTACTTCATTGGAGAGTTCCCATGCCCTTTATTTAAATAAGCAGAAGAAATATCATCTGTAGGTTTTATACCTGAGAACTTGTTCTGCACAGTGAAGTAATTGACTCTAATTGTATTGCCTATTGAAAGGAAAGTTGAAATTTTGGGGATTTCCTTGTAAATGTTGGCAAACATTGTCAAAATATATGCTCTGATACATTATTCTTTTATTGTAGCTGGTCACTGTGGTTCTCCAGACCCAATTGTAAATGGTCATATTAGTGGAGATGGTTTCAGTTATCGTGACACCGTGGTCTACCAATGTAATCCTGGCTTTCGACTTGTTGGCACATCTGTCAGAATTTGTCTACAGGATCACAAGTGGTCTGGACAAACTCCTGTTTGTGTCCGTAAGTATGATTAATTTTTCACTTATATTACTACTATTTTAAAAATAATTGAACATTAGCAGTGATGCTCAAAGGTGCTTGAAGAAGTGCTCATCATGATGCAGCTGCTAACTTAGCACGAACAGATTAACTATACTCTGTAACTTCTGATTTCCATCGCATGACACAGATGCTGAAGTGGGTTGAACCCACTTAAGTTGCAGCTATGCAACTTAATCGATCACTTTCTCTTTCTCTCTCCAGGCACAATTGTTATGTCAAGTATGGGTTTACTGAGCCTTTCCCTTATTTTTTTTTTCACCGGGAATAAAAAAAATCCTTTGTATATTTTCCTTGTTTGGTGGACAAAACTGGAATACTGTTTGTGAAGTTTTGGTGGTGACTGCCCATTTTTCTGAAGTTGGTCTCACGTTGGTCTCCCAATGCAAGCCCAGACATGGAATTGGATTATGTTACGTCTGTTAGAAAATATGTTAACTTTTCTATACCCTTTAATAGGATTTGGGTTTTTTTTGCTCTTAATTCACTTCTTTTTGAAATCCCATAACTAATTGCTAGAATTGATGAGTCTTTCCTACTGTACTTCCTTCCCCATTTGCATAGCAGGTTTTCTGACATTTTCTGAACCATCAACCATTTAATCTGTCAAGTCCAATTTCTCTGGTTTTTATTGTACTACTTTATTATGTAGTTGAGTTTATTTTCTTTTTCATTTCAGTTTTAATAAAGATCAGCATTTTTATACAATTGTAATTATTTTTAATGGAACATTTATATATCTCAATTATTTCAATGCTGTATTTTTTAAGATGTCTGCAATTCAGACAGAAGTATTTTCATCTACACAGAGTCACTGAGATGATCATATTTTCTGTTTAACACATATCTTTCATTTCAGATATATTACTGATAAGTTATTAGACTTCAAAATGTTCAGTATTTTCTTTCTTAGTGGTAAAATGAAAATTTTAACTCTATAGAGCTGCAAGAAATAACTGTCAAGTGCTGTTGTCCTTTAAAAATCCTATTTAACACTTCAAGTGATTTATATTCATCAAAGGAGAAATGTCACCAGCTAGCATTATTACTTTTAGTGGATTCATTTTACATGCAGTGAAGAAAATCCCTTTAAAAGAAAGGGGCAAAGCTGGGGCAGTGGAGAAGGTGGGGAGCAGGAAGATGTTTCTTCCTAAATGGATGTTATCAGTACTGTTGTGAGAAGAACTGGCATCAATTTCTAATAGGACGCCTAATACTTTCTATTATGACATGTTTTTTTTTTGCTTAAAATGCTGCCAGACTAAAGAACCATACAAGAAGATTTGGTTTATATCAGCATCCAAACTTCAGATAATTTTTCTCCTTTCATTTATTTATTAATTTTAAAGAAGTTCTCATAAAAAATAACGGTTATTTCTGAGAAGGAAAGTGAAAACATACTGTTCATCAATGCTAGGAATGCTTTGTACAGAAATATTCTACAGACGGAGCAGTGTGGAACATGAACTCAAACTATGGCTGTGGTGGGTTGACCTTGGCTGGATGCCAGGTGGGCAATAATTTGCTCTATGACCCCTCCTCAGAAAGATAAGGGAAGAAAAATAGCTCATAGGTTGAGATAAAGTGGTTTGCTAAAACAAAAACAAAAGGTCACAAGACAAGAAAACAACCAAAAAATTTTAATTCTCTGCTTACCATTAGCAAGTGATGTCAGGCCACTTGCTGGAAAACAGGATTTCAACACATGTGATGATTGCTCTAAAATACAAATGCCTTCCTCTTCCTTCCTCTTGCTTTTATATCAGGGTAAACATCATATAGTATGGAATATCCCTTTGGTCAATTTGGGTCAGTTATACTGGCTATGTTCCCTCCCAAGGTCTTGACCACCCTCAGCCTACTGGTGGGAGGGTGGAATACTGGGGAGACAGCGCTGATGCTGTGCCACTGCTCAGCAGTAGTCGAAACACTGGAATGTTATCAACACCTTTTTAGCAACCAATACAAAGCACAGCACTGAGATGAGTGCCATCTCAGGAAGACCAAATAGAACGGCAGAGGCATTATAAAGAAGATAGGGGCTATGCTCTTGAAAATTTGCCACAAAGTGGTCTTCATTTTGTGAGATTTTTAGAGATCAACTCTTTTTATATTTCTGATTTACTTTGAAAGGAATTTCAGGTCTGTAAAGGGGAAGACATTGTGATTTTAAAACAATATTATCTGAGGAAGTACTTGGGAGTTCTCCACCCATGACTATTTTAGCTTCTTAATTTCATATGAAAGTCAACTTCCTTCATCTTGCACAACCTGTGATGCACAGGTCTTCCCCTATGTCTTTATTGGATGACCAACACTTTGGCCACGTATTTTCTGAAAGACCTTTTCACTTGCTGCTTGTTGAGAGTTAACAGGAAATATGATTAGTACCTTTTGAGTAGCAGCAGAAGAGATTCAAAAAGAAAGATGAACTTCTGTATAGTGTATTTATTTGAGTATGATAAACATCACTAGCACAAAGTTGAAAAGTTCTGTGTTTGTGTATGTGTGTATACATATATTCAGATTTTACACTGTCATTATCAATGTTTTTCTATAGTTTTCTATAATATTTTAATATCTTATCACCTGGAAAGCTAGAGCTTGACCATACTAAGCTTATTTTATAAGTTTTATTTTAGTACAATCAACACAAATAATAGACATAATGGGAAAGAAACAATATAAAATATTGAACAATATAAAATTAGATTAAAAGAATCACTACTTCAACAAAACAATGCAAGACCTTTGGAACATGGATACTTCAGAACTCCATCATGTTCTAAAGGAGTGCATCACCTTCAATCTCTCTGACCCTACTACATTTTTAAGTTTATAAGGAAAAAATGTTTTCTTTTATTTGTATTAGTAGGAATATAGTGAACTGCATGCATTTTTTTAAGGTCTAATACCTAGTATCAGGTGTGTGTCAAAATGCATATATATATATATATATAGATACGAACACATATATACAATTTTTTTACTAGAACTTTCAATATAAAGTAAAAAGCAGATTCTAAAAGTTTTAATGGAAAAAATAAGATTTTTCTACTGGCAATTGAGAATTCTTAAAAAATATATCTTTTTTTTTTTTTTCTTAAATTTCTTCTAACAGCAATTACATGTGGACATCCCGGGAATCCAGCTCATGGAACGACTAATGGCAGCGAGTTCAATTTAAATGATGTTGTCAATTTTACTTGCAACACTGGGTACTTACTTCAGGGTGCTTCTCGAGCACAGTGCCGAAGCAATGGACAGTGGAGTAGCCCTTTACCCAACTGCCGAGGTAAGAAACTTTCTCTTATGTTCTTTGTTCTCTAATGATTTATTTCAGGCATGATCCTCCTTTACCCTGCCTTCAAAATACTGGGATATAGTGCATAAACCTGGTCTTTAGGAACCTTTTGCCAGCTTCATTTGAGTTCTTTCCTTTCTATATTGGAAATTGTAGTTAGGGAGAAGTATTGGGGAAGCCTAGACTTTTCAGTATTTTACCTCAAAGTTCTCAAACTGCAATGCCTTGCATTCAGTTTACAAGGAATACAAAGTGAACTTTGTATCACAAAAAGTTATATTACCTTAATAAATCACAGTTGGCTGTCTAGTCTGAATTAGGTCCATTTCGGTATAGTTCCCATAAAACATTGATTACTCCTACTCAAACAGTTATGCAATGGAATATTTATGCATCAAAGCACTATTAATTCTTCTGGATCTCCTAACAATCTCCTAATTTTTGTACCTGTGAAACTTGATATCTTTTTCCCCACAAAAAAAAAAAAAAAAAGATAAAGAAAGATTTAATTTTGATTGGGTTTTTTTTCAAAGATATATATGATCTTGATTACTGGTATGCTATGGGTAAAATGGACATGTTTGAGAGATGAGAATGAAGCAAAAGTCTGTGTTATTAGGAAATGTGTATCAAATGTGCATATTAGGGAAACCATTTTGAAATGCAATCTAGAATTCTCAGATTGCATTATTTATCCAGGTGCCAGTAATGTAATTCATATTATAAGGGAAACAAGTTTCTGAAATTCACCTCCTTCCATTTAGGACAACTAATTTAATTTATTTTCTTTAACTTTTGGCAGAATATGGACCCAATATCTAGTCTTTGGTCTGTTACATCAATATCTTTACCAGACACCTAAAATTTATTCACTGGTTTATTGTTTTTATGTCATATGCCCCAAAATAGCTTCTATTGGTGTAGCACATGCTTTATCAATGCTGAATCCAATAAGATGCAGATATTTAATGATATTGCAATATTCTTCCTCTGAATCTCTGAGGCAGACCAAATATCTTCTGACTGTAGATGCAAATTGACAGAGAGGTGAAAGGCAGGACATGAGGTGAATCATGTAAGATATACTGAAATATCACAATAGCTTGGAGAAAACTGAGATACTGTGTATCTTTTAGTGCTCTTTCCTTGCAGCCTCCAGAAGGAGATGTATTTTAATAGTTGTTTGTATTCAAAGATGAATTGTCTGGGTTCATTTATGAATTTTAATAACAGTGTTAATTTCCAAATATTTAAACCAAAAAACAAATTAAGAAATGCTTAGTGCCTGGAAATAATCTGGTTATTATGCCTGCTATGGAACATGCAAAGAAATAGAACAAAAAAAGTCCTCCAGAAATGCAGTGGCTAGTAAGCTTTTCTTGAGTATTTTCTTTCGCAGGAATGATGTTAAGTCAGTGTAAGTACTCTGTTTCTTGTTCTTTGTAACTTGTCTTTTATGGGCTAAAGGGAATTGTATCAGTGACGCCAAGCTAAGGATACAAACATTGGGACTTATAAGAAGTTAACTTCAGCTATTGTACCTTTATTACCTCCACCTGTTGGTTTATTAAAAATCTTATTGTATTACAATTGTTTTTCCTAAGAATAATAATTATCTTTGGTGATTAGCTCATCAAATTTTTCAGAGCTGGCTGATGCCATTTCAAGCTCAGTGTGTGTGGAATTAGATCTTTCATTCTCATTAAAACAATAAAGAGATGGCAATTCCCTCAGTCAGTACCCTCGGAATTTATTCAACTGAGTTAACTGGCATAGCAATATAATTATTGGAACAGAGAAACAGGAATTAGCAAACTGTTTCTATTTAGGCTTATGCATTTTTTTCCCTTTTATACTGTTTTGTTTTGCTAGACTTTAGTGAATAAACTCCTCTATCTCATCTGTGAGGCATCTAAGTAAAGTTTTATTTGTTGAAAACACACACTTTTTCCCTTATCTTGTAGATGTAGTCTGGATGTGCTCTGTTTGACTGTCAGAGGCAGAGACTGAATAGCTTTGACTGAATAGCTCAATCTTGTTTACTATCTCAGGTACTCAGTTAATTACATGCCTTCCAGTACCTTTCTTAAAATGAAAACAAATCAAAGTGAAAGAGAGCAAAAACAATGCAAAGACTGAGAAGATTTGAAAAATAAGAACACAAGACTTAGGTCACTTACTGTGAAATTTCAGTTGTCTCTTCAGTCCATTTTCATTGTCCTTTTTTTAATTTATCACATGAATCTGAGTTTGATCCAGGCCAATTCATGGTCTGAAATCTTGTTTAGGGAGATTGGTTCTCTGAAAGGAGTAAGTATTATAGATGCAATTCTGCTAAGACCCATTCACTTAACAGTGGCAGACTCCCACTGGAATGGAGTGGCCCACGGTTCCCTCAGCTGAATATCTACAATTTTGTCTATCCTCATGCAGGTGGTGTAAAGCCGGACTTTTGCCATTCACTCAGGGTTTCTTCACTTCATTCTTCCCTTCACTTAGTATTTCTTTCTCTATAGCAACCTATATTTTTCAGACTGATTATTATCTCTTCCATCATGACCTGTGAGGATCCACCTCATTTTGTCACTCCCTTTTTTGTCACTCCTTCCATGTACCCCTCTAGAGCCTAGAGCGCTTCATTGCTGGTCATGAAAACACTGTAGCTGCTCACCTCAGTGGCTGAGTTTAACTGACTTAAACTGTTTGAAAATGATGTCATGAAGTTTGCAATTTGTCCAAGAAACCTACTTTTGGCTTCTGGAAGGGAATGTACTGTCTAAAGTAACAATAACTTTTGTAAATGCGTTTGTGCACCAGAAGATATTTAGTTGTAGTGTAAAGTAATTATCCACTTCAGCTTGACTCTATCAGTATTAGAGTAGTTCTATACCACTGATCTGCTACATGAATCTCTCATCTAGAAATGTGGGAGATTTTTAATTCATTTATATGAAAATTTAAAATGTTCTATTGTCTAGATAATTCGTATTTTGTCTTATTTTAGGCTAGCGTGGTGAGGTGACCTTGCAGTTAATACATATCAGTTTCTGTCTGCTGGTCCTTTTTTCTCACTTTTTTTTCTCTTCTCTGGCCTGTGTTTCTCCACAGGCTGCAGGGAATATCTACTCCCTCATGCACCACTTTCTTCTCTAACATGCACCACTTTCTCCTCTAACTTCAACATTTCTTTTGTTGCTTGTCACTTTTTTTTTTTTTTTTTTTTTTTTTTTTTTTTTTTTTTAATCTCTGGTGTATTCTGCTTGTTCCTAAATACATTTTCAGGGAAACACAAAATTCTGTCATGAACTCAACTGGGATTTGAAGAGTGACTGAGAGCTGAAGTTGTTCACCTAGAGGAGAGAAGGTTCAGGGGAATCTTGATTATCATCTATGTTTATTTAAGGGAGAGCATGAAAAACAGAGGGCCAGAATTCTCAGTGGTGCCCACTGAAAGGACATGATGAAAAGGTCACAAAATAAAACAAGAAAAAGCTTTTTAAGGGTGAGAGTGGTAAAACACCTAAACAGATTTTCCAGAAACATTGTGGAGTGTCCATTTTTATAGGTATTCAAAACCTGACTGGACAAAGCCCTGGCCTCTTTAGCTGTCCCTTCCACGTTCAAGTATTCTGTGATTCTATACAATTTATGACTAAAGACTGTATATATACACCAACTTTATTTATTTTGACATA
The DNA here is from genome assembly GCA_035047845.1 of Dendrocincla fuliginosa. NCBI lineage: Eukaryota > Metazoa > Chordata > Aves > Passeriformes > Dendrocolaptidae > Dendrocincla > Dendrocincla fuliginosa. The sequence continues at coordinate 93,830,180 of JAWWMO010000121.1, forward strand.
TTGCTTATGTCAAATTTACTTTTAATGAATTGATAAGAACTTCACTAAAGCAAGTAATAGCAGTTTTTCTGGCATATGCCTTTACCTATAAAATCGCCTTCTTTAAATGGGTGAAAAATATTTACTTTAAAGTTCATTGTTAGCAATGAATTATGAATTTGCATACAAAGAAAGTAAATCTTCCGGCTCCTTAAATATACTGCTGGGAGAGGATTGATGTTCCTAGCAAACCTGTATCATTTAATTCAACAGAGATTTTACACATGACCTTTCTTTCAAAGCTCAGTTGAGTTCTCCTGAGTCAATAATGAACTTTGCTGAGACTCTGTATGAAGTACTACAAATTAAAGACTGCTGCTTGAAGCTATTGCAGAAGTTTTATTGTATTTATTTTATCTTATTTTGAAATTAAGCTATTATGCATGCATAGGAAACCTTGATTTTTTTTTTTTTTTTTCAATAAAGCTGCATAGTTCTTAGGAATCTTTTTACAATGATATATTGCTTCTATCTGTTGTGTCAGTAGCAGGTTAACTAATTAATCACTGACAGGAAGTTTACCAAGGAAATTATATGAGATTTTTTTGCTGACAAAAAAAGTAATGCACACACAAGATCATATGTACAACTTTTAGGAATTTGATATGTTTTTATGTCCTAAATGCACAGAAGCACTGAACTGTTTTGCAATGATACTTCCCTCTCTTCTAGAATGATGTTATATGAGTAATTTAAGAATTATTTTATCTGGGTTTTTTAACTGTTTTGGCTCAGCAAGTAAAACCTTTAACCTCTTAAAATGTTTACTTTTTTTTTTTTATATTGGATTTGGACCTGTGTTCTGAGGTCTTAAAATACCTATGCCTTGGAAAAACTATGTTCCCACTGTATCTGTCACAAGTATAAAATGGTACGGTATGAAGTCCAGGTACTTTGTGTAATAGAAACCCCAACATTTTTGAATTATTTAAACGATAATATCACTTTTAAATTTTATATTTAATCTCTTGGTATATTTAGTATTTTTACGAGATTTCCGATAGTCTTTTCTGGGATGTCAAGGTCACTGAAGTATGATTTTAAATTTGTAATTTGTGGGGTGGGACATTTTCCTCTCTACATAGACTCTAGTTCTTTGATAAAGAACAGGTCAAGTAGTCAATTGCCTTTAAACTGGAATCAAATGGTATCAGAAAAATTCCAATACCCGAATCTCTGTTGTCTTCAGCAAACTTGCCCAAGTAGGACTTGGTGCAGCCTGAATGTGCTACCCCTGAACTAGCTATGAAAATACTAAATCCTAAACCAAGTATATTCAGTGTGGATTTTTTTTTATTTTTGTCATTGGCAGTTTGAAGCCACTTTGTATTTTGTCTTTGGAAGCACAGAAAGGCAATCTCTATGCTTTTTATAATAAATCTTAACCACCAAAATGAGAACTGAATCAGATGGTCTCATCAGAGTTCTGCACTCCTGTTTGTGCTGCATGTCATTTTTCTGAATATAATATTTGAAGTAAGAATTGCTGTATTAAACACCACACAATTGCATCTTCTATAATGAAAGTATTTGCAAGAAGGAGATTTTCTTGCTTGAGTTTCTTTGCTTTGGCATTGGATAAACTGGCCTATCACTTGCTGCCTGTATTAAGGAGGATTCTATTCATAATCTGCATCAGGAAAAGTGCATATCCTTTGTAATTTTTCCCTTCAAAATTCCTTGTGTCTTCTCATAAATGAGATTTAAGAGCTTTTCTCCTATTAAAAAATGTGTTTCTTAAAATCAGGAATATTTTGCTGGGAGGATGCATTTGACAAAGTTGTGGAGATTTGTATTAGCTCACGTTCTCCAGTCTGTATCAGTAAATCCAGGCTGTTTGTTCATAACAAAGAATTCAGATCTCTCTTTGTTTATTTATAAGGCTTTTACACCAAATTTCTAATTTGAAAGCTTTATCTTTATTTATCTCATTACTGATAGATTCTTGAAAATTTTGTTAGGCTTTTTTGTCTTATCAAGAATCTAGTATCTTCAAGGAATCACTGATTTTATTGTGTTTTCTTTAGTGAGTATATCATTTGAAACAGTGGTAATATGTTCCATTCCTTCACTGACAAGAAAAATAATCTTTCTGATAACAGCTGATAGAAAGGTGGGAGAGATTGAGACTGATGACCAATTCTTCTCATCCAAAGATAAAGCAGCTCTGAATTTAAGCAATTTTCCATCTGTGGTGGTACCAAAGATTCATATAAGCAGAGAAATGTTTTGCTCCATTTTGTTTTTCCAAAGTCAAAGGCCTTTGCTGTGACTTTTTTCATACTTTAAATGTCAGATATACCTGATTTGTTGATGTTAATTGCATGTTGATATCCTTTAGAAGGATAATTAGCACTTGACTAAGTTTCCTAAATAAAGATGTGAGATGCCGTGGGAGATGCCATGCACCTGATATTTACTAAATCTGGCAGAGATGACACAGTACTTAAAATTATTTCTCTGCCTCCTCTGGAGGGAAACCTGCCTGGAGATACGGCAAAGACATCTCAAAAGGCAGTAGAAACATCTTTTGGGACAACTGAATAGAGTTCCTCTTCCATGTGAAAAACAATGCTCTGATCAAGAAAAAATCTAACGATTTTAAGACATGACCCCAGAATTTGTAGTATTCTGACAAAAATTATTGTGTTGATCCTACTTGTATGCAGATGCTCACTGAATCTGCATACAGACAAAACACGTAGAGAAAAATAACAGGTAAGTACTTCATCTGATCAATTTGCTATTGTAATGCCTGGCAAAATCTGAGAAATTAGCATTCTTGTTTATTGTTGACTTTGCATTGAACTTTACTAAAATTCCATTTACTGACAATTTTGTCATCACACTTTCACAAGCAGTGCTTTCTTTTTATAGGCAGAATTTGTTAAAACTTGTCAAAAAGTCAGAGTGAATTCTCTGCTCTTTATTCACTGAGTGTCAGTCCCAATACATGTTCTAGATACCAACATTAATGCAATACTTTTCAAATAAAAAGTTTAAAAATACTGTTTATCAAATATGAAACTTTATAAAAGAAACTTAAGATTGTTTCTGTCAAGAAAAAAAAAAAAGAGAACAAGTAATTAAATACTGTGAATGATGTACTTTTTGGTGATCGTTCAACTTTTTAACAGAAATCTGCCATGAAGGATTCTGACATGGTCTTTTCACTTCTTTGTCCTCAAAGGTTTGAATCTACTCAGTGTGAGATTCCAAAGTTATCAGGGCAGAATTGAAGCATTCTCCAGCTTTCCTCAGAAGAGTAAACTGAGACTGCTAGAATTCATTTCCCATGTAACCCTTGACAGGTGTCATTGAGAGAAAGCAATCTCCATCTGCTCTCCCTGTGATTTACAACCGAGTCCCCAGGGGGAAAGGCAATCAAGGAAAATACTGCCTTAGTTCTGTATGCCGGCCAACTCAAATTCTTTTCTAAAGTACTCCTTACTGCAGACCTTCTCAGCAACAGCATACTTGTGCATATATTTAAAAATCTACAGCTGTTCTTAAATGGCACTGCAGGCATAATTTTGCTTACTTTTTAACTTGAGGGGTAGTATTCTTTTGCATAATCATTTTTTAAGACCATGTATGATGTGAAAATTTTGTTACACAGAGGACATGCTTAAATTATGCATTCAGTGACTGTTCTGTATTTCGTTCATCACTGAGCTGTCTAAACAGATACTACTGGTACAGGAATGAGAAGTCAGTATCACACAGACAAATTGATACTTTGGGATTGCAATATATTCCTTAAACATTCCATATTTCTGGTCTGCATGGAGAATTAAATTTTTCAGATCTCCCTATTGACTTGCAAAAATAGTTCAGTTAGAATTGCTTTTGGGTAGGTTTAGGCCAGCATATCTTCATGAAACAAAGTTCTTTTTACTTATTTTCTACTACTGTCTTTCCATAAGCTAACTTGGCATGCTAAGCCTTTTAATTTTAAGCATTTATATTTGATTTGATTTGATGTTAATAATCTTAAATACACTAAAGAAGGGACAGTTCTTGTGAATGCGTATTAAGAATTAAACCTAGAGAGTAATCTATAGAATGAGAGGAATTTTTGAAAATACTTGTAGCAATGAAAACACATAGCCTTTAATAAATGTGAGAATTTTGCAATATGCATCAGATTTTTCTTGTTTCAATAGAATATTCTGAGATTAAAATAGGAAAAATTTGGACTATTACTCTCAATGTTCTGTTTCAACTAAGCTAGTGAATATTTGAGTGCAATAGCAATGATTTTCTCTAAATTACATTGGGAAAAAAAATTGTTTCTTTTCTTTTGAGCAAATTCTAAAATGTCAATTCATAGTATATTTTACTGCCTTTTACTTTGTACTATTTTTATCTGTGCAATATTTCATTGTTTATCACTTTAATCTAGAAACAAAATAAACATTTGATATTACGGTTAAAGAAATAGTGCTTTCTGATATGTTGGAGTTCTCACTACTCCCAAATGAGATTTCTGTGTGACTGATAGTCCATGAAGCCATGATAGGTTGCCTGCATAATTTTTTTATAAATTTGTGCCTGTAGATCTCTACTATCCTCTCCATTCCAGCAAAGAGACTACCAGTCTATCTGCTGCATTTCTGTCCCTCATTCAGAACTTCAGGCAGTGCACTACTTTTTACCCCAGAGCAGCCCTATGTTAGAGACACTGTGTGAACACAGCAAGAGTTGTTCATGGGAAAGCTTCATGTCTTCATGTAGACTCTCAAGAAAACATAGCAATGGCTTTTTAAAATGGCCTGTGGGGTAGAAAAGTTCTCACTTAGCATGTGATAAAGTCTAAATTCTTAACCAGTCTGAGGATTATCAGATTGACTTCTTTTAAAGGCTGTCCTGTGTTCTGGAGTTGACTCCTGTTTGTCGTTTGTTGTTTACTGAAGAGCAGAAGGTAGATTCCTTTATGGTCAGAAAAAGGTGTAAGAGGGCATATGAGCTTCTAACATAGTCCTTATATAGTCCTTAGTGCCTTCCATTACAGTGAACAGATTTGATTCCAGAAACTGCTCCTAGGAGTGTTTGTTTTAACCTTTTAATGTTTGCTATTTAAAAAAAAAATAAAATAAAAAAAATAAAAGGCAAGCATAGAATCATAGACTGTTTTGTGTTGGGAGGGACTTAATGATCACAGAATCACAGAATATGCTGATTTGGACACACAAGGATCAAGTCCAGCTCTTAGCCCTGAACAGAACTACCCTCAAGGGTCACACCATGTGCCTGAGAGTATTGACCAAATGCTTCCTGAACTCTGTCAGGCTTGGTGATGTGACCACTTCCCCAGGGAATCTGTTCCCTCAGCGACCCTCTGGGTGAAGAGCCTTTATATCCAACCTAAACCTTTCCTGACACAACTTCAGGCCATTCACTCAGGTCCTGTCACAGGTCACCACAGAGAAGAAATCAGTGCCTGCCCCTCCTCTTCCTCTCACCAGGAAGTTGTAACAGCAATGAGGTCTCCCCTCAGTCTCCTCTTCTCCAGAACAACAGATCAAGTGACCTCAGCCACTCCTCAAACGACTTCCTCTCAAGGCCCTTCACCGTCTTTATTGCCCTCCTTATATGCTTCTTACATTGCAGTGCCCAAAACTGCACACAATATTCAAGGTGAAGAGCTCAGTGAAGAGCAGAGCGGGACAGTCCCCTCCCTCGACTGGCTGGTGATGTTTTGCCTGATGCCCCCCAGGACACGGTTGGCCCTCCTGGCTGCCAGGGCACTGCTGACTCATATTCAACCTGCCATTGACCAGGATCCCCAGGTCCCTTTCCATGGCACTGCTTTCCAGCATCTCATTCCCCAGTCTGTATGCACATCCAGGGTTGCCCCATCCCAGGTGCAGAATCCAGCACATCTGGTCATCAAAACATCATCTATGCACTGCTCAATACACACATTACTTTTTTCTTTTTTCTTTTTTTTTAATGAAAGAATGGAGAGTATTTAGCAGTTTATAATCAATGAAAGTTAAGAAATTGTACAATATATGTATTTTTATATAGTCAATGTTTTTAGACATTGAAAGCACAACAGAGTAACTTCCAATCTTGTGAGAGTGAGTCAAAGCTCTGTCTTGTATTCACTGTCGTCTGACCAATATAGAACCTATCTTCCTAATAAGAACTCAGTTCGAGACCTCTGTTTCAAAGCTTTAATTTGATCCATTGTCACTATTTTATTTTGACTAGTCTTAAGGAGTAGGACTAAAATTTGTGAATTTTGATGGGTTTGTGGGTTTTCTTTTCTTTTCTTTTTTCTTTTCTCTTTTCTTTTCTTTTCTTTTCTTTTCTTTTCTTTTCTTTTCTTTTCTTTTCTTTTCTTT
>JAWWMO010000121.1:93836671-93857466 GCA_035047845.1 Dendrocincla fuliginosa
TTCTTTTCTTTTCTTTTCTTTTCTTTTCTTTTCTTTTCTTTTCTTTTCTTTTCTTTTCTTTTCTTTTCTTTTCTTTCAGCTAAACCCCTGTAAGTAGCTTTGTGAATTATTTAAAATACAAATATTTTAAAAGTTTGATTGACCAAAATGCATAGTTTTAATGGTGTTTTATTTTTTTAGCTGAACAAAACCAAACCAAAGAGAAAATAACTTTGGAGGAAAGGAAAAGCCTGTAATCCAAACAAGTCTATTTGCAAGCATGTAGATTCAAAGGTTTAGGAATGTATATAGTTATGAGGAAATGCATATACATATGTGGAAAAATTGAATTTAAGGACGTGTTTTTACAAGGCACCTTATAACTACGCAGAGAATGCAGGCTAGTTCCAAACCCAGAAGCTTTACAATGGCATCTACCCAGCACTAGACCTTGTGTAATTGCCTAAGAAACAGGGTTAATTGGGATGCAGCATGTGTTGCTTCTGGGAACTGTGCTAGTTTCTGTAAGAAAGAATTGCACTGTGACTTACGAGCTCATTCAGATCTTGGTTAATATTTTGGTAAGGCTTCCTGTCAGTGTACTGTACATTTTACAGGCTTTCACATGCACCTGTGTTCTATCATGATAGTTATATTGCCAGTGAAAGAATTGAACTTAGCTGACAGTGATTAGTAATCATTGGGGAAAAAAACAGTCACAAAGAATGGGAAATGTAAAAAGAATAAAGCATTTTCTCTTGAAAGTATTCTTAAAATAAAGATTCCCAGAAGCAAGAATTTTCAGAGTTCTTCAAAGCAAATACAGAGACTTCAGCATCCAATTTTTTCACAGCTTCCAAAGAGCAGGGAGATTTTATTCACCATAAATTAGGAATAGTTTCAGTTAGGAGACTATTGCTCAGGAACAAAAAATAAACAACAAAATAAAAAAGGTGGATCTCTTGCACTGAACATCATCAGTCTAGATAATGCCATACTAATGTTTTATGTATATCATTGTAATACATAGTGCTTTTCAAATGTATTTGAATTTTCTGTGTAACTGTATCTTTAGTGTTTTTAATAACAATAGGTCGATGAAAAACGTGTTTCTTCATGCCAAAGAGGGTTCTCCTTCTTCCCACAAGCCCAAATACTACTTCTAAAATAATTTTTATGAAGGAAAAAATTTGGATTCATATGGGGTGTTCTTCAGACATAAGTATAAGTTGTTTGTCTAGAATTATGAGGTTGAAATTATGAATATTTAATCCTTTTCAGATTGTGACTGTAATGGAAAAAGAGAAATAAAACCAATTAAAACTGAATTTTGCCCCAAACTAATTTTTAGGATGTTAATATTTCTTTAAAATCAAGATGCTTTTTAGTGGAACGAATGAAATGTTCTTTCCATGACATATTTGCAAAAGCTGCCTCATTCTAGTGTATTATCTAATCAGCAAATTTCATGTATCATAAAACTTAACCTTTTAAAAAAATTATGATTCAGGAATAAAAAATAGCTCATTAGTGACTCTGTATGTCTTACGTCTAAAAGGGTAATGGTATCTGATATTTTTCTCCACTGATTTCTTTCTCATGAAAATTGATTTGAACTAGATGATATACTTGAAAGGTAGATTCTCTGTCATTGTTTGATGAGCTTTAATTTATGATAATAATCATATTTTGTCTTTTTTATTATTTATTCATACCATTATCTTTAGATTGAAGACAAAAGAGAGGTGGAATAGACATTTGTAACTTTTCAGATAGTTTTCAGATTAACAGGCAGCAAAATGAGGAGTTTCCAAAGGTCCCTTCCATTCCAAACTATTAAATGATTCTGTGAATCTGTGTTCACTGCAGAGTATAAAACAAGAGATTGGGGTGGGTAGACATACCTTTAGAAACCAAATAGCCATAAAAAAAAAAATCATAATTATTTTGCATTTTTAACTGGTATCTGAAAAAAAAAATACTTAAAGCTTTTTGGTGCTTACTCTTATTCCTGCTCCATGATCACATATTTTATTTTTCACCATCATACTTTTTCTGTTCTGGACATTGACAGCAGAAAATGTTCTTATTAATCATGGAAACAATTTTTCTTACTTCAAGAAATTAAAAAAAAAAATGTTAAAGTGTTATTTAAACTATATACTGATTTGATTTTATTTTGGCTTCCTTCACATAAAAATTACAGAGAAGACCAAACTAATCCTCCCAAGAGAATGATAAAAAAATTCTTCCAATTTCTCTTTTGTCTTTGAACCACTTGTATATCCAAGACTATTACAACTACTGGAGTAAAATCTTAGGGATTTTTTCAAAAAAAGAATAAAAGAAAAAAAAAAACAAAACTAAAACAAACTGACAATTCCTTAGGAGTCAATATATTTAAGTCATATAAAACCCAGAAAGTATATCACATGGACCACAGTCATGAGCCGCTAGCGAAGCAATGAAAATAATTGTTACATTATGATGTCGCTATTATGCATTAGTAATGACTGCTGTTTGCCTTACAGTGGTGAACTGTTCTGATCCTGGCTTTGTAGAAAATGCTATTAGACACGGACAGCAGAATTATCCTGAAAGTTTCAAATACGGAACTAGTGTGGCATACCATTGCAAGAAGGGCTTTTATTTGTTGGGCTCATCTGCACTGACCTGCAAAGCTAATGGATTATGGGATAGATCATTACCAAAGTGTTTGTGTAAGTACTCATTCAGTTGGATTAGCATTAAAGAGTGGTGCATGATTTAAATTCATGACAGAGCAAAAAAAAATATAACCATCGGTTGAAGAACAAAATTGAACTTTAGGATCAACATATTGCAAATTGTACATCTCAGTAAGAAAACATTAGACAAGGTAACTTACCATTATTAAACTTGTATTTTCAGGGAATTGCAGAAGTATTATTTTCAATGTCAGAAAGTTAACATGTATTTCCCCTTTTGGTGAATTGTTAAGATATCTGAAAACAACTAGAGAAATCTAAAATTATTATTTATGTGCTATAATTTAGATTGACAGTCTAAGACTAGTAATGCCTATATCAGATTTTTTTCTCAGACTTATTGAAGTATGTGTGAGACAAATCTGTGAAATGTTGTGTAGAAAAGTTTTGCTCAAGACAGGCTTTTCCTACTTCCTCTATCACTTTTTCCTCAGGGAGGGAGGAAATCTGGTGTTTCCTATAATCAATTCAGTGAACGTCAGATATTTAATCTGACTTTAATTTACATTGAAATAATTTTCTTCTCTGATCACTCTTAATTTGTTGACATGATTTCTGATTTACAATGCAATTATAGGAAATAATAAATGAGATTAATGTATACTTTCATTTGAAACACATCAGAGCATTTTAAAGTTTTTGCTTTACAAATTGTGAGGTTTTACCAAAATTATTTATTTTATGGATTTATACTTATAAATCAGTACAATAAATGTAATTTAGTGAATTTATTTCTTTATTATGGTTGATCTTTGTACTACTATCTACCTTGTACTACTATGTATCTAATACCCACATGACCCAAGCAGTTTTGTTTTATTTTTCACAACAGTCTATGCTTTCAATAGCTGTCAATAAGAGCTATAACCTAAAAAGTGTGTTTATTCACACTTCAAGAGTAAAATAATTAGTCAAAACACAGCATTTTAAATACCAAATAGCTGCATACCTTTTTTCACTTGGCAAGAACATTGGCCAAGAACTGATGAAAGCATGTTCCTTACTTTTGGTATCTTAGAAAACCCATTATGAAAGTCCATGGCCCAAATCTGTCAGGGATCCCTCCCTACTTCTAGAATTGGGTTTTCAGTCTGAAGAAATGCTCCTTATACAAGGGGAAGAAGAGGATGGGGAATCTAAATCACCTGGAATATCTATCCATCTTTCCACATCAAGTGTTTTGGGAATTTGATAGCATTTATATGACTTTCTGCTTTTAGACAGAGCTCAAGAAAAATCATAGATATCCATCCCTTCAGAATAGGAATGCATGACCCTTCTCTGGGGTCTATTGACTGAGTCCATAGGAACATTCAAATGAGCCTGGAAGGTGCCTACATACCTCAGTCTGGATTAACTGGATTAACTGTTGCAAATTTGCTGCTGGTGGATTGAAACACCATCTGAACCCTCTGTACCACCAGAACAAATTGAATTTTCTTTCTCCTAAGAAAAACTCAGTGAAATGATTAGACTCTTTCTCAGAGAAAGATTTGTTTATCTATTCACAGATAAAGTCACTGAAAGCCTTTTCAAGTACTATAAGAGAGATGTGATTTTCAAAAGTTATCAGTGATAATCTCTTTTTTTCAAGTGTAAGATTGAATTTGGTGATAGGGCAAAGTCTCTTTTACTTGAAGAGGCAGTTGAGATAAATTTTGAACCTAAAGTAGACACAGTTCAACAGGAACAGTTCCAGTTCAAGAGTAAGCAAATAGAAATTTCTGATACTGCTGTTTCATATGTAAGGCAACAACTATGTGTGTCATTACTTAAAAATGGATGCTTCTTCACAATGTGGAAAAAAAAAAATCATGTTACTCACTGCAAACCATTATAAACCCACATTAAGGTTACCTATGTATGGTTTTATTCCATAAAATGTGATCACTCACTGCAGCTCCTTTGAAATTGTGGCAGGACTTGCATTTGCATGGTACTGAAGTAAGCTCATTAAGGTAACTGATCTGGCTGAAAACGAAACACTGGTTTTCCTGTGGGAGTACTGTTCAGCCAGGTCAGTGTCCTGATTTGGTATCCCCTTGGCTACAGGAACGCTTAAACGAACCCAAGAAAAACCAGAGAAACACACAGTACTGGTCAGGACTCCAATCCTTGGCAGAAATACAAATTTATTTTCTTTGTTATTTCTTTCTTTACTGGATGATCTATTTCTTATACAAAAGGCATGTAGAAAATGATTTCTTGTTCACCTTAAGATGACTTATGTTTCCTCATATAACAAATCTGAACTGCTTGTTTGCTAGTTATTATGAACCAAAACTGTTTATCTGAATTTTTTTCTCAAACAAAATGTACACATTTAACTTAACGAAAAATATGATTTAAAAGATTACAAAAATGATCAGTAATCCATTTTCCTCTTCCTCAGTTTAGTGCTATAATAATAATGCAGAATGATTATTTTATTTCACTATGCTGCTTAAAATGTATCTAGTTAATTTATAGATATGATGAAGTTACTTACCACTATCATATCTGTAATACATTAGCACATTACAACACTGACCTTATTTGGTTTCTTCTTTCCTAATCCTAACTGAAATAATGTGTACTATTTGTAGGGAAGGGCAGTGAACAGAATTGAATGAGAAGAGAGAGTGCTATATTTTCAGAAAGAAGATAAACCAGAAGGCTTAGTTTTATATGTAGTTTTTTTGTTTAATCATACAAATGACCAGTAAATCACCTATAGCAACAACAAACTGAAGATATGCAAGAGTTTAAATCCAGGCAGAACTGTATGTTGTGTGGAACCAGCCTTATATTTAAAGGTTATAATAGGTTCTTTTTCTGTGCCATGAACACATAATATTGTGCTCTTTCCTTTGTTAGCCATTTCTTGTGGGCATCCCGGGGTACCTGCAAATGCAGTTCTTTCAGGAGACAAATTTACATATGGCTCCATAGTTCACTATTCTTGCACAGCGGGTCGAAGGCTTATAGGAAATTCTACGAGGGAGTGCCAAGAAGACAGCCACTGGAGTGGGACTCTCCCTCACTGTTCAGGTACTTGTACCAACCATTATCTGAATATCACCTCCTTGCATGAACAATGCTATTCTCATGCATTTTTTTAGCTACAGTTTCTTTCTTTTCCAAGGATATTTTAATTTCACCAATAACCACTCAGCTGTATTATACCCATTTATTGAAATATAGTCATAATTGTTTCATTCTCTTTGTCATTACTTCACAGCTTCACTCCTTAGCTAGATACTATAGTTGTGTACTGCAGTGTATATATAGAACATGCAAGGTAGCACTTAATATCCAGTCAGGCTTTGCTTTTATTAAATTTTATTTTTATGAGCACAACAACCCCACAACAAAGATACGAATGGTAAATTCATACATTTTGCTTCTCTTTGCGCTTACAGAAATATATTTTATTGGCATTGCAATGTGGAAATACCATAAATGTCTAACATGTTCTTGGTGCTGTCAGGAAGTACAGGAGCAGTTTATTCTCCTCCAGAATATACAAATTTAGAAGAAGCTGCAAAACCCTTCAGAGTTTTGTTGAAGTAAACTCAGATGAGGATTGGCTGCTACAGACATCCAAGGCATATTAATAGGTTTAGTAAGGGAAACAGGTCTATAGTTAGGTATATAGCAAAACCTGACCAATTTAAGAAGAAAATTTCCTAGTGGGAAAACTGTTCATAACCACACATTATACTATTTTCTTATAACTTCCCTTGAACTCTTTGATATGACCACTGTTGGGCTGATCTGACTCAGTGTAGTTCATATTTGACCTAATTTAAATAGGTGTGAGTTATTTAAATTCAGCATTTTGAAAAAGCTCATTGAAAATTGTCCATTTATAAGCTGATTCTCAAAGGATGCTGAGCAAACTTTGAAACATGGAGAAATTCCCCTATTAAGAAAAGGAAGTGAATTTAAATGACTAGTGTTTCTTTAAGGAAAGGAACACTAGTTCCTTTCATAAGGAAAATTCTCATGCTGGTGGAAGGAAATTTTAATGGATAATAATTGAGACTCTTCAGATGTAAGTTACAAATATGATAATAGTTTCATAGACTCATAGATTTTGAAGACATTACTCATGATGCTCATCTCCTAGAGTGGGGAAAATCTGTCTGGTGTAATTAAAACATTGTTACTGATGCAGAATTTAGTTTTCTAAATTTGAACACAATGGGGCACCATCTCAAGAGCAAGGGGATTCCCGAGGAAAAGGCAAAGGTCTGTGTTAGCTCAATTTAAAACAAACAAACAACACAAAAAACCAACCAACCAAAAACAAACAAACAAACAAACAAACAAACAAACAACCACAAAGAAAAACTATCTAAAGCACAGCCAAAGAAAGCTCTAAAAAGATGTTTCATTTCTCTAAGGTATTTAGAACTATAAAACAAACTACATTTTCCGTGTTAGATATTCAGGAGATTATTCTTTCAAAATTCAATATGAATAATTCGTTGTTGCAATGTCAGTGAAAGAATGATTGTACCCAGGATGACTGAGAACTCTGATTGGTTTTGTACTTCAGGGATACGAAAGACAGTCCAACTACAATGTTTAAAATCTGTAGTCTGTTTCTGCATGGGATTTATTTCTTTATTATATATTAATATACATTTGGATTCATGAAGGTTCTATGGTGGTATAAATATGATCTCAGGATTTGTTGTGACCTGGGACCTATTGCAATGACAGACTCTTGTATCTTATGAATTAAGCAATAGGTGAGATTTTTGTTTAAGATGACTCACACTCATTTTTCAATAATGGTTATGTAGTCTTCTACATTGCTAAATAAAGAAGAGTCTAGACGCTTATAATATTGTAACTGCCTTTGTCTATACCCTTTGACTATAAAATTGCATGGTCCCACTTCAAATTTTCTCTAAGTCAAAACTAACTGTGTTCAAGAAAAAAAAAAAAATCTATAGCCATTCATCTTGAATAATTCCCTTAAAAAGTCCCAGAGCAAACTGAAACATCACCAGATTTTCAGTCATAGATCATTCTGCCTTTAACAATTCCTTTCTATTCACAAGCCAAAGTATGCACCACATAGTTGTTCCATGCTGTAAACATGCCACAGTGGTAGCCTGAATGTTATTTCATGCATTTTAAGCAGACAGAAATGTCTGTGAAATCGTAATGTCTTAGAGTAAGTGGAAGCAAACAGCATCCAGAGGCCACACCTGGACTTCTGCTTTAGCATTGCCAGGCCAGGGCATAGGTCACTTGCTCACTGAGACCATTATACTCTTAGAATTGTACCCAGAATAATTGTCACCCCTCTCACCTAGCAGCTCAAAAACAGTGCACAAATCCTACACAAGTCTGTGTGTGCTGAAGATCATTCTCAATAGTTTGGATGCAGACACCAGGTTTTGGAAAGTGAGTTTCACCACATAGATGTGGGCAGAATATACCAGCTGTCTTCAAGACACTCACACTGTTTACAAGCATGTATTTAGACCAGAAAATCTAGGTCCAAATCCTGTAGGGCAAGGTGACAAGAACAATCTATTCTAGAAGAACCTATATTAAACAAAGTGGGCACAATCAAAGCCCACAAGTCAGCCTTCAATTCAGGAACTGTGTCTTAGCCTCCTTTTATGAGAAAACATGATTGTATCCACTCATACTTGCTATAATGAAAACCTTACAACACACACATAATCATACTTTCTAACTTTAGAAATTATAAATTTTAAATTAAATATTTTTCTCAAGGATTTGCTATGGTCATTCCTTTGTTCAGGATTTTATCCTTCATATGACAGAGGTGCCTATGACGAAAAACCTGAGAATATACAGACTTCGACCTATTACATTATTTAGATAGATTTTGAAACAAAAAAAACAAACAAAAACCTAAACAAACTCCAAACCCCATAGTTTCAATAGAATTTGAATCTATGTTGCTATGAACTACAATTTAAACACAAAGAGATTTAGAAGAGATACAATTTATGCTAAAATTTACAATAGATTTTTGATACTGAAACCATGTTTCCTTAACCATGTCATATAGCGTTTCCTCACTTTACATAATGAGGTAGTTGACTGGTTCATTAGACCTATGAGGATGTCTTTGAAAGGTCTGTCTTTCAGAAAAAAAAAGAAAAGAGAAAGCAGCCTCTTTCTCTTCTAAATTTTTAATCAATATTTACATAGAAACTTAAAGGTTAAGGATAATTATGAGATGTCCTTTTCTTTCTTGACAGGGACAGAGGGAAGGTGCCAGTGTGGATATTTGTATTTCAAATGCATTTCTTAAGAAACTTGAATATGGTTCTCCTTATTCTTGCTGTTATCTAATTTTTCTTATTAGAAGTTATTGCTAGAAGAGTAGTTGAACAGTAAAAAACAATGTGCAGAAAACGCCATTTATATCAAAAAAGACATACAATTTGTTGAACAGACAAAAAGTGACAGGGCTGCTTTCCATGTTCACAGCTATCTTTTATTTATAATCACATTCTATGTTTAGGTCTGTATCGGTCTGAGATAAGAAGCAAGGTAAAAAGAGATGTATTTTCATCTTTGGCTTTAGTATCACACCCTTATAAGTAGAGGAAAAGGAATTGATTATAACAGAAACAATGCAGTTGGTAGTACTGTTTGTATGAGTATTGTCACTGCCACTACATTTGCACATAATGTCTCTGCCAATAATTCTACTATGTTGTGTTTTATAGGAAATAATCCTGGTTATTGTGATGATCCAGGAGTACCAGCTCATGGGTCTAGACTAGGGGATGAGTTCAAAATAAAAAGTTTGCTACGGTTCTCATGTGAAATGGGTTATCAGCTGAGAGGATCTGCAGAGCGAACGTGCCTACTTAATGGTTCCTGGTCAGGTATACAGCCTGTGTGTGAAGGTGGGTATTGATACCATTGTAATTTATAATGAATGATATTTACTAAAGGCTCTATTCTTTGATAAAAAAAATCCCACAAAACTATGCAGAAGTATCCTTTCATAATGCTCTGCAGAGAGGTAATAGAAAAAAGCTTGCAGTACATGTTTTGCTTGAAAACCTAAATCCAAACTGCTAAAATTTTGGAATATATATTTATAAGAAGTTTGTGACAAAATAATTTTAGTTAAATAGTATTGAGCCTGAAAATACATAATAGATACCTAACTTAAATGTAAGATTAAAAACAATGCTTTTGTTTTAAGATATGAAAATGGAGTGATAAATAAATCTGTCACCTGTTTTCTGATAAGAAAATACTAACATCTTCTCTTCCTATGTAATATCTATACATCAAGGACTGAACAAATGCTAAAAAAGTTGTATTCTTAACTAAGTATTTCTTAGTGTGTATTTCTCCACACAAGTTAGACTAAGTTTTAACTAAATATTTTTATGCTGCCTCTTTCAGAGGAAATGCAGCACAAAATATTTCCGAAAATCCCATTTTAAAATAAGGTAATAAGCATAATATTTTTTTTTTGTTGTTGTGCAGTCAGAATCAGAAAACAGAAGATATAAAATTCAGTTTTATAATCACTTCTTGTATTCCAAGAATGTTTGAAAAACTACTTTATCTAATTCATGGGAGTTGATGTATTCTGTAGTATCTGTTGCCTCCTAAACTAAATGACAAAATAGAAGATAGGATAAAATCTTTTTAACAAATTTGTATATTTTTTCACCTAGGCATTTTAACACAGTAGCCTCATTTAATCTTCTGTGCAGATAACATCATAACTGGTAGTGTGCACAGGATCAGTATTTGGATCAGTATTTTCGGGAGAAAATTGAAGTTTTGCAATATCCTTTCCACTTCCCTTACATGAAGACATTAAGTGTAGTAGGACAGCAGAAGTCAGTGGCAATTATCAGTGTTTGAAATGCTGCTTTCCCCCCCCGCCTTTCTTTATATTATTTACTTCAACCTTCTATTTTCGGGGTGGGGGGGATCCACAAGAAGAAAGCCCTTTTCTTTCCATTTTGCTATAGTCCTTCAGTTGTTTCCTGCTTACTTATAAGTAAGGATGAAATTAGGAGAGTATTTTTCATTCCTACTATTTCCAACTTACTGAATTTTTCTCTTCATTATTTGAAACTCTTATAAATAAAAAGTGATTAAGACTCAATTAAAACAAAGATATTTAAGTATTATCCCAAACATAAGTGATAATTTATAAATGGGAAATAATGTTTATTTTAATCAATCCTAAAATCTCTAAGTATTACGGTCTAAGCATTAGATTGTAATTATTGTACTGGGAGACATCCAGCTGATGGACGTGCAGCAGGTCCAAGCCTCTCTTGTTCTGAGGACCCCAGATCTGGGCAAAGTACTCCAGGTGGGAGGTCAAAAGAGCAGAGTTGTTAGGAAAATTCAAAATAAAAAAAAACATATCCTTCTTGTGATTAGGAAAAAAACAAAATCAAACAAACAAAAAAAGCCCCACTAAACCTCCCTCAGAAAAAACAATATGTAACCAAAGTAATCAAGGTAAACTGCTGTTGAATCTTAGATGTATGAAGCTGAAATATAATTATTGCCTTACAGTACAGCTACAGATGCCAAATAGGTATGGAGGCCAATATAGAATGTCTGTTCTTTTCTTGATTTAAAAAAGAAGTGGACAGGAAGTTGTAATCTACTATTTATGTATGTTTACAATTGAAAGATCAGATACCAGAAGACAGGAAGAGAATACAAAAATGTGCCCAAAGACAAATACAGAGGTACAGGCCTGTCAGAAAGTCCCAAATCTTTATTTGTTCCAGCCACTGTATTGGGTGCAGTGGAACAGGCAGGGCAAACTGTCTGAATCAGCAATTGAAAAACAAAAAAAAAGCAAACTAAACAAATTCAAATAAAGTGATAATATTAAAAAAACAGAAATAAGATATTAATTCAAGAATATACGTATTAAATATTTTCTTAGAAAAACCTGCTATAAGGTTTTTTTTTCTAAAAGATGAGCTATTAACCTAGTTGTTATTTTTTTTCTCCAATTAGTCACCTATCATTGAAATATTAATTGATTTTTATTTTAAATCTCTTCTTTGCAGCTGTGTCTTGTGGAAACCCTGGCACCCCAGCCAATGGTATGATAATATACAGTGATGGAATATTATTCTCCAGCTCAGTCATTTATGCCTGCTGGGAAGGTTACAAAACTTCAGGGCTAACTACTAGGCATTGTACTGCTAATGGGACATGGACTGGCACTGCTCCAGACTGCACAGGTCAGAAAGAAACTTCTTCCTCTAAAGCTTTAACGTAGTAAATCATTCAGCCTTCCTATTGAAAATGATTGTTTTGATACATAAAATAACACATTTTTTCACATGGATGTGTTGTAATACATGAATTTTTTTTATATATTAAGATGTACATACCCTTTTAATACATGCTAGATGTTTCCAAAATATCTTTTTAAGATGGCTACATAGGTAATTTTATTGCATTTGTTTACCTCATGAATGTCAACATGGGTAATATAGTATAATTCTTTGAAATAATATTTTATTTAGGTGTTTCTCTAGAGTTGCCTTTAGTTTTTTTTCCCCCTTTTTTATCATCGTGGCTTATGTTCAAAGGATGAAGTTCTGGTAGTTTTAAATTAGATTTTGTATAATTGGATACATTGCTGTGCCAGTTTTTATTTTAAGCTAAATGAGTGAGAGTTGATCAATCACCATCCTGCTAAGGACCAAGAATCAGGGAACAGCAAGGCTATTCCATCAGGGAAAGTAAGCAGGGACCAGAGAAGTGCTACAAGTCAGACAGGGCCTCACTGCCAGGGCCAGTCTCACAGTACATCAGTATAGTTCTAGACAAAAAATAAAAAAAAAAATAAAAAAAAAAAAAAAATTCTTAACTCTGCTGGAATTGCATAATTACATGCACCACCAACATTAGGCATAACATGACAAAGATCTCAGTTTGAAGGAAGACAAAGTCCTGTCAAAACTATCAAAACTACCACTAATACACTGCAATAGTGTAGTTAGGCTACTGTATAGGAAAACAATACCTGACCATGTTATAGAAATTCCTGAGAAAAATAACATTTTGGAAATAAATTAAAGATTAAGTTTTTATTTTTGTGTGAAATATATTGATCAGAATTTTTCTTGTTTTGTACACTAAAAAAAAAATACATTAGGTAGACATGGTTCAATGTTTTATTGCACGTTTATTAAAAAAAATAAAAAATCTTTTTTTCTTTTCCTCACTAGTAATCAACTGTGGAGACCCAGGTGCATTAGCAAATGGCGTTCAGTTTGGAAATGATTTTACCTTTAATAAGACAGTCAGCTATCAGTGCAATCCAGGATATTTGATGGAGCCTCCAAGTTCATCTACCATGCGTTGTGTAAAAGACAGCACTTGGAACCAGAGCAAACCCATATGCAAAGGTGAACTTTTGAATTTAGATAGTTTATAAATGCTGTTTTGACACTATATGTGAAATTCACTAATTAATGGCTTTATTTATCAAAAAAAATCGCATGTTCTCTGGGACATTACCATGCAAATACAACTAAAACATGTAGATAAGAATTTTTGTAGAATTTATCTTTATTTTGCACATATACTGTGGTATAATATCAGTAAAAATAGTGACAGGAATGACTGCAGTACTACCAAATCACTCTGCAATGGAGATTTTCAGAGCACTCAGTCTAAAAAGCTGTGAATGAAGTGCCCATTTTCTTTTTTGGGCCCTATTACCCCGGATCAGATGCACAAAATTCTGCAAAGAAAACTTTTGGTAAAAGATTCCCTTGTTGCAATAGTGTAGGCATAGACAGCCAAAAATATGCTTCCCACATAGCTAATTACAAGTGCTAACAGGAAGGTCATAGTGGGGATGAGGCTGAAAGGCAAATAAGGCAGACTGGCAAAAATTGTTAGCATTACTACAGCAGTCCACAGAGTAAATTTAACAGCCTAAGGCATCTTCTGCTTTAAAAAGACCTGGAATGCCAACTCACCTTGCATCGCTTCAATGTGATGCCTAGGTTTAACCTACTAATTAAATTTTGGCATAAGTATTCAACTGACTGCATTTCTGTTGTAAAACATCACTGGTGGAGTGTTTTTATAGCTGTGCTCTTCGTTAAAAGAAATTATATGGAAATGTAAACTTGATCATTCCAGATTTCATCATTTTAGGTATTCTTATCAGAAGACAGAAGAGGCTCTTAGCCACTAATTACCAATGAAGTTAATTACCATTGTGTGCTGAAAGCCTTAGAAAAGGAGCAGGTGATTGAACAAAATTATATTAAATAATGCTGCAAAATAAGTTTAAAAAAATGCAAATATTTAGAATTTTAGACTCATAGAAACTTATTTATTGAAAGAAATAATATTTATCGAAAAATTTTAACTAGCTCAGTAACCTGTTGCCAGAAATAATCAGTCATGAGTATGTAGGGAAAAAATTCAGAACTATGTAGTCTTCTGGCTTCTAGCAGCTTACTGCTAAGGGACTTTCTAGACCCAGAGGTTGTATATTTGTAATTAAATTGGTTTGCTGTCTATTACAGGCTGCTTTGTCAATACAGGTATGCTTCGTTGCAACAGAATAGCCTGAAATATCATGGGTTATTTTAGTTTCAGAAGTATGGGTGTGTATTGCATTTTCCTAACCCTTATAAATTCTTAAAATTCTGAATTTTGTTTTCTGACACAGCTATTACTTGTGGCCCCCCTCCAACAGTGCTTTATGGGAAAGTGGAAGGATCTGATTATCGCTGGGGTGCCAGTGTGAGTTACAGCTGTGCAGAGGGCTATCAGCTGTCTAACACAGCCATTCTCTCCTGTGAAGGGCGAGGAATTTGGCGGGGAGACATACCACAATGTTTGCGTAAGTTTTTCAGGATACAGTTGCAATGGGCTTCAACAAAGCTAAAATCAGTTGTCTTGGGCTACAGTCACAATATCACAGTTTAAAAAGGGCTCAGTTTCTTCAGGCAATATATGAATTACTGCAGGATTCTTCCTCCTTCATAAAAAGCTTACATTGTCATGAAATTGAATGTCAGTGCCTACTTAAGGTCAAGGTCGTCTGCCTTTCCCTGACAGTCACCTCCATCTCTTTTTACCTAACTGGAGCCCTCAGCATTTGCCTTACTGCTAATCCTTTCTGATGTTCTGAATTTGACTTGTGGTGAGCATAACTGAAATATTCCTTTACACTTTTCTTTTTTTTTTTTTTCTTCCCTGTTTCCATTTCCATTAACAGGTGAAAAAAAGGATGCTAACCCTTAAGCTCATAGACTTGCACTCCTTTCTAAACAATTTTTTCTTTCTGGAGGCGAGTACATACCCTCATATCTTGCTTGTATTTGTTTTTTAGCGTCTTCTAAATCTGTCAACTCATTTCCTTCAGTGAAATCTTTGCAGGACTCTGATAAACAATTTTGATTTTATCTAATTAGGGCAAAAATTTCTAGTCTACTCATCTGAGTCTACTCATCTCATACTGATTTGAAAACTGGTTATATTTTGAAGCATTGCAATATAACACTGTCTGCTTTGGGATTAGTTTGCCATCCAAATCTAATCAGCGTTTAAGTGTCTCAATTAAAAGGTCTATTTTTCCAGGTTGTTTTATGCTTACAATAGCTATAACAGTGACAACTAATTTTGAATTGCTATCAAGAATTTATCTGACAGCAGATCAGTGGCTGTGCAGTCCTACACAGATAAATGAGCACAGCTTTTGCCCTCATATTCAGTATGCCTGTCTTGCACATAAACCAATGTAGAATGCTTCAGTTAAAGGATGTGCAGTTTTTAATAACTCTTTTTTTTTTCCTTTTTTATGTATTAGCTGTGTTTTGTGGTGACCCTGGTACTCCAGCAGAAGGACGTCTCAATGGAAAAAGTTTCACCTACAGATCTGAAGTTACCTTTCAGTGCAGACCCCCTTTTATTCTAATAGGGTCTTCAAGAAGATTCTGTCAAGCAGATGGTACTTGGAGTGGAATTCAGCCAACATGCATTGGTAATACTACCACTATTTTCCTGTTTCTACTGAGAATATTCTTGATAAACTATTACACTAGCATAAATCTGACAAGGAGCTATCCAAATATAGGAAACATCTGTGTAATATAAAAAGAACTAGTTAAATAAAGTTATATTTTGAATATGAAACTTTTAGGATAAACACAATCACATATGAAGCAATTTGTAAATTTGCATAATTGCTTGTCTGCTGGAAATGCAGAATGTCAATATGTGCAAGTGCATAAATTTGTTCCATCTATTTTTAGAATCTCTTAGATATGCAGAAGACTATGGCAGATTAAAGACCAGATTTTGTCACTGGATATTTCAAGGCGTTTTTGAGAGTCAATACTAAATGAAAAAGTGTTTTGGACTTTGTGAAAGTGGCTTGTACATCTCTGACCTTTTGAAATTCTGATGAATTCCCAAATACTTTCAGTTTTTCACTGACCGATGTTCAACTGATATGCTTTTAGCATGTTATATAATCAGACCGAGAGAAATGCTGAACACCATTAATTCCCACTGACATCAGAGTTTGATCCAACTTGGGGTGACTTGGTAGAGAAAATTATTTTAGTGTTGCAATAAAAAAAATCTTCAATATTGAGAAGTTTTTATGTTATTGTAAAAGGAAAATATTAGATCACACAAAATACCTACAGTTAGGATTTCTAAGCAATTTGAATGTTAAAAACAGTGGACAATACCTAGAATGACACCTAAGAGTCGTACAAGACTGGTGCAAGCTTTTCTATTTCTGGATATCAATAATTTCCTTAAAATACTTTGAAAAGTCTTCCTTTATATCTCCACTTTCAGATAAGACATATCTTAAAAAGTCAATTCAGCTTCACGTATCTATTACTAGCAATAACATTCCAGTTGTTGATAATTTGTAAAAAGTTCTTTAGCTGCTCAAGCAGCTCAAGATCAGAAGCATGTTTGCTTTTTATTCTTGCACGTTAGGTCAACATCCACCTAACTTTTGAAGTCTTTGGTAAATATTGGTCCACTTGAATTTTTATGCTCTCCTGATGGTCAATACTGAAAATGGGAGTTGGCCAAGAGTGAAATGACATATTGAAATGACATGTCACATTGTAAGTGAAAACTAAAATTTGTTACAGATGAATTAGAGTCCCAAGCTGTGTTCTTTGAAATTCAGCAACAACACAAAAGCAGACTCTGTTGCCAAGAGGTTGGCATCACATACTACAGAAAGATCCATTGGGTCAAATTCTGTGCTAACTGATGCATGTGTCTGAGCAGCCCCAAAGCCACCATTAGAATACGGACATTGCTGAATCAAAAGTAGTTTCAGGTTGCTTTAAATGTCACTCATGAAACCAAACATCAAGCAAGTAGGTATAATCAGTTGGCATGTATTGGTTTTTTTCCTTTTGTGGAGGTAATGTAGTTCTCCAGCAACAACTAAGAGAGTATTCCATTCAAAACTTGTTTTCTTATTGGCATAGAAAACAAACTATATAAAAAAAGACAGTATTTTGCTTCATATAAGAATGCAAGCTGATTATGGGTTTGGGGTTTTCCGGGGAGTTATTGTTTTTTTTTTTTTTTGCTAGGTTTTGGTTGAGTCTTTTTTTAGGAATCCATTGTAATGATTAAGCTGTTAATTTGAAATGAAGAGAAACTAAAGATTTCCCTATATATTCCAACTGCATTGTGAACAGTGAGATATACTATGGATTCAAAGAAGTTTAAAAGGATAAGATTGCTCAAAAATAATGCAATCCTAACTGTAATGTCTCCACTGCCAGAAATGCCTACAAAACTAATTTTTAATAATGGCAATGTAGTGTAACAAGTTACTGTGATATATATTGAAAATTTAGTTGGAAATACTAATGTAATATATAGAAATACACACATTTCATTAAAAATTGAATTTTTGTCATCACTAAACATTGATGGAATGATTTAATATTTGCAAAGAGTTATGGAGTATTCTTTCTATACCCTAATAATGTGTTGTGTTTCACATTTTGCATTAGATCCAGCTCACAATACATGTACAGACCCTGGTACTCCCCATTTTGGAATACAGAATAGTTCCAGAGGTTATGAGGTAATTTTTTAATTTCTATTTATAAGCTTTCTAAAATTAAAACACATTTAATAACTATAAATAAATTAAATTTCATAAGAAAAAAATATCTATAGGCTTAAATGTCTGATGCAAACCTTAGAAAATTTCCACTCCCTTTTTAACAAAAACTCATGCTTCATTCCAAGCTTTTTTTACAAACATTCAGCTTAAAGAAAGAACTTCTAACCCTGCAATATATCATGTGTTCAATCCTTTACAAGACTTCAGGAGGGAAAGCTATTTATAAATTGACTACTTAATGTGATATGACATGATATAATTACTTTGTTTTATGACCATAATTCTTTCATACATAGATGAATGTTGGTAAATACACAACAACTGAAGACCTGTGTGATTCAAAGGCTGTGTAGTCCTTGACAAAAAAGTCAGCATGTGACTTTACCAAGTTAGCAATTCAAGTTATATTTTATTCAGTCAGAGAAGATAAAATTATTCTGTGTTGTGTCCAGGTTCTATGTGATGAATGTCCTATCTGTTTCCATATTCCTCACAGGTTATTAGTTTAACAAGTGGCATGAAGACATAAACATAGATATCACAATAACCAATTCACAGTCATTATATAGATTGATAAGCTTCATGGGATAGGTTTTGTGAGTGATTTGAATTTAAAATATGTTCTGTTTGGGTTTCCTGCTTATTTCTGAACCTAGGACAGTGTGGCACTAGTTATCAATAGAGATCAATTTGCCACAACTGTTTTTCAAAAAGTCCTTTCTGTAAGTTCCTCTGGTTATTGGTACCCTCCCTCTTGGCAGTTTTCATTGCTATGGTTGTCAGCTCTTTTCTTTACCTTGTGCTCCTGCCTGTCTCACAGGTAGCAAGGCGCTTCTTTCTGAGCCACATCTTGTGACCTTACCCCTAAGGTGATTCCACTTCCAGTAATAGGTGCAGTTACCTTTCTGTTGTCTCATCCTGACCCTCAACCTCTCCCCATCTTCATTTCAAAACCGACTCTAATCTTTGCACCTAATTTGATCAGAGAGTTGTTTTCTTATTTCTTTTGTCTACCTCAAGAATTGTCTTTAATAACAGATTTGTACTGATCCATTCACTGTTCTACTGTTTGTTGAACATGAAGGCTGATTTTCTCTTCCCATTCACCTCTAGAGGACATAGTAAGTCTTCATCTATTCTACAGTAGATCTTTCCCAAGTATGTGCTTTCACTGTCAGAACTCTACCTGGTACATGTAGACTTCTCTCTAATTACTAGTGAATTAGATTGTTGTGGGTTTTTTCATATGTAATTAGGGAGCTTCCTGTTTGTATGACTTAGCCAAGTTTCTATAAAACAGCTTTTAACAGTATTTGATTGTTATAGAACAGTGTGATGACAGGTAGCAGACCTCTGAAGAGTTTCCTCTTATCTACCAGCATCCCGTCTTGTCCCGTTCATTCTGTGCCTTTTGTGCTTCACTGCGCTGTGAATGTTACAAATGCCCCAATGTTTGTCATGCACGTATTGTACAAAGACTGTACTGCTATTGTTTTAACTTTTACCAGTAAAAAAACCAATATAACTCTGTAACTACATTACTTTTATACATTACTTATTGCTTATACTTATACATTACTTTTTGCTTTGTCTCTTAAAGCAGTAGGAAAACATTTGTATCTCATTTTTACTGGCAGATACCAGAATAGGCAATGTCACAAGAAAGATGACTTAGAGTCAAGACTAGTCACACAGTGTTTTAGTCCCTACTACAGACATGCTATGTGTCCTTGGCAAGGTAGAGATTAATATGTTTTAAAATAGAAAGACATAGATCTACAAAGCCATTTCAGTAATTTGACCTTTAAAAATATCTGTGACTTTCCCAAGGTACTTCAATAAGAAAGGTGTTGCATTTGCTAAACATCTATCATGATAATCAGGGTTCATGTAATTGAGTGCATGGTTAGAAGGTTGAAGAGGCTCTTTTTTAATTTCCATTGAAGACCTGCTATGACATTTGCAGTGCGGACCTACCTGCATTTCTATAACTGCAAGCTATTTTACTAATATGAATTGATCACTTCTCATTTACAACTCTACACAAATTGTCCATGTGATATGTTTCTTTATTAATACATCATAAAATTTCCAATAATGGCAATTTGGGGGGGGGGGGTGTGTGTTATGGTTTTCCTTTTAATTTATTCATTATTTCTTGCCAAGATGTTTGATTCAAAACAAAAGTAATGCTTTAGTAATGAGCACAACACCCTTAAATAACTTGCCCCAGAGTTACATTCTGGTTATTTTTGTCAATACCATCAATAAGTCTCTTTTACTAGAAATCTCTACACAGTCCCTCTCTTGTCTGTTATGAAAATTCTTTATCTTCTGTAATTTTGTATCTAATTTTCGTGCATTTCTCTTCCAGTGGAAATCTAAACAGCATTTTCTCATTTACTTTACCTTTTCTTCTGAGAAAGTCCAGTTCACAGTTGACCATATGAAAGCTTTCAGTAGCATCACTCTGTTAGTTGAACATCTCAAATAAAACTCAGTTTATAGTAATAAATGCAGCATAAGAAGTCGTGTCCTGTAATTTTCTCTAGTGGATTTATTTGTGGATGAAATGGTTCTTTATAGGTTTTCCTTTCTTCTCTAAAAAAAACCCCAACAAACAAGTTTAGTCAAATCACACAATAAAAAAACCTTTGAAAGAGATTTTATGGTCAAGTTCTATTGAAATATGCGCAGTGAGGTACAGGAAAGAGAGGCATTTAGTTTTCTTCTGCCACACTGACAAAATAATCAGCAGTAATGTATGTGTCATTGTTTTCCATGTGAACGGCCTTGTCAATATTTTTCCACATTTTGCTTTCAAATGAGGTTACAAAAGATCAATTGCCAGAAATTTCCGTTGCATAAAAACTAACAAACAAACAAACAAAAACAGCTCTGAAAACTGTAAACCCAGACATTTTATT
>JAWWMO010000121.1:93857566-93895504 GCA_035047845.1 Dendrocincla fuliginosa
GAAATTTCCGTTGCATAAAAACTAACAAACAAACAAACAAAAACAGCTCTGAAAACTGTAAACCCAGACATTTTATTATTGAAAAAAAATCTCTATATTAACTTATCACTGCCTTGATAGCTGCCTGCATGTGATGGATACCTCTTCTATCTAACTTTCCTCTTTGGTCCTTAGGTTGGGAGCACAGTGTATTTCAGATGCAGAAAAGGTTATCATATTCAGGGATCCACCACCCGTTCCTGTCTTGCTAACTTAACCTGGAGTGGCATACAGTCTGAATGCATTCGTAAGTCCAGTTTCTATTCAAATGGCTTAAAATACCATGGAATTTTAAAAGATTTGCGAAGTGATACATGTGGAAATTCTTAGTAAGCTATATGCTACAAAAATAGGAAAATTTATTTAAAACAGATTTTTAAATGATTTTTATTTCCTATTTGAAGACATCTTTGGAGTATTAATTTGAAGGATTTTTTTAATGAAATTTACAGTATTTCTATCCATTTTACTTAATCTACCGCATTAGCTATTTGAATTTAATATGGGATTTTTGTGTGCGTGTGTACTGGATTAACAAAGAGAAAGGGACCTGCAATATGTATGAGGTTATTTTTTTGATGAGTATTTTGTAAATCATAATCTAGAACTCAGCAAAACCCACTTTTCTAGGGTATGCATAGTTACGTAAATTATTAGTATGCTTACAGCTCTGTATGAGTTGGAGGACATCAAATAGCTATTGTATTAAAATACATTGACCTAAGCTAAAAGTAATTCATTAGAACGACCTTAGATTCTTATCCTATTTCAAATTATCTTTGGGTTGTTATAAATGAACACTGTGTGGCACAAAGTAAGCACAGTATGCTTACTGAGCAACCATATCTGTTATAATCAATGTACTATGGCAAAACCTTCTTATGGTATTTTTATTTCAACTGAAATCTATAATACATTTATTTAGCACTCTAATTTTCTGAACACAGAGTGGAAGGGATGCTTGAAGCTGTGACAGTACAATAATTCACCATCATTGCACCTTGTGCAACAGCATGCGCTTCTCTTGATTTTACCTTTTTTCCTGATTGTTACTGTGATTTAATTTTGATTTATTCTTTACAAATATGTGATAGTATCATTTCCATCTTCCCACAATAATAAATCTATACGTTCTGAGTGTTACTTTTACATATACTTTTACTTGATATTGTTAAAACCTATACAGAGTTTGCATAATCAAAGGGAATAAGTTGGCATGCATTTATTTCAAATTGTTTAATCCTATGGAAACTGCTTACCACGACTTTTTCTAACTCTAAAAAACCCTTTGCAGCTCATGCTTGCAGGCAGCCAGAAACACCGGCACATGTAGATGTGAAAGCGATAGATCTTCCTACTTTAGGGTATACTTTGGTGTACACCTGTCAGCCAGGATTTTTTCTTGCTGGTGGATCAGAGCATCGGACATGTAAACCAGATATGAAATGGACAGGAAAATCACCTATTTGTAAAAGTAAGTCATTCCTCAAGGGATTTGTTGGGTCCTACTTGGTTGGAATTAATTTTCACTGCAATTTTTATTTTCTGTAGTAGGAATAATTTTTTTCTCTTAGTATTTAAAGACACACATGATACAACAGCTTTTACTTTATGGAAGAAACAGAAAAGAAATCAAAAAGGAAGTATAACATCTATAACTGATGGAGGAAGACAGCGAGATATCTGTGTGTAAATGCACAGGCACACATACAAAAGTAAACAAAACTTGAACAATATAAAGTATTGGTTTTAACAGCATTTATTTTTATGTCACAATTTCAAATAGTATTTAAATGTGTTCAGTGTTTAATATGTGATTTTCTATTAGGAATGAAAAATGTTATTTAATATCTTAGCTTTTATATTCATGCAGGTATGATTTTTGTCTAAGAAAATCTTCTAAAATAAAAATGAACAATAAAATAAAAAATATATCTTTCACTGAATTCCACTTTTATTTATATCCATGTAATTTTCATACAGTTTTGTTAGAGTAAATCTAAGTTTATAGTTATGAGGCCTAAATTTGCTCTTCACATGTGAATAAACATGGCTATAAATTACCAATAGAGAAAAATAAAATGAAATTATATTTAGAATATGAAAAAAGAAAAATAGTCAGATGCCATGGGAAAGTTGTTTGCAATATGATTTTTAATTCTAATATAGCAAAGTATACTGAATAGTTTTGATGTTTGAGCAATATTTAAATTTCATTAATATAAGGGTAGACATCTTTTGATTCAGCATTGTCATATGATCTACACATCAGAATTTATCCTTTTATTCTATATCCTCAAAGAGATGATTTTTCATGGGTACTCTAATAATTTGAGATAAATGATCTTTTATGCTTTTTGGTTTGTTTTTTTTTTTTGTTTTATTTTTTGAAGAGAAAATACAGAAAATGTTTGTATAAGAGGGATTTTTTTTTAATTGGCTTACAGGTTTTAGGTATAATCCTTACTGAATGCCCCACACTTTTTGTGCCTTCTTAGCACTTGATCAGTCTAAGTAGTTATTTTCTGCTCCTAAAGGAATAAAAAAAAACACAACACAACATGCAAGGCCAAACCTTTCAATGGGACATTGTCCTTTCTAAAGGGGCAACTGATGTGAGTCCAGAACTTGATCTGGACATAACTTTCCTGAATGTAGAGAAATGTATCGAATTACACCAGTTGTAAACCTTTCCCATGACATCCGATCCTGTTATCTTAGTCAAGCTATCTAGCTTTTGCTGGTTTGTGTCATAAATGCATCAGTCTTTCTTAACACAGTTTTTACAATATTTAATATATTATTATTCATCATTAGAGATAGTATATGTCCCCTCTATAAGGCTCTCTTTTATAGCACTGGGACTGATATAAAAATTTTAGGCCTAAATGTATTAAATATTTGGCTAGCCAGACAACTATATAGTAAAATTGTTGTTTACCTAAATTATTTTCTGATAGTTATGTGCAAGTATGTGTATAGGTATAAACACGTAAAGCATTCAAGACCAATTACTTCTGTTTAAAATATGGCTCTATTGGATAAGAGATGATTTCATCCATCAGGCATTGTTTTAATATTTTATTAAAAAAAAAAAAGAAAAAGAAAAACCCAACACAAATATGTTCATGAAAATGATAATTTGTCTTTTTACTTGTAGGTAAAGGAGTGAGAGAAGTTAATGAAACAATAACTAAAACTCCAGGTTTGTATACAAGAAGAGCTTTAGATCTAAATAAATTAAATTGATTTACAACCTAGATTGTTATGGATGATAAAACTATTTCCAATATTTAAGCATTTGCCAATATTTACGTATTTGTTACTCGTTTCCAAGGAATGTAAATGTGAGGTCTTTCATAATAACAGACGCCATGTAAAACCTATTCTATGAAATTCTTTCACAAACAATTTTTTAAAATTTCTATAGTACCAATTTTGTGAATTGCATGAAACTCCTTGCCACGCAAAAAAACCCAGAGTGTATATACACAAAACTCACATTTGACATAGTTTTATATCAGAAAAATTGCTATAACGGAGAGCCTTATAACAAGTATATGCTATAATTGCAGGAATTTGGTTCAGTCAAAGTTCTGCCCTTTACTTCGCAAGCGTTGGAAGAAATATTAAAAAAAAAAAAAAAATACACCCCAAAAAGAATTTTGGAATTTTTTACAGGCCTTCATTTCATGGAAAACTCTCCATGTACTCCAAATAGCATTTCTGAAGCTCTGTGGACCACCAGGCAGGCAGCAAGGTGGGCTGCTTTTCTATGCCACCTTGTGAACACCTTAAGCAGTTGACCTATTCCTCCTGCCAGTGACAAAATGGACAAACACACATGAGAAATCCATAAAGTAGATCCTTTTAGATTCAACCCTTTTCAGAAAATTAAAAGCCTAATTTATTTATTGATTCATTTAAAAGTGAGCAGAGTTGCCACCAAATAAATGAGCTTGCAATTCTATAGTTTGAATTTTAGCAAAGCTACAGGGAAAACAAGATTAATGGCTCATGCTTGTGGCAATTCACAGAAGGACTCTGTAGAGTAGATGGGATAAAAAGGTATTTCTGCTAATAATTAACCTTCCTGGTGAGTTTATTAGTGAGAGTGTCAGGTGAAACCATAAATGAGTTCCTCTGAAATGCTTTACTTCTACAGACTCACAATAAAGCAGGATATAATGTGCATTCATTATAATTAATATACAGTCTTCATTTATTGGAGGATTCACCTCACCAAACACCTAAGGTATGCATTAATCTGCTACCACACAGGTTTTGAATTTTCAATGTCAGTTTAAAATGAAGACCTAGTCTCCAAATATATTCACTATGCGGAGTATCAGTATCAATTAATACTGTATTGTGTCCCTTATAACTAAGTTTTATAATAAATAGTATTTGAAAGGTTGGGGGTTTTTAAAAATTAAATTTTGTGATTGAAAATGCTAATAATTATAGTAATAAACAAGCAAATTACAGTAATAAACAAGGAAAGATTTTAAGCTGTTTTCAAAAAAAGAAGTCTGCACTATTCTTTTAAAATTGTGAATTCTTTTTCATATGGAGCACTATGTATTTTGAAGTACTTTCTTTACCATGTTATCTTGACTTTTTGTACAATTTGATTTGTTGCTATTTATTTTGAACAGAATTAAGCTAATATTGCTAAACTAGAGGTTTTGTAACAGGATAGATTTATATTCTGATTTATCACCTTTAGATATCTGAATACAAGTTATATTTGTTATTTTTTTATAAAATTTCTTTTTTTTTTCCGCTGTCTTTATAAACAATAGTAAATATTTTTGCATGATTGAGTATAAGTTGCAACTAAATTCTTACAATAACCATGTGAAGTTTAAGAACTGAATTACTCTGGTTTCTATGGTTCTCTCTGCTTTGTATAGTCTTCACAAAATTAGATAGGAAGCTGTTTTAATGAGTAGCCATGGATTTTCACAATTGTCTTGTCCTGAGAAGAATCTACAGTCAGTGCAGTACTGGAATAATAATACCCAGTTCATTTTTGTCATTCAGTATTTGCCCACAGTAGGTGGGAAAGGCATGGACATTGTAAGGGTTCAGCACAAAATCCTCCAAATCCTCAGCAGCATCCCTTGGGACTGCACCACTTGCATTTTAATGTTTTACAGAAACATGACTGGGAAAGCAGAAATGCATTCTTTTCCCTACTGATTCTGCCCATCTGCAGCAAGTGCAAACGTTGTAAATACTGAGTCAATGGTACTATTTTGGAAAGCTTAACAGATATTATTGACAGAGTGGTTAGACAAACTACAGACCGAAGATGTTGACTGTGGTGAAAGAAGTATGGAGTTTGTTCCTTCTTAAAATCTTCCATAGTACCTCTCAGGTTCATACCAGCAATACAAGATGTTCAACTTCATGAGAATTTCATCAGACACAGAATTGTAATTAAAAACATAGACAAATAAAAAATAATTTTAATATTCATTTTCATGTCAGGTTTCAAATTTATGCTATGCCTCCATTTTAGCAAAATTTTGAGAAATACATAAACAAGACAGTCTGAAAGACTCTTTATAGAACCCATACATTTGCAGAAATTAGATGAATTCAAAGGAATTGGAATGTAATAATTCACATTTTTTTGTAGCAAGTTGAGGCTAACTAGTGTAAAGCCTCAGTCCTGCACTGAGTTTGACTTTGGAAATGGAACACTTCGGATTCTGCAAAGCTGTTATACTCAAAGCCATATAGTAGGTCTCTGCTCTCTTGGAATCCAG
The DNA here is from genome assembly GCA_035047845.1 of Dendrocincla fuliginosa. Lineage (NCBI taxonomy): Eukaryota > Metazoa > Chordata > Aves > Passeriformes > Dendrocolaptidae > Dendrocincla > Dendrocincla fuliginosa. The sequence continues at coordinate 93,863,383 of JAWWMO010000121.1, forward strand.
TGGTGCTGCTGAGGACATAAGGATGTTTTTCAATCATGGCACATTGAGCTTCAATTTGTGCACAATTTAAAGGCAAAAGACACTGAAGAAGTTATTTATCCCTTAGTTAACAGCTAATCAGCCATCAGATTTTCAGATGTATTGCCTGTTAGGTATTATTGTCCTGGGTTTCTTTTGATTCAAGTTTGCAATAGAAGATTAGAGGAGGAAATATCCATAGAATTTATTCAAAATGGATACAGAGAATACCTGCACTGATAAATATCCTTCATTATAGGCAACTGACTTTACGTGCGCTCAGAGTCTGATAAAATAACAATTAAAAAAATCCAATTATTTATTTAAAGATTTTAATTAGAAATATGTGACACACTTCTAATGTCAGTCTAGATATTTAGCAAGTATTATTGGTAGTGGTCGTAGATAGTAAAGATGAATTTGAATACTTGCTAGGGTTGTGATTTTGTCAAAATGTGATGTGATTGGTTAAACAATTATTTTATGAAGTTTTATTTCGATTCTTATAGTTGTAATTTTCAAATTGAAGTCCTAGAAAAAGCTTATAACTATGTAGAAAAATCTCTGTTTTCACATGGCAGAAGCTGCCAGAAAACACTGGGTGCTATTTGGTCAGGAGGAGAGTTACTTTCTTTCAACCAGCTTTACTGCTTTTTAACTTAACTGTCATGTTTGAAGGAAGTCTTCCCCAAATTTTATAAAAGAAAAACATAGAGGAGAAATACAGCAATGTGTAGGGGAGAAATGGATTTTCAAGACATGTAGCACCTTGTAAATGCTTTTGATGCAAAATCTTCGCATAAGATTTTTTTTCTGTCTTTTTAATGAATGTTAATGTTGCAGATACTGTTGAATGAGAGACTTTTTCTATTTTAATGGTGATTTAGCCACATATTTAAAATGCAACATATAATACCTAAATAATTTATTTTTTTCTGTGTGGAGAAAAGATACCAATAACATCAACTGAATTACTCAAATACATATACTTCTTCCAATAATTCATGCTCTGTTTTACAGAGTTTTCATATAATTCAAACTGCAGTCGCTGAGAAACAGAGCTTTATTTTAAATCAGAAAGAAGTTCCCTTGTCTGACAATCTCACTGTTCACAGGTGCATTAATATTTTATGGAGAGAATCTGCAAGTCTAAAAGTGACTGATAAAGCTGTACCTGGAATTCCGTTAATTCAGTTGAATATTCATTTGCTATTCAGTTGAAAATCACAGACAATACTGCTTTAATAGATTCATAAAATGAAAAGGATGGCCTAAGAGAGTGTTTCTTTCCAGGAATCCCTGACTTCTGAATATTATTCTCCTTTTTTTCATCATACCTTAAGGCTACAAGGCTTTAAGGGGAAGAGTCCATTATTTTCCACAGTCTTGAGTGTATTCACTGAATCACATAAGCTATGATGTGTGAGGTCATTTAAAGAGCATATACTGTGGTGGAAAGGTGTATTATATTATAGGCGATTCTGGGCAAAGGCCATTAGATATATTGTCTTTATTGTTGTAAAATTTTTACTAGAAGACCTCCTTAGAACTGTGGATTGATTTTGTAACAGAAAAAATGAAGAGCATAAGTATGGTTATAAAGATTGTTACTTTGTTGTAGTTTATTTATTTTTTTCTTTTCTTCTTTTTTCCCACGTATTTAGTTCCCTCAGATGTGTTTTTTATAAATTCACTGTGGAAAGGGTTTTATGAATATTTAGGAAAAAGACAACCTGCTACTCTTACTGTTGATTGGTTCAATACTACAAGCAGCAAAGTGAATGCCACATTCATTGAGGCATCCAACATACAACTCAAACTATCAGGTAGGTTCAGAAAATGGTTTTAAATAAGCTGTTCTTTAAATTTTATTTATTTATTTATTTAATCTGTTCAGTTTTGATGCATTTTATTCAAATGCAAAACAAAACAAAAACTTTGTTTGCACTACTATGCTTTGTTTTGCAAAAGAAAAGGTCAACATAATAGTCTGCACAGATTTCAGTCAATTTATATGCAGTTACCCATCTATTTTTCCTGTTATATTTCACATAGATACTGAGGTATAGTTTATTCATCTCAGACTGTTGGATAGCATTGATGTGTTGAACTCACAGGAAATATTGAAGCAGCAGACAAAATGTATACAGGCATTTTAATAACTGTTCCATTGAAAATCTCAATTAATCAATAGAGATTAATATTTAAACAATATGGTCTTAATAATGGTATAGCATAAAATAGGCACAGATAACCACATAACTTTGTAAATTATGCATGCCTTTTAATCAATATCATGCATCCATTTCTGCAAATTGGACTGTGAAATTATTTAGCCTCTCATCACAGTTGTATTGAGCATTATCACCTATCACTATCTGTTAAGGTCAAGAGTTCAGAGAGAATTTCCGTTGTTTACTGCCAAATAGGAAATTTTCTTTCACTGCAATACTGATATCTGCTATAGTGTATACTGTTGTGATGTGAGTCAAATCCATTTTTTTCCAGTTCAAGGAAATTCCAGGCATGGAAATCTATATCTATTCAGACTTATTGAAATCCTGTATGAAAAGGCCATTACTCTTGCCCTTTTATGTATAAAATTAAACATTGCAAACCAATCTTTGCATCATTTTATCAAATATGAGAAAGCAGAAGATGAGTTAAATAAGGTCCTGCTATTACAGCACTTTAAATCATGAGGTTTTTGGTGCAATAAAATTAAGTTACAGAATGTTTTCTAAAATTATTTAGTTCTAAAGCAATGTGCTTAGATTTGAAAGGATATTTGAACAACCTGTCTGAAAATTTGTTTCAAAGACATGTCTTACCTCCTTTGTGTTAATAGGTGTTTACAAGAAGGAAGAAGCCCATTTGCTCTTGAAAGTTTTTCAAATTAAAGGATCCAGTGACATTTTTGTAAGCAAGTTTGAAAATGACAACTGGGCACTAGATGGTTATGTAAGTAGCCAGATTTCCATGGATAAATCTTGCTGAGTTGAAATGTTGAACTAATTTCTCTTTACCTATTTAACTCTACCTATTATTTTGTATTGCAAATATGGAACATACCACTTGATGTTAACATAGAGATTACATTACCTTTTTCTTTCAAAAATATGTATACAGGCTTCCGTCTGCCATCCTTTAATTAAAATTTTAATTTTATGAAAGGGAAAGTGGAGTGAATCAGTTGCCTTGTTTCCTTGGATGGAAGTGGGAATTTTACCTTTAGAAATATTGTCCTTTTTTTGGGGGGGGTTTTTTTGTAAATAACTGTCTGTAATAAAATTACACCTAATCCTGAAGAAAACCAGTGTGGTTTTACTCTTTACATTTCTTCTTTCTGTCTCATGATGCTTCCTATGGAAAATAATTTAAAATCTGGCAATTCAACAGGCTTCTATATCTGTACACTAACTGATTTACATGTATGGCTTTTAAAGAATTTTAAAACCCAGCAGTGTTTGTCAGATATTTTAAAATCATTCCAGGTATTATTTTGAAATGTTGTTTAATACTGCTGCAAATTTAAAATAATAAATAAACAAGCATGGAGATTTCTCTAATAATTTAATAATTTCAAGGCTAAACGTGAAAATCTGGGCTCCATATTGTCTATTCTAACTCAGAAAGACAAAAAGCTTAACATTATTATTTATTTGATTCAGAAATCTTTTTTTCTCTTTCAAAAAAAAAATAAATCTAGGTATCCTCAGGGCTTGAAAGAGGTGTTTTTACCTATCAAGGTGATATACATGGAAAAGACTTCGGAAAATTTATGCTCCAAAGACAAGGTAAATGCTTTCCTAAAACTTTAATATCTATAACCTTTTTGTGTCTTGCAAGATTGAATTCAACAAATTACTCAGCTATCTAGCTGAAGTAAGCACATTTATTTCACACCACTCCTATTATAAAAGGCATAACCAAATATGCATATTTGAAATTTACAGTTCAAATCCTAATTTAACTCTGCTTAACATATTACTATCTCAGGTTTTCTAGTACAGCAACCTAATGAGTACAGGATGCTCTTCGAGGGAATGTCATTTCCAGCGTTTGCTTTTCTATGAATGTCTTTTTGAAAGTAATAGAGGTGTTATTGAGTGCAAACACATTTCCTGCTTAAATGTATAAATTGTTTTAGAAATTAAAAGGATAGCATCAACCCTAATTTTGATGGTGTAATTTGGAGAATGCTTGTTTGTCACGGTCTGCCGGGAATGAAAGGAAATGGAGCACACCGAGCAAGGTACAGGACAGGAGTGAATGTTTATTGAAGGACACATGGGACTTTTATAGGGTCGGGATGGAGGGATGGAGTTTGGGGCGGAGCACGACAAGAAAGGGAAAGGAAAGGAGGGTCTATGGCAAATATGGGGAAACTGGGCGTGGCTAGCCTTATGTGGTGGTGCTGCATTGCACCTCCAGCTAGCCAATGGGGTTTCAGGGGTACAACAACCAATCAGTATGCAGTAACTGGGGCCTCAACAACCAATCACAGCAAAAGTAATGAAATGGTAATAATTACTTATCTAATACATTTTTTATCTAACTATCCTATATGAACATTAATAAAAAAACTTGAAAAACAGCAGCCTCTTGTCACGGGTTCAGCGGTAATTCATCGGCGCGTGGTTAAGTTCTGGCTAACTCCATCCACTCATAAAATTCCTCTTCTTTTGAAACCGCTCTCGGTGACATGGTTTTCCAATCTCCTACAGGTAGTCCCCCCACACTTGTTGCTGGTGGATATTTTCAGAATGTATATGTATTTAGACAGAATTCTACTTCACTGTCAGTAATAAGAAATGACTGTCTCAGGCATGTATTAGAGCTACAGGCTGAAGTTCTTCAGCAGCTGGTGTAAAATTGGTGATTTTATTCATAAAACAATTTTATCATGAAAACTAAGAAAACATTTACTTATTAAATATTTACTAATAAAATATTTTTTGGCAAATACTAAGTTTTATTATCCACATTTCCTGATCCTGGAACTAGTACAGAGTAGTCAAAGTATGTTATATATATATAAAAACACCGCTCTAGGAAGAGAAGACAGCCTAGCCAATATATCTATAGCAGACTGTATGTATGTTTTATAAATTGCCTTGGTTCCAGTAGCTTCATTGGTGCTGTACCAAATGCCCTTTAGAGTTCTGTCAAATCTCCCTTGTATTTCTTTATGGACTACTATAATAGCAGTTCTGCTATGGATTTGCTCATCTTAGCCACCTTTGGAATTGCTAAATATGTGTAGTCACAAGGGGCAGAAACCTATCTCTTCAGAGCCTTAAAACTGTCAGTTTGGAAGCTGAATACAAGTCCTGTCTTCAGAGTACATTCTTGTGTAGGACAGATTATTTGTCCGCCTGTACATGTAATCTTTATTATTGTAATATCTAAGCTGCTTTTGCTTTCTGATTTTAGCAAACAAACTATAAAAGTAGAGCTCAACCTTTGTTCAAACATCTGCCTGTTAAGCAGCCTCTGGTATCTTTAAACAGTGAGAGTGCTGTTTGTTGGGTTTTTTCTGGTGCAGGTATGGATTTGCATTTGTTTGTTTGTTTTTTTTTTTTTCTGAGGCCAGGTCAAAAAATATATCCATGCTTTGCCAACTACCTAATAAAAGTTTGATTCAATGTGAAATTGATAACTCAGGGCGATAAATGAAGAAGCAGCAGAATGGCGATTAAACAGAGTTCTCCAGTGGATGTATCCTGCATTACTGTGAAACATTGTCCATATCACCCTCTGCAATAGGAGAGCTCAGTTTGTATATTACTAAGGCTAGTAAGGAGCTGAAATGTCCAAGTTACGCAGGCATTCCTGGACTGACGGCCTCTCATCTTCAGCTTTGACATCTCAGCAGACATCTTGATACAAATGCAAATACAATCTCTTTTACGAGATTGCTATGTAGACACTGATTTATAGAAATAAATTGCTTATTCCCTACTGAAGAACCTACTGCTAAAAGGAAACAGCAAATTTCCATCCAATACAGGTCATAATATCTGTTAATACCCTCTCACATTCAAGGATAACTTGCTTTGGTTTTTAAATCTATTCTCGTTGTGACTATGCTGCTGAGGCAAAGATCTCATACTGAATGATCTGGCTGAAGACTTAACATATCTCTGTTTTTTTCAGGAAGTTAATTTATTTACTGCCTTTACAGTAAGCGAAAAATACACATAAACTATGCATGCACTGGTGCACACATAAAGTAATATGAATTCTTCACCTGCAAGCATATTTCAAAGCATTTACTGAGAACTAATTGGTAAAGTGTGAAAGACCAATCTATTTGATGAAGAGTCCTGTATAACACAATGCTAGGGAAAGTCTGGTCTCAGTGGATATTCTCAGTTTTGAAATGTAACATAAAAACAGAAAGAACTTTTCTTTCTTAGTACAGTTTATTGTCTTTCAGAAACAATTCTGGTGGTAGCCTTAGAAAATAAGGTCAAAGAGATATCTCTTATCAGTCTCTCAATAGAATTAGAACTGTACCTGGGCCTTCTTAAGAGGCCCAAGTTGTGACACCAAATTATTTTAACTTCTTTTCCCAAGTGATTAGTCATTGCTGGAGGCTTTTTGTTTGTTTTGTTTTAACAACTCAGTCTCTAAAGGCTGAAAGTCTGCAGCAAGGTTCAGTTTTAGCAATTGTTGAGTGCCTATGTCTCAACACTGTATTGCTTCTAGATGTTTATTTTAAAATCTTGTTGAATTCCAGTCTGGGCTGTCCTTTAAAGTTGTATGAAAAGGTGGCTTTTTGAGAAGGGAAATTTACTTCATCAAATTATTATTTTCCTCTATTTGTTTCATTTGAAGAAATATAATGACCCACTTCTCTTCACCCCCCCCTTTTTTTTCAAGCATATTGACAAAAATATTAAATATGCATAATTAAATTTTCTCTGTAATATATTGGACCGATGGCTGTGAAATACACGTTCTTCTCTTGAAATTAAACAACTCTTAAAAGCGTTGAACATCAGGAGACATGAACTTTAAATTTCACTCTATAAATTGTCCCTCCTCTCCAGATCATTTCACAAAACTTCCATCATTCATGAGGAAACTACATCTAAACAGGATACTCTAACCTTCAGACTACAAAACTGTTGTGTGTTAGCCAATGCACAAATAGATAACTAGGAATAAGGAACTATGAGACTATATGTTAATATACATCTACACCTGATGAGGTACCTACCCAAAGTCTTTGCTACTCAGCAGGTTCAGTCAGGTGAAGATGTTCCAGCCTGTTTTGTTCCTTGGAAGTTGCTGATTTACTTTGTGTTGGTATTTTTTTCCTCTTAAGTCCTTGACCTGCTGTCCTTTGTAGTAGAAATTACTCTTATATATGTAATTCTACTTTTCTTATCTTGCATGGCTTTTGCTGTCACGCTTTCTCTAATTTCAACAGCAGTTCTCTTAGTAAAACTGAGACATACTGTACTGATGCCAGTCAATTGAAACCCTGGGCTAGGAATAAAAGGACAAATGCATGTGAAAGATCCAAACAATGACAAGGAAATGTTCCTAAACATAAAATCATAGAATGACTTGAATTGGAAGGGACCTTAAAGATTATCTGGTTGTAACCCCTCTGCCATAGTCAGGGTTGCCACTACTAGATCAGGTTGCACAGTATTTTCTTTAATATAGTACTATTTTCTAGTAGGTATGAATGAGAAAACTCAGCAAATGTCTGAAGGGTAGAAATATACAGCTTGTGCATTAATGACTTCACTGTGTGTTAATTCCCAGTGACAAAGAATGGCTGTTTTAATGAAAAGTAAACTAAATTATCTTTTGAATACGTATTTTTTCATGTGTATATGTGCAGATATTTCCACTTTTCTTGTTTTAGTAGTGGTAGCAATCAATACCTTAATTTGGGCAGTACCATAAGCTTTCACATTTCTTATCATGATAACACTGTCAGAAGAATTACAAAGTTCACATCAGAATATGTTTAATCACAAACAGCTGTAAAATTATTGTAATAACTAAACCAGACCATGTTGATGCTATATTGTATCTTGTACATGAATAAAATTCAAATTATGCAGAATTGCAGCAGTTTCTTTTCCATAATGAAAAGAACACCAGTGCACAGTCTGAACCTGGTCAGCACTTCTCCAGTGTCCATTGAAGGTTGTAGACTTCAGTTAAAAATTTCAAACTTGGTTACACTAAAAGTAGTACTACAAAAACTGGAAAGATATAGAATATTTTATTACCTCCAATAGGAGTTTTAAGTATTGTGTGAATCAATTATCAGGCATAGATAAAAAGAAGTTTTTAAGTGTAAGTTTGTGCCTGCTTTTAGATTCCTGGGAAGGTTGATTTCATTTTAAAGGCAATTTATTGACTTCCTAAAATATAATACATTTTGTAAAATTATATGTACAAAGTGTATTGTAATATTAACAACGGAAACACCTGAAATTTAAAGAAATCTCACAGAAGAAAAGCTTATTTCATTTGTCTTTTGGATTGAGCTTGAACTGCAAGAAAACACTGAATCAGAGAATGATTTGGGTTGAGAGGGACCTTAAAGGTCATCTAGTTTCAAACTCCCTGCCATGGGCAGGGCTACCACTCTAGATCAGGTTGCCAGGGCCCCATCCAATCTGGCCTTGAACACTTCCAGGGATAATAGAAGAATCATTACTTTTTTATCTTTTTTTTTTTTTTCCTTTTCTCAGTTTTTCAATGTACTTAGATGTTTTAGCAGATTGCTAAAGCAACACAATGGCCATATTTTTTGCTGTAAAACTGGCTGGCACTGGAGTTCTAAAAAGACTGACTGATGCTATTGCTATCAATGAGGGGGTTGTGGTGTTTGAAATACTGTATACTGAGGGATTGAAGTGTTTCTGAGAGGTAAACAGCAGTGTTTTCTATTCTTCTCCACTATCATCAGCAAAAAATATCCCAGAATATAAGCAGAGATATCTGTCCCAGCCCCATCCTTTCTGTACTTTCCCACTGTCCCAGTCTTTCCTCTGTGGATAGAATCTATATTTCTTTCTGAAGAGCTGTGAGGTCAAACTGGCAACATGGAATTGGCTCTTAAAATATTTTTTTTGTCTATAAATTTTTTTTTATATATTTTCATTATTTCACAATTTGAATTGTTAAGGTGGTCAACTATTTAAGCAATTTAGCAATGTGCCTCTTTGTACTGATGGAAAACTGTGTTCTGCACAATGCCTTCCAGTCCAGCTTATGTGCTTGTCCATAACAGGAACCTGGCAAGGCCATGCCACGGGCCACTGTCTTTGCATTCTCTGCACCTCAGTATTATCCCAGTGCAAACACAGCTGGCAGAGGCACATGCACACAGGTGCACAGACTTGGGAGTTTACTATGCTGAACAGAACCGCTATGGCTTGTTGCAGTCACCTTGGCTTTTACTTCTTTGTTCATGTTTGTTGTGGTCTCGTCTTGTTTGCTGTTTCTAAGGTGAATATTAATACTACAGAAAAAGAATTAATACTTTTGCAGTATTAATATTTTTTTGCAGAGGTTATATGGCTTAACTTTATTAAACTGACTCATGATAGGTGTATTTCTTAAGTATTTTACTTGCTGAGTAGTGTTTTCAAATAATTTTGATAGCCATTAATATATTATGAAGTGGTATTAACAGGGTGTTGCATACTATTTATTTCAAGTTTTTGAATACTTGAATAGAATTTTGAATAGAATTACTTTATCAAGAAAACATTTTTTTTTTTTTCATTCTTGGATAAAAAGAGAACCAACAGATAGATAACAGAAGAATTTTATTTCTGCTCCTTTTGTTTCATTTCAGGTCCTTTAGGTGCAGACACAGACCTTTCAAATCACTATTACGGTACAAACAGCAGTTCAGTTGCAGCTGCCATCCTGGTACCATTCTTTGCTCTAATTTTATCAGGGTTTGCATTTTACCTCTACAAACACAGGTATTGTAAATGTTATTTATTCAGTAACTTACTAAGCTTTTTGTTTTAATTTTGATGTAACTGGAGAACACAATGCTAAAGCTTTTAAGAATGCCTTTAGTCTAGAAAGACAACTATTTCTGGGTATTCCCACAAAGGGATTCAGTAGAGGGCAGTTCTTAATGATGACCGTGTTGAAAAATGAGTTTCTCTGTTAAGTAGCAAAGACCTGTCAACCTTTTTGGTTCGTTAGGCTGAATCAAATTGAAATCTCAGGGTGCATGTTCTATTTTTTCATTGTAATGCTTTATTAAATTGAATATACGCTGCTTCTTTTTTTTGAAAATGCTTCTGAGTATTAATTATACAAGCTGAAAAATCCATAAATCCCATCAGGGAACAGCTCATAATGAGACTACTTAGAGTATGTGCTGAGTCAGCTAGTGGATACTACTAGAATTGGCACCACTCCAGTTCAAATGAAAGGTTTTTGTCACTAGGTAACGGAATAAATTCAATCATCTGTCTGAAATTTCGTCTAAAAGCTGATATTTATATGTCTTCTGGACATTTGTTCATTCTGAGAGCAATTTGCAAAATTTTACAAGAACATGCTTTTTATACTTTTTTTTCTATAACCACGATACCAAGAGTATTTTCTGATTGCAAGAAATCACATGGACAAACTGAAGTCCACCACTGCCCTATGAAGGAGTAAACTGTCTACCTGCCTCAGTATTAGATGATTTGGGAAAAACAAATTGCTGGGGGGCTTGAACTTTTGAACTCCAGTTAAAATGATCCATGTCCTGAAATGTAATATAGCCTTTTGTTGGCAAAAACTGCTCAGGAAGAGCTGTCAACTGTGTCTCCATACTTGTTATTGTAAGATGGCTTTCTGATGCCTACAGGTCTACATTTTCAGATAACTCTTGTTCTGCAGTGGAGAACCTTAAATAACTTTAAGAGCAGCTTGAATGTACAGCATTCAGGTCATGAGAAGAGATGGAACAAAAAGGGAATGTTGTTTTGAAAGAGGAGGCAAGCAAACAAACAAAAAGTGTATTGTGACATAGGAGTACATTTTATGGTTTATTCTGTGAAATTTGTAATGTCCTACATGAGCAGTAGAAATATGTTATGTATTTAAGAGAGAGAGAAAACTCACTCTTCAGAAAAGCAGCTGTAATCCTTCTGTTTATGGTATGGCCGGTGCAGCATTGCAGTTCTACCTACCTTAATTCAATTTAAATGTTTTAGATACTTGAAAATGAGATGTTCCTCATAACTTTATCTTGCAAAGAATATACTTTTCTTTTATTTTCTTCTATTTTCAATCAATTTCTTCCATTAAACCACAGTTTTTAGAGAGGATATCAGTGTCATATTGCCATTAGAAAATTAACAAACTGATTAGTTATGTAAAGCAAATTCAGGTTAACTTTATTCTTTTCAAAACTAAGAATATTCTGAAAGATAACAGAATCTATGAGTTTTGAAGAGACTTTCTTGAAATTACCTTATGACCAGAATAACAACATGAATTTTTCACAATGATGGAGTAATAGTTATGCCCCTACAGGCTCTCTATATCAGAGAATTTGAAGGTCTTCTTTGGGGATGATTTTATAGATGTCCTGCTGTCCCTATATGAGATTAACATCATCTAATTAGAAGCAGGCTGGTTAAACTTTTTCCCCACAGTTTCTGTACCTTTTATCTGACAGACAAGGGTGGCTTTAGGAATGACGACAGCACCTCAGTCCTTCTGAAAAAATTAAAATATATTTAACCACTTACACTTAGGAAAGTTCATATTTAAGATTTCTAAAGTGCTTTAGTAATTATAAAATGAAAATATGCAGCAAAAAGACATATTTATGAGTAACAGAACTATCTGAATATTGTAAAATTCTATGCCTGACACCTTTGTGATAGCTTTCTTTGTCTTCTATCAAAAACAAAATAATTTCCTAAAAAAGGTTTGAATTTCAAGAACCTGGTTTCTAAAATTTTATATTGACATTCTTTTCTTTTCTTTTTTTTTTTTTTTTTTTTTTTTTTACTTTTATTAAGCACCAAGAAATTACATTTTGCACTCCTTAATTTCCTTTCTGGCCCTATTTCAGTTGCATGTGTAAAATGATATGCTGAACCTCATTATATTCTTTAGATACTTCTAGGTGCTAGGAGTTTTAAGATTGAAATAGTAAAATATAGTATCATAGGATATCACCTTACTGGATATATCATAAAATCTGCACAATTCTCATTTATTTTTCATATAATTATTGGTTTAATACGTTGTAACAGAACTTTTCATAAAAATGTGAACATCCTTGACTGTTTCTCACCTTCATGGTGAGAAAACACCACTGAAAATAAGAGTGGCTCCTTTCAATATCATTTGATGTGGAAATTTATGTGAATAGTAGTTAGGATTTTATCAATCTGATTGATTGGGCAAGGTATTTTGTAGTGTTTATTGTTGGAAGTATTTATGGAAGTAGTCAGATGTGCTATGGGAGTTCTGTCTGGAATAACTGAAATTGCTGACACTTCTCTAAAGATTATTACCACTAGCAGTGCTGTTGTATGTAGAAAGGATGGAAACATTAGAATGTTTCTTTTTAAGGTTTACTAATGATGATTTCTCATCTTTTTTTTTTCCCTAGAACAAGACCAAAAGTACAGTACAATGGGTATGCTGGACATGAAAACAGTAATGGACAGGCTTCATTTGAAAATCCCATGTATGACACAAACTTAAAACCCACAGAGGCAAAGGCTGTGAGGTTTGATACGACTCTGAACACAGTTTGTACAGTGGTATAGCCTTCAGTGCCCAATATGACTGATTCATAGCCATACCTCTGATGGACAAGCAGTAATTCCTTTGGTGCCATATACCAGTTTCCCTTCTTCTCTTGGCTTTGCTGCTGTAATCTTTAACATCTTTTGTCAGCCTACATGCAGCTAAATTTTCTGGTAAAAACGTGTCAGTCTTCGGGGGATCGACAAAGAATATTTTTTCATCTTAAAGATGGATCAAAATGCCTGGCTGCATCTGCTTCAAATCAAGGCACACTCTAAGGAAGACTGCCGAGTCATGCCAATTTGTCATATTTAATGCCTCAGACTTTCATATTTGTATTTGGCTGGATGCCTTTCAATGCGTTCTTCTGGGCACTTGGATAAATCCTTTGAGTACTGTGACAAATGATAGCACCACAGATTATCCCCGGGAATATTCTGAAGAAATAAAGCTCTCTTGAAGGAGGAGACAGCATTCCTTGAGGTTGCATATGCCTGCAAATGCTTTACCATTGAAATCTTGTTAAAATTGAGGAAACTTAGAGTGTATTTCTTTCATAGGGCAGTTTTGCCAATTTCCCAATCAGCCGTTAATATTGCAAAATGTTAATGCACAATTTTTTTGCACTAGGGTGTTATGGCTGACTGAGTAAGATACTGATAAAAATATACAGGGTTTCTACTCACTGTCCATTGTATATAGACATTCACTCACTCTTTTCCAAGCAGAACATTCCACAATAAATTTACTTGGAATACTAAATTATGAGCCCCATGCTTAGCACTGGTTAAAATCTTCTGCGATAGAGGATAATATTTCTTTTGTCAATTTTTGACTAAATCTCATTGTAAACATGATTGCAAGCCACTGGAGACTTCAGCCAGAACAAGAACCCATTTCTAAGAAATTTTCATAGCCACTATTGTTTTCTTCTGAAATCAGTCATCAATCACCATTGTCAGTATCATACTATTTAACAGCAGGGGGGTTAGCAGCTATTGCTGCTTGCCATGTACAAATGTGAATAGTAATTTATTTTAAATAGCTCATAAAAGCCTGTGAGCCTGTGCTCATAATACAGTCTTCCCTTTTTCATTTTTTTTCCATTTTTTTCCTGTAATATGACATCATTTTCTGATGTTACATGGAACTAAACCACCTTACAGTAGCATATATAAACCCAGTGCAAATTGTCTGTAACAAGCTGTTTCTACTTTGAACAAAGGGAAATATTCAACTATTTTTGCTGTTTATTTTCAAATTTTTTAAACACACTGCTTGCTGTTTTTGTACTTACAGTCTGAGACATTCATAAATATGAAGGTTGAGTAAACTATTAACATTTGCTTAGAATTAGAGGGTTTATCGAATGAAAGCAAAAGGCAAACAAAAGATGCCATAGGGTAGATTAAATAAATTGAATTTTAAAATTAGGAGATTACAGGAAACAATGGAACAAAACGTGTTTTCAATCATATATGCTGAGCTCAAAACCCAGGAAAGTTGCTTTGCTTTTCTTACAATTCAGGGTTGCTTTTCGATGCTGTTGTTTTGTTTTAGTTTTCTGAATTTCAAAATGTCCTAATGTCCAGTTGCGACCAAAAACTGTAGGAAAATGTTTCTGAACTCCTTATGTGTGTAGGTCTGGCTGTTATACAAAAAAAAAAAAAAAAAGGTGGTATAAGCCCAGTAACAGGTTTTTCAGCAAATGTTGTAGAACGCAAAGAAAATTTGAAAGGTAACCCTTGGTCAGCTTAACAACTACATCTGTTAGATGAAAAATACCAGCAATATAATACAGTATTGTAGGGCCTCCAGCTGTTATATTCTTCATATGAGCAAGAAACTCTGAAGAAAATTTAATAAATAATCCTTTCCAGTCAGTTCCTTGTTCATTTTGTTAGTAGTTTTTGGTTTTCTTTTTTGTTTGTTTCTGAGGTTATTGTGCAGTAAGTTTCATTTATCTGTCCCATCTCAGAACCCTTCACATTTCCTGAGAAAGAACAAAGTCATCAGAGGAAAGTTCTTGTCCTGATCCTCCCCCATGTAGAGGAAGTCTCTCCACAAATGGAGAGATTCTGTAAGAACAGTGGGCCAGGGAGGAAAGCTGTTGTGTGATTAAAGTTTCTGAGAGGTGTTCAAAATTGACATTACTGCTTTGGAGGTCTTCCTGTAGTGTCAATGGCAGAAAAAATAATTGGAGTTTTGAAAACAAGATACATAGCTATTATTGATGTTTTCTACTCCTGTCCTTATAGTGTATTCTTCAGTGCTCTCTCTCACCACCAAGGAATGTGTTGCAGGATAGGTGCCAGAAAAAAAAAGAATAGTTAAAATATTCAATCTTTTGTGCTAGAGAGCCCAGAATCCTTTATCCAGTGGCTCATTTGGGGGAGGTTATGAAAGGATTGCTTATCCTGAGCGAGTGTTCATTGATCAGAGACTCCAAATAGGGGCACAGTGACAAAGTATCCTAACAAGTTTGCTTGGAGCATTGATTGAACAGGAGCTTCAGACTGGAACCCAAGTAAAACAAAACTCTCGTAGTTCTTTCAGTTCTGCCCACACCCTTCAAATGCCTCTCTGGTGTTTGAGTCTTCTGTTCCAGTTGGATCACTTTGTCTCAAAGTAATTATGCAGAGGGCTGTGTATGCATGCACTTACACATGGTGCTTCATCAGAATGAGATTCTTAACATGATGTGCAGTGGCTGGGTAATGGCAGCCAGGAAATCTGCTTTTTGAGATACATGGAGAAGACTTTTTCCCCCAGCGTTGACCAGATCATTATGATGGGCTAATAATACATGCTATATTTTTTTTTTTTTTTAAAAAAAACAGGTTATGTGCTTCAAAGCTGTTAAAAACTGCTGCTTGTATCACACATCTTGCCTTTCTCCAGGCTAGCTGCAATAATTTTTTTTCTTGTGTAAAATATTTTGTAAACAAAAAAAGCTGTTATTAAAAAAAAAAAAAAAAGTGGGAGGGTGAGGGTGGGGGCATTGGGGAAGAACGCCGGCATTATGATCAAGTCAATCTAATTTTCATTCCCACTATTTCATCCTGCCATTTCACTACATGCTGCTGTGACATGAAGTAGGTGCAAAAGAACTTTTTGTACAGAGATATATTTTTTATGAAGAATTTGTAAAATTATTAAATATGCTGTACTTTTTTGATTAATGTAGGTAAATTGTTAAAAATAAATGTTTTTACAATACAAAAAAAATTGTAATTTTCCCAGTAATGTAAAATTTACCATCTTTAGCTGATTTTCAGTTCTGATCCTATTACACATGTATTAATATTAAAGTGGCCTGTTAAAAATAAACAGTATTCTCTTTGGGGAAAAAAAAAAAAAGAAACATAAAGATTGTAATATAGCCTGTGCAATGCCACCTACCTTGAAAGCAAAATCAGAGTTCTAATTAAATATTTAATTTTAGATTTTCATCTTTTGTGTGAACTATTCTTATTTACTTTTATACTTTTAAATGTCAGATATTATTTTTTCATTACATCAGATTGTTCAATAGAATCTTAATCTTGTCATTTTAAGTTCCCAAGCATTATGTAACTTGGCAAAAAATTTCAGGTGCTGTGTAGTGAGATGGGATCTACCTCTTGTTATGTTACACCCATCCAGATTTTAAAGTAGGACTTAAGCTCTCGTATAATTTTCTTGTTTTATATAAAAAAAAAAACTAATTTATTCTTTTACGAGCCTGCATTCTACCTATGGAATTGATGGATCACATGGAGTCAGAGGTGTTTCTTAACATCTGTGAGCTAGTTCTTCGAATGTACATACTTAAAATAAAAATGCTTACGTACATAAACATGGCCACATATATTAGTTTTCAGATTCAATACCTGAAATTCTAAATATTTTTAAACTATTTTAGTCGGTATTCATGTAAAATATTTTTGTATTTGATTACTTTATTGACAGCTTAACAAAGAATCAGTCTTCAAGAATATTCTACCCATTATTTTTTTTGGAATCAGTGGTAGTAAGTGACTGTAGTTCACTTTTAGGAAGAAATCAAGATATGTGCAGGTCCTTGCTGCCTTTCTCATCTTCACAATCTGTCTGTCTAGTAATATATCTTATAGACAGGTGTTAAAAGTTCTCATTTCTCACAATGATCTGACTTTCCTTCTGACACAAAGCTAAAAGCTGTAATTGCTAACAATATCAATGCAGATATCAAGGCTTTTTCTGCCACGAAGTTATGATTTTTGGCTCTTACCACAAATAGTACTCTAAATATGCTAAACAAGTGAACTCTTGTTCTTTACACTATCACCAAATCACTGTGACAGCTTTTAAAAATAATTTCCCCTTATAATCTATTGGAAAATGTAGCATAGTATATTTAATTTCAGATTCCACACAATTAATTTATAGAAAAGAGGTCTTTGTGTGTAGAGGATACAGTTATGTAAGAGCCAATCTCAAGTGAATCTGTAAAGAAGAAAATATTTGTTTTCTAGTTGGCATCTACTGTCCCTGTAGAAGCAGTAAATTAATAAACAGTATCAAAGCTAACAGTTGGTATGATTTACTCAAAATGGAAAATCCTTTTTTCAAAGCAGCCCTGTAGCTGTTCTGGAGTGATTACTAACTTGAAACTTCAGGACCTTGAATGCAGAAGGCTCGGTGCTTGAGAGAACAGGAAAAAAAGGTAAAAGAGGAAAGTCTTCTGCAGAACAATGCCTTTAAACAAGTCAAATAAATTGCTTTTAAACCTGTGTCTGTAATTACAAAAAAAACTAACCAACAAAAACCAACCAAACAAAAACAACAACAACAACAAAAGAATGCAATCATAGAATAATAGAACCTTAGAATGGCCTTTGTTGAAAGGACCAACCTGCTGTGTGCAGGGGCACCTTATATGCTTTAGGGATTCATTCCAGGTGCTCATATGTTTTTCTTAGAGTAAAGCAGCATGACAGTTTCAAATCCTTGCTTTTGACAGTCTTCAAGCATAAAATGGTTTTCACCAAAGAGAACAGGATTTTAGTCTGAACCTCACTATGACATTTTAAAAAAAAAAAAAAATCAAACAATGGTGAACATATGCCTAAAGATTAGTTATCAGGACTTGATTCTATAAGGATGTTGAAGATCCTCTTAAGCAGTTATATATTTGTTTACAATTATTTTAAATTACAGATATTTCTAGTAAATGTATAGAAATGTGAATATGCTTGAAGCCTGATCCACAAGGAAACTTGGACTGAATTTTGCAGTGTTTATATTCCAGGTGTATTTGTTGCTTGACAGAAGCTTCAGGAGCAAGTTGTGTGCCTACAGTCCTTGAAGAATTGGCGAGAGCGGGAAGAATTTTCATGTAAGATCCACAGAGGTCAGCAAACTGAGCTATACTAACCAGTAAGAAATATCAAGGCAAGGAGGAGTGCTTAAGCGCCTCACTTTTGACCTGAGGAACATATCACAGAATATGCTGAGTTGGAAGAGACCCAAAGGGATCATCAAGTCCCACCCTTAGTCTTTCACAGTACTATCCCCAAGAGTCACCCCATGTACCTATCATCCAAACACTTCTTGAGTTCTAGCAGACTTTGGGCTGTGACCACCTTCCTGGGGAGCCTGTTCCAGAGCCCAACCACCCTCTGGGGGAAGAACCTTTTTCTAATATCCAACCTAAACCTCCTTAACACAACTTCAGGCCATTCCCTCAGGTCCTGTCACTGGTCACCATGGAGAAGAGATCAGTGCCTGCCCCTCCTCTTCCCGTCAAGAAGTTGTAACTGCAATGAGGTCTCCCTTCAGTCTCCTACAGGCTGAACAGACCAAGTGACCTCAGCCACTCCTCATACAGTTTCCCCTCAAGGCCCTTCACCATCTTCTTTGCCCTCCTTTGGACACTCTCTAACAGCTTAATACCTTTCTTATAGTGCAGTGACCAAAACTGCATACAATAGGTGAGGCCACCCCAGTGCAGAGCAGAGCAGGACAATCCCTTCCCTCAACAGGCTTTGCCTGATTCCCCCCAGGACAAGGTTGACCCTCCTGGCTGCTAGGGCACTGCTGATTCATATTCAACTGGCCATCCACCAGGTCTCTTTCCATGGGAAAATGTAAATAAGAATAACACTTGTTAAAAAAACTAAACAGACAAAAAGAACCCCAAACATATAGGTGGTAGAAGTGATTACAGGATGATAAAAGATGATGGAAAAAAATCATGTCACGCAACTTGGTCAGACTGGTAGATTGAGTCTATTTTAAAAAAGTGTTTTTAATGTAACCTCAAGAAAATATTTGAAAATTAGAAATAAGGATATTGAGGGCATCTTTATGAAATGGAAATTAGACCCTAGAAAGTAGTATCTCTAAAAAAGATTTAAAAGATAGTTAATTTTGATGCTGAGGTAAAATATGGGGAATTGAATCACTGAATATGAATCAGAAGTACTGAACAGGAATAGAGAAGTGATTTTTAAACTCACTGCATATGAAACTCTATTAGATTCTGCACGTATTTCTGCAGTCTGCTTCAGAAATAGGATGCCAGAAAAAAATTTGATGGGGTATAGAGCAACATGCAAATGTGATTTAAAGTCTAGAAGAAATACCTTCAGCAAGAACTTCAAATCTTTTTATCAATGAGATCAACAGTATATGGCACTACATCCATGGTATTACTAAACTACCTTTTCCCTTAAGGGAAAAGGGGGTGACAGAAATTTCAGTAGGCTGGAAATTGTAACTGGGCAAACTAAAAGGAAACACATTTATGGGCGGAGAAAATATACCTTTAAATTTATTTACCAGAAGAAACTATGTATTTTCTATCCCTTCATTCCATCAATTTAACCCGAGATCCTTTCATGTAAGACATTAGTTCTGCATTACAGATCTAGTGGTTCTTTCATGTTTCAGCTCTCTGGGGAAAAAAAAAATAATCTGATGTAGCACAGGAGAGAAATGAGACAACTTTCTCAGGAGGTTAACCAACAAACTTTCATTGGCAAACTTTAGAAGATCAGGAGCTTTGCAAATTTTAAAGAAAACATGCAATCCAAATAAAGAATTTCACAATGCACTGACTTAGAGAACTCTAGCCCAGCCAACTTGAAGTTCCCCAGATTTCGAGAAGAGTTAGTTAGGAAAAGAAAAAGAGAGAGAGGTGGTATAGCTACCACCTTCTTCCAGCGTGGTCTCAATGACTATAAAATCCAATACAATAGGGACACACCTCATACCTTGTGCTATTGCTTGTGCTATCTCTAGGGGTCCTTCCCCCCAGGTGGTGCTTCTGGTGTACCAGTAGCTTGATAGCCATTCTGAGGAGGGACTGGAGGCGTGATGTGGAGCTGTGCACTGTCCCACTTGTGCAGAACTTGCTCTGTACCATCCACCACCTACACACTTTAGTTGTTTTGAGCTAGTAATATTTTTTTCCAGTCTCTCACAGGCATGCTGGAGACTTCTCTTGGTGGGGAGAGCTCCTAACTGTTCCTTTTGGGAGGGAAAAGGATGCTCCCTTGATCGTTTGTGTGTGTGTAAGAGTCTTGTCTGCAGTCAGTATAGCAGAATATCTTGTCCACTATTTACCCAGGATGAAGTTCAGATGTTATTTGAATGTCTCCAAGGGTGGAGATATTCAGATATCATTTGAGTGTCCCAAAGGGACTGCACAACCACTCTGAGCGACCTGCTCACCCTTACAGTGGAAAAGTTTCCTAATATTTGTACAGCCCTTTCCTGATGTCCAGATGATGGTGTCTCCTGTCTTTCAGTTTGTGCCCATTGCCTCAGTTTCTCTCCACAGCTTCTCTGTGGGTTCTTATGGGAGATAATCTCAAAAGCCTTACTGAATTCAAGATAGAAAGTACCTACTGCTCTGCTCTCATCTGCCAAGCCAGTAGTTCCATCATAGTAGTTTATCAGGCGGTCAAGCATGACTTCCCCGCTGTGACTCCACACTGACTACTTCCATTCCCTTTCTTGTCCTTCATGTGCCTGGGAATGTTTTGCTGGGAATAGTTGTCCTATATATTAATTATTCCATCCATCTATTTGTTTCATCATTCTTTTTTAATACCATCTTAGAAAAAATTGTATTAGTTAACTTTCCTTTGACGTCTCAAGGCCTTATGCTTTGTCTTTCTTATTTCTACTTTCAAGTCTAAAGGATGAGGAGGAAATGACAGCCCTTCATTTTCTGAGTATCTCACTACTGTGTCTTCTCAGATTTGCTTACAGTTGATCATCTCTACTATATTTTTTTTTCCATATCAATAACCTACTCAAGTGACATTCATTTGTTAACTTTCACTCAAAGAATGAAATGTGTGTGTGGACTCTTTATCTCCTACTTTGTCACCCACACATACACATACATGCGCATTTACTTTTCATTTTCATTGCATATCTTAATTATAACTGGATTTAAAGCCTAAAGCCAGGAATAGGATGTGAAATTGAATGAAGAGAAAATCTGGTTGCCCATAGTCTTGCTTACTTTTCTTTAAGTCATGTTTTTATTTCAATGAATCAATTCTTTTTAATAAATTTCTACAATACTGCTGTTGCTAATATTGTTGCTAATATTGCAGAATAATTATGCAAGACTCAAAAAATTAGTATGATTTGCCAAAGATTCAAACATTTCCTGGGCAAGGTATCATAGACCTTTTACTTAATTAATTTCTTTTAAAATTAATTGTCTACTCTCAGATGAAAATATGCCTATATCCATAAAGGATATATGCATGTTAAATCCATAGAATGACAGACAGAATGAATCTGCAGAATCAAAGACGGGTTGAAGGAGACCTCGGAGGCCAACCTCCAGCTTAAAGCAAGTGCAGTTAGAGCATGCTTAGAGCTGTGTCCAGTTGGGTAATGAATATCTGCAACAATGGAGATTTCACAGTTTTTCTGATATGCTGGTTGATATGCTGGTGCTCAGATTGGGTCAGAAGTTCCCGTATTCTGATTTACAGCTGGTATTTCTTGACCTACTATTGTGGGAAGAGTCTGGCTTGGAAGGTAGCAGAGAGATCACCCTTTAAACTTCTTTAAGGCTCATAAATTCTGTTAGCCTCTCCTCATGTGTGATATGTTCCAGACAGTTACTGAAAGTAAAATCAAAAGGTTTCACCTATGCTAATAAATAAAACTGTACCAAAGAAACTGTACATCTCTGATCCTGAGGATAAGCTGTTCTAGCAAGGATTGTACCTATATAGATGGAAATCAGAAAACCAAATAAAAATCCAAGTCTAAGAGTGGAAAAGAGAGATACATTGAAGGGTCTAAAGAATTTCTTTTAAAAAATATTACGGTAAATCCACTTGTAAGCTAGGGATCATTCAGAAGAAATAAGATTTTAAAAAATTATTCCTTGTTCGAAAACATTTTGGGTCTTTGGTTATGGTGGGTTTAATTGCATGGTTGTTTTTGGTTTGGTTTGGTTTTCTTTTTTTTCCAGGTGCATTAAATGGTAAGTTGTTGAATCCATTGTTTAATTTCTCACATTTCTTACAAATCTCTTATAAGTACTATTTGAAGGTCATGTTAAACCAAACCATTAATCAATGCAAATGAAGAAATGTCTAATATTTAGTGCACCTGCATTTTCTTTCAGGTTTTCAACACTAACAAATTGGTATTGCACAGAACAACATTTTCATGAAATACTGCAACTGATGAAGGAGAGGAGCTATGGTATGTACTGTGCAAACTTTGCAACATATACTAATCTCCACAGACAATATAGAAAACCCTTTCAATTGTAGAAATCTTTAGAGCACAACTTTCTTTACGCTCTCTTTATTTTTAATTATTTTTACTCACACTCCATAAGTTTCAATTTCTCATTCTTTTAGTTCTTCATGTACTGTCTGCTTTGTTATATAGACTCTATATAAAGTTACTAAACTTGGTTGCAGAAATATTTCACCTTCAGATTTAATCTGTATTTCTTTCAGTAATAAGGAAGAAATCTTCACCTGATTTTTGGAAAGTTTTAAAAGAAAGGGATGACTGTAAAAGACTTGCTAGATGCTTACCTCTTTCAGATCTTTAATTAAGTTAAAGTAGCTAAGCTATATATGTAGAGATCTTACACTTTTTTTTTTTAAGAATATTAAGTTTTTGTATGAATACTATGCTTGTGTCCTCACAAGACAGTTCACTTTGTGTTAAGCTTTTCCATGAAGCAGATTCTTTTCTATTATTAGCACTAGATTTGCAACTAGTTGATATCATTTGGCAAGTTACAAAAATGCTTCCATGACTGTCATACTGTCAGCTTCCCAGTCACTTCAAGTAATTAATTCTGAGAATTTTTTTACTATATTTATCTGAAGTTAATACTTTCTATTTTTCTTTGTAGCAGAAATTCCTTTATTTTTATGTCATATTTGGAGGCATGCCTTGCAATGTAGAAATGTCGGGCAACTTGAATTATTGCCTTTTATGCAGGCCTTTTTATTTTTTCTATTCCTAAGATTTATATGCCAATGTCAAGAGAATGACCCACAAGCTGTTTTTCTTCTTCAAAAACTTACTGACCTGCCTATGAATGTAGAGTTTTGGAACTGAAAAATTACACATTTTGAAGTGCTGTTTTGAAAATATGTTAGAAACTTGTTGTCAAGAAAGATAAAACTAGATTTAGGCAAAACTCATCCAGAACAGTTTTTAAAATTAATATGATTAACTAGCAAGGTTTTCTATAACTGTTAATTGCACCTGCTTTTTGTGCCCACAAAACCTAACTGTACTCTCTTTTTGAAACTTGGTCTACTAAGACCAGGAGGACAGAATTTATTTTTTAAATAAGGCAAATATTTTTTTTTTCCTGTAGAGATGATGTCAAGGGCCTAGATGGATTTTTATTTCTTTAAAATTACTATGTAGGCAAAATAATTATTGCATCCCATATCTATTTAGTCAAAATCTACTAGCATGGAAATATGCATCTTTGCAGATTTCAAGTGACATTAGCAGGCCTCATCACCGTTAACCAACAGCTAAAACCAGGTGTTCTTCTGTACAACACATATAAAATGCACAGTCCTCAATGACACAATACTCATTCACACATCTCAATCAAATTTTTACACGTTTTGTGAAAAATATATGCTTTCCTAAAATAGATGCCAAAGAAGAACCAGCCTTCAAGTTTAACTGGGACCAGTTTTTGGCATTATAGTTTCTTTTTGAAGGACTGGATTCAAGTTTTAAATTACTTTGTTGTCCAGTGTCTGTGACAGTGTCTTTATATCAAACTTCTTCCTTTATTTTATACATAGCTGATACTTGAGCACATAGCAAGTTATGTTTAAATTCAATAATTAGTACGGAATATTTATAATTTACTGTCTTATTTGAATTAAAAGGCTTATGAACCCCTGAACATAACATGGAGGTTTTTTCCCCTTTCCTTTAGTTTCTAATTTCCATAATTCTTGCATTCCAAGTAGAAGTAAACCCTATTCAAAATTTATTTGTGTTTCACTTCATCATATAGTGCTGTTTTGGGAAAGTTGTTCTAGCCTAACATTCTCATTTTGACACCATAAGAGACAGGGATTCATATGAAACAGCATCAATAGATACTTTTTGTGTAATTATCTCAGCAATTTGGGGTAGCTCTATGTATGATTTCACAGTTTTTCAAACCAAATTTTAATTCCCTCAAAATGCAGGCATACTCTTACCACCTGCAACACAAAAACCAACCAAACAAAAAACCCACCAAATAAACAAAAAATCACTGTCCTGTCCACAAAAGGCTTCCTTCTTAGACTTCTTTTGGGGGTTGTTTGTTAGACAATATCGCTCAAATTGTCTTGAAGGCAGGAATCTTGTATTCCTGTGAGGGGGTGTTTGTGAGAGATTTCAAGTTTTTGAAGCAATTGTGTTAGGGAAAGTGGTAATGGTGCATGTCTTTGTGAACATTTAAAAGTGCTGACACACTGCTTTCATTACTGAATGTGTAATTTAAGACCTAATGGAAATATCAAACTTTGTGTTGCTGCATCTGTCAATATGTCAGCTTCAGGAGCAGTCATGCCTTACTCTCCTTGCACTGAAGAAGTGCAATTTGACCTTGTGGTTACAGGTGGGTGAACGCTACCTCTAAATCCCATCATTCTGACTCGCACATGGTATTCAAGCTCACATCTTTGAAATACAAGCACTCTAAGCTCTTGGACTTAAATTCTTTGCAACCAATGCCTCTAGGTCTAGGTAACAAAAACATAGCTTTTCAGCCTTCGAATTTTACACTTGAATGAACTTTTCCACACCAGACAAACAAATCCCAATCCAAATAACATAATTTTTATGTTGTCTTGCAGAAAATCCCTTTTCATCACTAAGAATTATTATGTAAATTGAGCTTAAATTACAATCTGTTTTTCAGAGTATAGAAATTCAAGTCCTATGTAACTGTATTAATTTCTTTTTTTTTCCTTTCATTTTGAACTATTGACTCAGTCTATTTTATACATTATTTATCTGCAATTCCATTAGCCTAAGTTTAGGA
Source organism: Dendrocincla fuliginosa (assembly GCA_035047845.1). Taxonomy (NCBI): domain Eukaryota; kingdom Metazoa; phylum Chordata; class Aves; order Passeriformes; family Dendrocolaptidae; genus Dendrocincla; species Dendrocincla fuliginosa. Next base: position 93,888,707 of record JAWWMO010000121.1, read on the forward strand.
CAGCCATTCTCTCCATAAAGTGAGACATTCAGTGGATGAGGCACTGCATGTGTCATTTGAGGAATTCTGGAACATTTCTAATTCCCTGGCATCACCAGAGTGGCATGTTCTGATGACATGCTGACTGCAAAATCCATGTTCATTAGGGGGTGTTCCAGAGCTGGACTGCATTAGGAAACGCATCATCAGCATTTTGAGAAAGATAATCTTCTCAGCACTACTGAAAAACCTCGAGAGTCAGGGAATCAGTTCCAGACTCCATGCTACAAGAGAGACATGGACTCACTGGAGTCCAATTAAGAGCCATAAACACTATGAAGAGACGTAGGCATCTCTCATACAAAGAGATCTTGAGAGAGATGGGAATGTTTATCCTGGAGGAAATAAGGCTTTAGGGGATCTTATTGATGTGTATAAATACTTGATAAGAAGGAATAAACAAGACATAGACATAGTCTTCTCAGTGCTACAGTGATTCAGGACAAGAGTTACTGGGCACAAATTGTGTTTGAACGCTGGAACAGGTTGCTCAATGAGTCTGTGGTTTCTCTATCCTTGGAGGCATTGTAATCCCAACTGGCACCATTCCGGTAGCCTGATAACTGTCCCTCCTCTAAGCAACAAAAATACACTATATACTAATATATACACACATATACATGTACGTGTGTGTGTATTTACAACTGACCCTCAGATTAGAACAAATATATTTTCAAACTGTCTTAATAGTCAGAAGAATTCAGAGTGGCTATATGAGGACCTATGAACCAGGTGTAGGGAATGAAATGTATGGAACACTTGTCTTGTTTGTTTGTTTGTTTGTTTGTTTTTAATTCATTACATACTGTTTCCTTCTAAAGTATTTTACTGTGAGCTCACAGTACTTTTAAAATCACGTGACAGTCTTTGCTCTCTTGATTCAGTGGCTCAGTCACCTATTGATCTTCACTGCTACTGGTACTGTCAAGACAGTAAAACGAGCTGTTTGATCTGAATACTGCTGAATTCTACCCCTCATTCCCTCCAGCAAAACTCAGTATGGGATGTTTCGCACTCTTTAAATGAAGTACCATGCTCCCTGGGAAATAATTGAAGTAAACCAAATTAAATAGAATGCATGTTGTCTGTTGGTTGAAAGATATTGCAGAATATGTCACATAATATCCTGAAGTCGAGAAATTATGAAATCCTGTATTTGTTTAGAGAATTCTGTCCTTAATGAAAAGTAGGGCATCAACTAGAAGTTACCAAATCAAACATATTCAGAAAGTAGGATGCATGAAGACTAAAGAATTGCTCTCATTTTTTTCTAAGCATCACATACATCTGCTCAAACGATGGAAACTTCAAACAAACAAACAAAACCCCCAATGACAAACCACCAAAAATCAGGGGCTGCAATAGCACTTTCCAACCAAGGAAATGCAAATTCCTGAAAACAGCATAGTGAACTATGCCAAATAGCTGTTGAGCAAAACAAATTTCAGTACATTTAAAAGGTATTTTGGAGAAAAATTGTTTAAAATAGCAACAATTATTTTTGTGTTTAAGTAAGTTGTTATCTGAATATACATTCTAGTATACTCATTTATTTCTGCAAATATAGATATAATGGGATGTGAGACAATTTTATTCTTTTCAGCAGTCAAATGTATTTACTGGTAGGGGTATGAGAATGTTGAATGTTCTTGTAAAGGTCAAGTGGGAAGATATTTAAGCCACAGAAGTTTTATAACAAGTAAAGACCTTTTTAAATCCTTTCACTAAAAAACCTATCTGTTTTTGACTCCTGTGGCAGTAGACTTACAATATCAGAAGTGGAATAAATCATGCAGGAGATGGGTCTGTGAAGAAAATGAAGAAACCAGCCAAAGTGCCTTAAAAACTGAGGCTTTTACTGTATTGTAAAATGGATTCTTTGCCTTTTTTTTTCCTTGAGTCACCCTTCTCCTTCCCAAGACCCCTTGAGAAAACTCTTATCTCCCTAGCCTAGTATGGAGGAATTTATTTCAGCAGGACTATATGAAACCGTCCTGTTGGTCCTTTGTCAACCCTTTCTCCATTGGTTGTTATCCCTCCATTTCTATTGCTTGGAACCAAAATCCCCTAAAGCCCATTAAATACCACTGACCATGTGAACAAACTCTATATCTGCTTTCCCCTCCCGCGGTATCTGTGTGTCTCTTTCCTGGGAAATCTCAGGGAGCATGTGGCCAGGAGGGAACAGGAAGGGGGAGCGTTCCACCACGCTGTTACACGTTCCTCCTTTCCTCCCTTCCTCCCTTCCCTCCCTTCCTCCCTTCCCTCCCTTCCCTCTCTTTCCTCCCTTTCCTCTCTCCTTCCCTCCCTCCTTATGTTTACTTATTTGTTTTAGTGTTAATATCTGTGCCCTGTAAAGCTACCAGTAGGAGCTGATTTCTACATGAAGTTCAAAAGACTAAGGAGCTTTCATGACAAATCTGGACTGATCCTTAATTTAAAAGTCACTAACTACTTTTCTGAGTTTAATACTGGATTTTCACCATTCACAATTCACAATCATGAAGATTTTTAGGTGTTAGTGCACTAGGAGCTCTCAGTGTTTTGTTACAGTCCTCAGGGAGGATGATCAGGATGTTCTGGTGTCAGGAAATGATCTCTTGACAGATATCTCTCATCTCTTTTTTTTCTTTCATCATTCACTTTCCAATGCCTAGAATGTTGGAGTGCAACAAGGAGAGAAGCAGTTTTCACTGCAGTAAATGCAACAACACTGCACATGTTGCTCTAACCCAAAGAAATGTAGAAGCCACTGTCAGGAGAAACACTGTTTATTCATTTGAGAAGGAAGGGAAATAACGAGTTTTCTGCCTTTAGGACTGGAATGAGGCCTTTATCTGATTCAGGAGGAAAAAGGAGATAATAAAATAAATAGCCTGCCATATAGATGTATTTTCTTTCTGCTTTTGAGGCGGTAGGATTTAATTTTTTCTGGAAAGCGACTTTAGTTGTGTCTGAGTGGTCTCTTTAAATCTCCCACTTTACATGTATTTCTGCTACCGCTAAAGTCTGTAACAGTGGTAGGCAGAAATCTCAATCATTGAGAGGGCTCCTTCTACATCAGGGACCTGTGCTGATCCTATCCTGAACTCCTATGACAGTACCACACCACAGCTGAGAGCAGACTGCATGGAGGTTTAGATTTACACTCTGGGCAGAGTGGGGCGCAGTATATGCTACAATGCCCTGTAGCAGTGGCACTGCTAAAATAGTGCAGTTTGAAGCTTCTAACATGCATGATTCTGTCAGAAAGCTTTTTACAATAATCAAACTGAATACACAATTGATAGCAACAAGAAAATCAAGGCCTAAACTGTAGTACTGAGAAGGGACATTTCTGCTCAAGGTGTTAAGTCAAATGTATGTCCAAAGCTTACTATTATTGCATCATGAGGATAAAGGCAATCCTGGGTCTAACATGTGGGATCCTAGGGGTGATGACCTATCTGACTTCCTTGGGAATGTTTATAACTCAATATCTGGGCTACAGTCACTTTCAAAGAAGATTGATTTCTTTCTGATTCTATCTAAAAGAACCAGAAAAGGAGAAAGTGAAAATAAGAGCTGATTAGTTAACTTTTTACCCAGAACATAAATCCCTGAAGAATGCAAAGAACATCTAAAAAGATCTATAATAAGGCATGAGATTTTTTTCTTCTTGTAATACATCTCATCAGGAATGAAAGCAATCAACACAGCTAACTGCAAAACTAAGGAAATCTAATCATTAGCTGAACCGCTTAGCAAATGGTCCATTTTAAGTGGTTCAGTTCACAAATCACTTAAGGATGACAACACAGTAGCAAGTGCAGGAGGGGCTGGGTAGTCAAATCAGGAGAAAAATTATCAGTGGCTCTTAATCGAGGCAAACTGATACAATCATGAATCCTTAGCAAATGGACCATGAATGCACCAGCACCTGCATGTTAAAATACATTGTAAGAAACCTCATTCATAGTATCCTCACTGTTTGCCTATCAAGATGCAATGTTTATTTGATTTTAAATTCTGGCTTTGACATTCTATGGCAACACAAATGTCAGTGAAGTTAGGGCTTCTGTATTTCTTGAACACTGAAAATTATGTACACAGAACATTAGAAGTATTTCCAAAAGGAATGTAAAAATATTGCCTGTTAAGTTATGGACTGTTTTGGTCTGAAATAGAGACAATTTTCTTTGTATTAGCATGTATGCATTATGTTTTGGATTTGTGATAAAAACAGTATTGGTAACACAGGGATGTTTTATTTATTGCTAAACAGTGTTTAGACTTTGACCACTTTACTTGGCCAGGTTTTAGTAGCAGGGGGGCTATAGGGGTGGCTTTTGTGAGAAGCTGCCATAAGTTTCGCCATGTTTGACAGAGACAAAGCTGGCCAACTTCCAGATGGACCCACCACTGGCAGAGGCTAAGCCCAAGGTGGTAGCTCCTCCAAGACAATATAATTAAGAAGTGGGGGGAAAACCTGCACAATGACAAATGCAGCCAGAGAGAGTGAGAATATGTGAGAGCAACAGCTCTGCAGACATCAAGGTCAGGGTAGAAGAAGGAGGAGGGGACAACCCAGGAGCCAGAGCAGAAATTCCCATGGAGGTCATAAAGAAGACCACAGTGAGGGAGGCTGTCCCCCTGTTGTGGTTTAGGAATGGTACTCCCCAAATCTATGCCCCCATCAAGACTACAAAACCACACACTCTTTTGCTCCCTCCTGTTTTTCCCTCCCACTTCCTGTTGTGGAGGGATGGAGTTGAGAATTGGAGACAAAAAAGTCAAAGATCATGGGCCAAGATAAGGATGATTTACTGGAAGCAGCAATGAGATAAGCAAATGATCAGTAACAGCAACACTATTAATAACAAAAGTATACAAAAGACAGAGGGATTCATATGCAAAAATATTCACTGAAGACTCTGTGATTATGAACAATATGGGACAGCTTCTCCCTCACCACGCTTTTCTCAACTGGAAGGAATGCCCTTCTACTTGGAAGCAAGAGAGAGTCCCTTTACTCCCTGCTCCCAGCAATGGCATGAGGTGGTATTGAGTAAAATTAAGGTCCTGCCCATGTCCCCTCCTGGTTATTGCTACAAAACCTTGTCCTGGCTGGAACCAGGACACCCACTGAAGTTCATGGAAGTCCACAGTGGAGCAGATGTCCACTGAAGCCAGTGGAGGACTCCACACCAGAGCAGAGTAACAGTGGAAGGATGGGTGATGAAGGGTGATGGGTTCCCTTCTCTGCCCCCTGAGCCACTGCAAGGGAGTACCTAGAAAAAATTGGGAGTGAAGCCCACAAAGAAGGGAGGAGTGGAGGAAAAGTGTTTAAAAGATTTGATTCTATTTCTCATTATCCTACTGTGATTTGATTGATAATAAATTAAACTAACTCTCCAAAGTCAAGTCTTTTTTGCCTTTGATGGTAACTGATAAGTTACTGTCCTTATCTTGACCCATGAGCCTGTAGTTATATTTTCCCTGTCCAGCTCAGGAGGGGGAATGATAGAGTGGCTTTCATGGGCACCTGGCATTAGCCATGGCCAACCCACCCCACAGTGTCCAGGACATCTCTGTTTCTCATACTGCCCTACCCAGCAAATAAGCTGTGAACCTGCAAGAAGTGGGGAGGTGTCACAGTTGGGACAGATGACCCAAATCAATCAAATGGATATAAGACCATAAGAAGGACATGAATTTGTTGGAGTGAGTCCAGAGGAGGGCTACAAATATGATCAGAGGTCTGGAGAACCTGTCCTAGGAAGACAGGGTGAAAGAGCTGGGATCGTTCAGCCTGAAGAAGAAAAGTCTCAGGACAGACTTTCTAACAATCTTCCAGTACCTAAGGCAGGCCTACAAGAACGCTGAAGCAGGACTTTTGACAAGGACAGGACAAGAGGGAATGGCTTTAAACTGAAAGAGGGTAAGTTTAGATTAATTATTACACAGAATCACAGAATCAGAGTATATGTTGGAAAGGATCTACAAGGATCACTGAGTCCAATGTTTAGCCCTGCACAGAACCATCCCCAAGAGTCACACAATGTAGGTGAATCTTTTCACAATGAATGTGGTGAGGTGCTGGAACTGGTTGCCCAGAGAAGTTCTGGATGTTCCAACCCTGGAAGTGTTCCAGGCCAGGTAGGATGGAACTTTGAGCCAGCTGCTCTAATGGAAGCTGTCCCTGTCCATGGTGGGGAGCTTGAACTAGATGATCTTTAAGGTCCATTCCAAGCTAAACCATTATATGTTACTATGATGTTCCATGACATATGATGTCATACTCAGCAATAAGAGCTTGGGACAAGGAGATATTCAGAGTTATGAGATTTGTCTTCCCACTAGTGATGAAGCCTGGATTTCTAGGAAATGGTTAAACTTTGCCTGTGGTAAAGAAGTAATTAGAGAACTCCCTATTTTCCTTTGCCTGTGTGCACAGCTTTGCTTCATTTATTAAATATTTATTGTTGTTTTGTTGCATTATTTCAACCCATGAGTTTTCCCACTCATGCTCACTTTCCACTCGCAGTGTGGGGAGTGAGCAAACAGCTGTGTGGAGCTTATCTGCCTACCAGGCTTAACTCACAACGTCATAAAATAAGCATTATTATAGCAATACAACCTGAACTGTTTATATAAAGCAACTAGGTTGCCTATATTATTAATGGGTGTTTATGAAGACCCTACAGAATACCTCAGAGCTTCCAAATCCTTAAAAGGGCTAGATTGTGAGAATGGGGTGCAAGTGAGTAACCAATTCCC
>JAWWMO010000121.1:93895604-93912174 GCA_035047845.1 Dendrocincla fuliginosa
ACAGAATACCTCAGAGCTTCCAAATCCTTAAAAGGGCTAGATTGTGAGAATGGGGTGCAAGTGAGTAACCAATTCCCCAAAACTCTGCTCTAGCTTTGGAGCGCCATTTGGCTTCCACTTCATCAAATAAATTGAAAATAAATTATACAGTAAATTGATTTGCGACTTCAAATACTATTTTTGAACAGACTGCCACATGTAACTTATTTGATCTTAAAGGTCAAATCTGTCCCATTTATGGGGGTTTAAGGCATTTTTTTTTTCACTGAGACTGGTTCAGATTTGCCATGTTTATTCTCTTGCAAATGTACATGCATATTTTCATCATGATTTCAGTCCTAAATTCTTGCATAACACTATTTGTTTCTTATGCAGTTCAGAATGAAAATGGGAAAAGAGAAATGAAGGGAAAGAGGAAGGATAGAGAGAGAGAAAGAAAGGAAGAAAACTCAAACCCACATGTACTAATGGAGGGTTTAGTATTTCTATTCTCTCTCTGTCCCCAAAGTCTTGGTGCTAGAGGTTGTTTGTTTGGGGTTTTTTTTATAACAAAACAAAGTCATATGCTCCAAAATATATGATTTTTTTCAAAACTTTTGAAGTCTAAAGATACTAATGTAAAAAAAAAAAAAGCAGAGCATGTATTCAATTCCATTTAAGACTACTCACAGAAAATGTTATTATTTTCCCTTTTTCTATAAATATAGTGACAAGTTAATGTAATTACTATAGATGGAGCTGGCATGTCTATTTTACTTCTTGGGGGAGGATTTTTAACTAGCATTAACTCATGAGAAAAAAACTAAAACATCCTATTAAAGTATGATTTTAGTGTACAAATCAGTCACATGAAAAAAATAATAGTTTAGGAAATGTCTAATTAGCTGAATACCTAAAATATGAACCAGTTAACAGTCCAGAACATGTTTAATTGTCTATTTCAGATTAAAGACAATTACAATGCCAATTAGTTATGGATAATTTAACACTAGTTGCTACCATATGTAACATTTCAAATTAGATGTTGCAAATACAATTATTGTAGTTCATCTGAACATTCTATTTTATATATTTATTTTCCAGTGCATTGTAAATAACTATTTTCTAATTGTTACTCTGCACTTCTCTTATTTTAATTACAAGTTTTTCTCCTAAGAAAACAAGCAGGTGTTCTTCACTGGCTGATTGAAATTGTTTGGACATTTCAATCTTCAATGATTTTGTGACATACTTTTGAAGTGGAAAATGGTAGAAAATGTCAATGCAATGATTATAGATATTATTAATGCTTGAGGGAAATTGATATGTGGTGTAAAGAGAGTTCCAAAGTGAAGATACAGGCCAGGAAAAGAAAGGGGGGGAATGTATTTTAAAACATGTGAAACAGATAGATTGAAGTTGTAAGGAAATTATCTTTTGGGATATGTGGAGTGTTTGTACATAACACTCAATATATTGAAAAACATTGTCTACATTATTTTTTTACTTACTGAATTGAGATTTGTCAACTGTTACCATCTCTATTTATCTTCAAAACTATTTTTTCATACTGCCAAAAATGTCAGCTTTGTTTTTAAACAGACAATCTCTGTTTTTTAAAAGTCACTTTATTTTCCTTTGTTGCATAATCATCCTGAAAGGACTAGGGCACAAATAAAGAAAAGGGAAACCACTGGGCTCTTTGGCTGAATACATCTCTGTTTTATGCAAATCCAATTTTATTGCACCAATTCCTTAATCTACAGCCCAGAGGCTCAGCTATTGGTGGGCAAAAGCTGCCCTCACCACAACTGGTCAAGAGTCACACTTATTTGCCCACAGCCTGGCCCATCCCCAGGGAGCTACCAGATACCCTGGACTGTCTTGGTGTCCCCCTGGCTTTGGGCTGTGGAGGTGGGACAGGCCCTGGCAGCCCAGCCACCCTAGGAATCTTCCAGCTCCAGCTCCCAGGGAGCCATCAACCCCTGCTTGAAACCCTTCTCCCTGGGTTTTGTAACTCGCATTAATACGTGACAAAGTGTGTGAGCTAAAGACATGAAAGAACTTCAGAATTAGTGATAAAATTGTAATCATTGAGCACAGAATAGTTAGCAGCTCAAGTATTTAAAAGGAATAGTAGCATAAATGGGTACAAACCCATAGGAATAAAACCCCAGGGCACCAGAAGACAGTAACACAACAACCTTGAGGATGTGCCTGGCCTAAAGAGCCCTTGTAGAGCCTGGCTTGTTTTCACTTGATTGAGCAGTGTCTGAACATTAAAGACTCATTGTGTCTTCCATCAGGGGTTGTGACCATATTAATATTACACTAGCTCATTAGCCCAAGCTGTCAGTTGTGTGTATTAGCCAGTAAATAATTGATTTGTACATTTAAATTTTGTATATCCTATTTATTGACAGTTTGTTTCCAAGCGGTAAAAATAACCCCCAAAAAGTGATCCAGAAGTGGAGTATTAAAATATTTTCAAACCTTTAGGCATAAATTGAGATTGAGTACCACTGATGGTACTGTTCTAATTTGAGCATAGCTGTTTTCATTACAACGAGTAATCTATGTGGATTTATTTGAAATGAAAAAAAAAAAAATCATCTTAATCAATGAAGAACTTTCAATTAGTAATTCTGGGATTTTTTGTTATTTTTTTGATTGCTAGGAATACTAAATTTAAGTTTACTTTAATCATCAATATATTTTAGATAAAAATATTTTATTTTTTCACATAATTTTCTGATTGAAAACATGAATGATTTTTATGGTGTTTATATTGTGTGATGTTTATATTCCAGATAGAATGAAGTTATTATGCTTTCTCTGTCTGAATATTCATGATTCATTATGTAACAGTTCTGACTTTGCTCAAAAATATTCTTCATCTAAACAACAGTCCTTATATTGCTTATGAAACCATATCTCTCTCAGAAGATTTTATCCTACTGGAAATTTTGCATCAGAATAGTTGAGTTGAGCGGTCCAGAAAAGTGAATTAATTCCTTTCTAAGACTAAGTAGATAATTTTTTTGGAATAGTAATGTGATCAACATATGTAAATGAAGGTCACATAGCAATAGTCCTTTCTGTCAGTGACTTAAAACTAAGGTAGTAAATTAATCAAGGATTCAACGATATGGAACTGTTTCACCCATAACAGAAATTTGTGTAGATATAGAAAATCTCTTGCTTGTACTGGAGAGGACAACAAGTGTGAAATTTAACTACGAGAAAACTAATGAAGAGAAAAGAAAAATTCCTATGAACAGTTTTATTTTTATCTAAACTTTATCAAGAATTTAAAAATGTTAACAAAAACACTGGTTTCTTTCTGTCTAATAAAATAAGGAGAAAACTGACTACTGAGAGTGACTATTTGAGAGTCACTCAAATAACAAAAGGACTTGGAAAAGTTTATTGAAACTCATCTTAGGGGGAAAATTAGTTGATCTAATTATTTATTGTATTTTTTTAATCTTTATTCAGTCTGTACATTGCTTTTCTCTACTAAGAATGATTTTTTTTTTAAAACTGTGATTCTTTGAAATAATAAAAAAACAAACAGAAAACAACAAAAGCACCACCTTTTTCTAGAAAGTTATTTCTCTTTCTCATTTTTTCACTCTGTAAGAATGCCTGACAGGATTTATGACCCTCTTATCTTTAGAAAAACTGAAGAATCCATGGTTAACAGTCATGTAAATAAAATGCAAATCTGCAATTTCAAATCTTAGGGGAAGATAAAGGTGAGGTTGAATAACAGTGGACTAGAAAAGAATCTCCAAGAAACCTTTCTGCAGCAAACATAAAACAAATGGCTACCTCAAATATCACAACTTTTATTCTCACCAAAGTAAAAGCTAAAGTCCTTTGAAGTCATTACCTATTTTTTTTTTATTTCAGTAAGACATTTTTATGTTGGTTTCATCTGACTCCCAAACAGAAGACTGAATTGGGATGCCTAGTGGGACTACTAGTGACATTATTGATATTAGCAGCCTTTGCTCTTGAAAGGCTGATCTACCAGTGGCATAATGGATTGACCCATGCCTGCTCACAGTTCAGTGTGGGGTTTTGTGAGTAAATCAACAAGTGAGTGCATGCCTGGGAGTGTGTGAGGTGTAAGTTGTCAATTCAGGATTATAAAATAGACTTCTTACTTTGTCAGCAAATCCTTGATGAGATACTATTCACAGAAATCTGAACTGTGATTATCCTCAGTTTAAAATGGAAACAATGGAATCTGGTCAAACCTTGGAGTTGTTTAGTGTTTATACTTATATATTAGAAATAGGGCCAAACACTGAGGAATTATTTACTGTATGATGCAATTATTTTATATTTCTGTATCTATTTGCATTGATCCATAATATTTTCCTTGAATAGCCACTGATAATTCTTAGTTTTCTAAGTTATTTACACAGGCTTCAGCTCTTAGGTAGCATCTCTCTGATACTGTATATATGCAGTTCTTACAGTCCAGCTATCTTTGATGAAAGCCATTCATAATGATATACTTAAATCAGATGTGCAAACAATCATGTTTCTTCACTTGCTGAAACTTAATCACCAGTGCCTTTCACCTCCCACGGAGATTTACACAAAGATCTAAAAGCTGTTTTATCTTAGCAATGCAAGAGTGGTAAATTGACGGGACATTATCAATCTGCAGTAGATGAAGACCAGGACTGTCATGTTTTCAGATTATGATGCCCTTGTAAATGTCTAGAAAAAGAGAGGAGCAGTGAAAAATCTGATTCTATAAAACTTGCAGTTTTGCCACTCTCTTAATATGCTTGTCACTTTTCTAAATATTTTAATTCTATACTGTAGTTCTAAACTTTTTTTTTTTTTTCTTTTCTTTCACAGTATCTCAGTTTACTTTTGGAACATAGTTATTTGTATAGAACTAGTGAAGCTCCTAATGGAACAGTACATGCAAAACAACGTTAAACATGTTATTTAATTTTATGCCTGTGAATAGTTTAGAAAGCTCATTGTATTGAAACACATGCATACATAAGATAAACATAACATAAGTCCTTAATCCCTTCTGGTTTTTGACTACAATAATTGTTATTCTGAGTTTTACTTATATCTGAGATGATGTCAATTGGTTACAAATACCAACATTATTCTTCTACCTTCCATTTGTTAAATGTCTTCCCATGTGTCACAGCTGCTAAATACTAGCAAATCACACAGTAATTTTATGAAGATGAAGACCTATTCATTTTGGTTAACATTTGGGAACTAACAAAAGTATCTAAACTGACATTGATAGGTCTTATGTCCTTGCTATTATCAGTGGAATGAGACAGGAAACTCAAAGACAGATTCCCATTCTTTTGTAGAGTACTTTGCTCTTCTGAAACAGCAGCTGTTATCCACTGACTCTGTCACTCGTTTCTTTCCCTTTTGTTGTTGCCTGCGGCAAAATACTGTCTTTGTAAGGGCTCCAAACTGATACAATTTTTTCTATCATCTGACCAATCTTCAAAATGCTTTCTTACAACTTTGGTATATATGTTTCAGGATCTCACAAGTGAATAGCACAGGGAAAACCCTACAATCCCATTAACTTTTCCATAAGTGGAAAACTGAGAAGCAGGCATGTACTTTTTCAGTATTTAGCACAAGGAGATGCAAAACTCTTCAGAGAAGTTAGATAAACGTCTCAGCTACAAATCATGCTGTACTGTATTTTGAATTCACCAGTCACATAAAATGGCACATAGTTCTGCTGTTTCTGCTTATCTCCAGACTGTAGATAAACTGATACCAATGAACTTCAGAAAGAAGAGAGGAAACACTGGAAACCTGGTACTCCTATGTCCTGGGAAATTCCATTAAGCTTTAGAAGATACAGATTTCCTCCAGGAATATATTTAAATAGCTGTTATGTTTGTGAAGCTCCATCACCAGCTTCTGCCTGGACACAGCACCATTAAGCACAATTCTCTGTCCGAATCCATCCAACCTGTTCCGTGTACACCAAATGGTCCACCCTTCAAATCCATATCTCCCCAACTTAGCGATCTATTTCAAGACAGAATAAGAGTGTGATGAGCAGAAAAGCAACAATTACCTCCTTTTGCATTGCACAGTAGCAATAAAGTGTCTTCATAAGCTATTCCCAGAAGCTAATGTTTTGTTTATGTAGCAACACTATGGTTGTTTCCTTTAGAAGTCATCTGTCCTGGATCAGGATGTGCCGGTACAAGTCCAAGTGTAGGTTGCAGTTTTGTAGCAGTGCTACCGCTTTGTTACTATAATTATCAGTTCCCTACTTGAGTTCAAGAAGATTGGAGGTCACAGTGATCATGAAAATAGAACATATGAGCTAATGATTTTGAGGGGAATATGTATTTTATTATTTCCTTTTGGTTTGCACTTGTCTACAGAAATACAATCCTAAAGTTTTGTTGAGGAAAATTGTGCCTTATTTTGTTTTTCCCATGCTCCCCTTCTTTTTAACAATCTTCAGTAGGCAATGACTGACAAATTCACTAATTCGTATAATGTTTTAGGAAAGATAGCTTTTTCTAGTCAAAAGAATGAGGTGCCTTCCTTTTGTCCACTTGACCCTGCGAGGAAAAAAAACAAAACCAAAACCAAAACAGAAAAAAAACCCACCCAAAACCAAGTAAGTCTGTATAAAGAAAAGGCCACAAACAGTAAAAAGAACCAAAACTGTGGTTTTCTAAGGAACTCTGAAAGGTCTCACATCCAGTAGGGAATAAAAGAAGCATTCATTATACTTCTCTGCTTTCCTTTGGGCTAGTTCTGCCCTGCCGAATTTGCAGGACCTCTGCAGAAATTGTATGCACTTTTCATTTGTCTTCAATGTTCCTGGCAGCAGTTTTGTAGGACTTTAACTGACTTGTATGCATTTATAATCAGAGGCTTTGTCTTCTGGCTGCATAGGGAAGCCTAATATTCACTCACAGAATATGTTTTTCATTACCACAAAATGAATATGTTCTTTAGGGGATTGTTTACTAATATCTCCCAGCAATGCAATTGACTGAGGGTGTTTTAACTATTCTCTCATGAAAATGAGTATTGTACATGAAAAGTACAGTTGTAAGTATTCAAATATTTTAAAATTCTATCCTTATGTCAAAAAGAGTGCAGCTTCTAAAGAATTTTTTTTTTCTTAGTCTTTGGAATGTTTATTATATACCGATATAAGGAAAAAATATACTCATAGAAATATTAAAATAAATATTTGGATGGATTTGAAAATTGTGAAAACTTTTCTTTAGGCAGATTTCCCCTGGAATTTTGGCTGGGAAATTATTTAATTATTTCAGTGGTCTAGCTCTTTAAACAAAAAACATTAATGCTTTTGAAGGAGACAGATTTTTTTCAGATTTTTGAAGAAATAGTTAAATTAAAATCCTACTTGGAACATGCCAATAATTAATAGTTTATATATCTCCTTCAAAAGTAAGGTAGTTTAATATGACATGACACAAATACAGTGATAACCATGTTATTCTCAAGGACAACAGGATACCTATGAAATTAAAGTTAACAAAGTTAAAGCAAAATTAAACTAGGTTTATATAAACCTTGACAAAAAGAAGATAAGATCTCAAAGTGCTCAAGAAAAAAAAAATCTGATTTTTCCCCTATCTTTTTTTTTTAATAATACCCTTGTTTTAGACACTTATGTTTTAGGTCTCTAGGTCTTAATACTAAAATTATATAAATTAATCAGAGAATTTTAACGCCTGATGTTGGGAAACATCTATAATGATACTTCCACTCTGTTCACTTTTCTTTGAACTGTTCAGGCTTTTTGGTTGATAACAATAGTCAAGATCAAAAACTAACAAGGAGTAATTGCAATACATTCTCTTCAAGTTCTGTACATATTGAAGCAAATTTAATGAGAGAATTGTTTTAACATGGACTCTTCTAATACCTTTTGTTTTCTAGTATTTGTTTATAGAATAGCTATTGGAAATAGCAAATATGCTTAGCAAGGGCAATACCAAGAAATTACTTACAAAACATTCTTTTTGAACCAATTTACCAAGCTCAGTGGGGTTTATGTACCTTTTATATTTTATATTTCTGATTGTTCTTGTCTTTTCTCAAAAAAGTGATGGAAGATTCAAATGCTCTGTCTCCATCTCCTGGCAGACATGAACTGAACAAAAAATGTGGACTGGAATCCATGAAGCTGAAGAATAAAAATTAGGAAGAATTAAATTTTTGTTTCTTGATTTCTTTTCATATTTTCAGCATTTCTAAAATCTATCCAAGTTACTATGATATACAGGAATAAAAAGCAAAGGTAATTTTATGCAGACAAACTAAAACATCCTATCACTTTCACAATAATTCATAGGAGTTTTTTAACACCAATTTTCCATTAGAATAAAATAAGATGGAACCATTTAATGTAGTAGAAAAATTCCAGTTTATAATAAGAGCATTTGAGGATTTGATAATTTTAAAAAACCTTCAAGATTTCATTTCCATTTGTTGATATGCCTAAAAATATAGTCATGCCTTTGCTTTTATCTATCCACCCCTCAGTACCACAGGTATTATCACAGATCGTACTCTAAAGGGCTGTTTATAATACTTTTTTTTAATAAAGAGTAAAATAAAGTTTAGAGTTAGTTACAGCAGATATGTCTTCTTTCATTAAAAGCAAATCTTTATACTGGTTAATACTTGATATACAAATATAATTAACTCTTACTTTATTAGGATTACAAGGATGTCCCCAGTGGTTTAATGTATTGTCAATAGGCAAATTATGAATTTTCAAAGCTTATTCTCCTTGTAGGTCTTCAGTCTTTCCCTAAATACCCTACTAATTTTCTTTATGAGTTCTATTTCAGAACACAGTATAAGGAAGGCAAAATGAATAATGAACATAAGCAAAACATATATTTTACTACAGTAAAGACCAAAACATGTTTATCATAACCAATATGATTGACATTTATATTTGTATTTAAAGTTACAAAACAAGGGAAAGGGAAAAAGATTTTATAGTAGATTTTTTTTCACTTATAAATTATTTTCTTTGAAGAACAAAGAAAATGGAAACAAATTCTGTAGCTGACCTTTACCAGTAAAACTGTGGAGCTTGTTGTCTTTGGGGTATTTAATAAGGAACTGAAAACATGAAAATGCCACTTTTTTATTTAGTTCTCTAAGATGTGTTTAATTCATCTTCTTTGATATTCCTCCTGAGGGAAAAAAAGTCTACCAACCAGGTTAGAACCAATATTTTACTCACATAGAAAGATAGAATTATACTAGCATAAGTTTTACTACTGCCTATCTCAGCTTCAGCTTACACAAAGTACGACAAATAAGCTTTATAGAGACAGACTACCCAGTTTAATGAGTGCTTTGAAGTACGTGGTACTAGAGGAAAGGTTACCTTTAGAAAAGTGTACTACAAATATTGATTTAAGAAAAAGAGATACACTTTAAAATTTATAAATAGGAGGAAAACATTGATGTCTTGCAGAGAGAAAAGTCATGAGCTCATATTTTCTTTAATATTCAGTCAGTATTGCAGTTCTGAAGCTCAAGGCTTACCATATCATCAAATAGAAAATAAGTCTCCAAAGTCACACTTCTATTTATCATGGATAAACACATTCACAGAAACATATTACACAAGACTGTCACTGTCCGACTACTAATTACAAAATGTTAGGGGTCAATTTTCTGAATTAACATTAATGAAAACTCTATACTGTCATTGAACAAAGTGTTAGTGTGTGATAATAACACACCCAGTAAGACTGTAAATCATAGCAATGGAACTCTATTCACACTTACGGTAGGTGCATCATTACTCTGTAACACCTGAACACCTTTCTAAAACACAGTTCCATTATATGAAATACAAGGAATTAAATATAAGTGCACAGAGAATATTAGAATGCTTTCTTATGGTCTACCTTAGAAATCCATTAAAAAAAATATTTTTTTTTAATCATATTGAATGTGTGAAAAGTTTGCAGACTACAAATAAGTGTGTGCTTCTTTTTACCTACCATTTTTACAGATTCATGAATTTTTGTCATATTCAAATTTTCCTGGGATTGATTTTATCTTCCCATATGCCTGCACTAAAAAGTAAAATAGATCAATTGACAGTGCAAAGTTTGTGAATGCAATATAAAGAAACACCAGAGTGGTTGGAGGCTTAACTGTGTTATTTCTCCTTCAAAAGATCAATGAGGCCACAACGAGTGTGATGGACAGCTATTCCATGTAGTTTTCTGTGAATATATATATGAATTTAAATCTTTCCTATGAGTTGTGAAGAAGAAAATAAATTTGGATGTTTATTTATTGTTTAGTATGTGACTTTCAAAGTTTTCACTTACAGTTTGAAAATACTTGTTACCAAGCTTTTCTGTCTCAGTGAGGTACGTACTTTGCTTGCAGAGATATACTGTGAAATGGAAAAACCTTTTCTTTTTGTTTTCATCCCTGATTCAGAGAGCCCAGAGTAAAAGATGGACAATAAAGGTCCTCTTTTGTTAATATTAATTACTATGTATACTTAATGTAGCTAGTATATTTAATACACTTCAATTTTTCTATAGGGTCAGCCTCTGCTGTATTTTTATGTACAATGCAATGAGAGACTTTTTTATTTTATATTTCACTTACCTGCAGAAATATGTATCCACTAGGAAGCAAACTGGGCAGTGACTTCTCCAGCTTCATAGTTCCAGAAGTTTCAGACTGGATTTACACAATTTATCAGAAACAGACCTTGCTCCACCCTGTGTTCATTTATACCTAGCTACAGCCTCATTCAGATGATATAAGTGAATTTAAGATTTGAGTATCAAAGCATTGGCTTGTGCTGAGTTTGCCACTGAACACACAAGTTGACATGTGCCATTTGTCATGTGCAAAGATGACATGGGGACACAGGACAATTCTATCTGATAGGCAAGAAGTTTCACTTTGTTACTCCCTTCATATTAAATTTCTTACTGTAACTGAGCCTAGTCTTAATGTGCTGTTATAAAGGTTTCCACCTCAGAAATCTACATTCCCTTCTTGCCTGGGAAGGTCATGGGAAAGATCCTCCTAGAAGCTATGCCAGGACACATGCAGGACAGGGAGGTGATTTGAGACAGCAAGAACAGCTCCACCAGAGGCAAGTCCTGCCTGACCAACACTTTGGTCTTCTGTGATGGAGTATCTACGTTACTAGACAAGGAAAGGCCTACAAACGTCATTTATTTGGACTTCTGTAAAGACTTTGACACAGTCTCCCAAAACATCCTCCTCTCTGAATTGGAGAGAGATGGATTCAATGGGTTGACTGCTAGGTGCATAAGAAAGTGGTTGGACAGTCACATCCAGAGGGTATTTGTCAATGGCTCAGAGTCCCTCAGGACAACAGTCACATGTGGTGTCCCTCACTGGTCTGTGTTAGGGCCAGTATTGTTTAAGATCTTCATTAATGACCCAGAGCAAAGGTTTGAATGCACCCTCAGCAGATTTGCTGATGACACCAATCTAAGTGGAATGATTGACACACCTGAAGGATGGAATGCCATCCAGAGGGACCTGAACAAATTTGAGACGTATGCCCATGGGACTCTGATGAAGTTTGTTAAGACCAAGTGCAAGGTGCTGCACCTGACTCAAGGCAACCCCCAGCATCAATCCAGGCTGGAGGATGAACTCATTAAGAGCAGCCCTGCTGTGAAGGGGTCGGGGCTGGTGGTGGATGACAGGCTGGACATGAGTTGGCAGTGTGCGCTTGAAGCCCAGAAATTCAACCATATCCTGGCCTGCACTAAAATCAGTGTATCCAGCAAGTCAAGGGAGGAGATTCTGCCCCCTACCCTCTCTGTTGAGACCCCACCTTCAATACTGAATCCACCTCTGGAGTCCCCAGCACATAAAGGACATTGAGCTGTCGGACCAAGTCCAGAGGAGGGCCACCAAGATAATTAGAGAGATGGAGCACCTCTCCAATTGGAATTTTTCAACTTGGAGAAAAGAAGTCTTCAGGGTGACCTAACTGCAGCCTTCCAGTACCTGAAGGGAACCTACAGAAAACATGGAGACTTTTTGTAAGGGCGTGTAGTGACAGGAGAAAGGGCTTTAAACTGAAAGAGAGTAGATTTACATTAGATATTAGGAACAAATTCTTTACTGTGAAGTTAGTACTGTGAAGCACTGGTACAGGTTGCCTAGCAAGGCTGTGAATACTCCATCCCTGAGAGTGGTCAAGGTCAGGTTGGATGGGGCTTTGAGCAACCTGGTCTAGTGAAAGATGTCTCTGCCCATGACAGGTGGTTGGAAGTAGATGGTCTGCAAGGTCCCTTTCCACCCAAGCTGTTCTATGATTCTATGATGATTCTACAATCATCACCAGTAAAATGATTTTTTTTTTAATTTATATTTTATAGAAGCTGATTCCTTCATAAGTTTGATGATTGGAGTTTGACATCACAGTGTTTATGCAGTTTTGAGGGAACTTAAGTTCCTACAGACCTAGATGAGAACTAAATAATGACTTCAATGGCACTAGTGTTTCCGAAATTATGGGCATATATCCTTAAAGAGAAAAATAGGTACCTATGTATATTTGAGGACCTGAACATTAGTTATACCTAGGAAAGGCTGACACTATTAATTAGAGTCCATGAGTGCTTTAAGTAAATGCTAGATAAAAGTAACAGATTATTACCCAAGATTGAAGATAACATGCCATTATTTTCCTTGAATATACATAATTTTCTGTTCTGTAAATCCAAAGGCAATGTGTTTTGGTTTAGTTTTTTTTTTTTTAATAGTTTTTACAAAAAAAGAGAAAAATATGATTTGGTTATTGTATTTGTGAATATAATAAACACAGCATCATTTTATATTCATTATATTTTTGTCCTGATTCTTTGCCAAGACATTGAGTTTACAGGGATTCTTACTATTATTGTTTGAAAAGCAGCACTGAAATTCTTGCTTCTCTGCTTTCATGATAGGCTGTGACACCCCTACTTACAATGTGTCACTTTCAAAGGACATGCAACAGACCTTCTAGACAGAGTTTATATCCAGGATCTGCAAAGCTGTCAGAACTCCACAAAATATAGAGTACAAGGGCACTTATCTCGATAACAGAAAGCAAGAGAAAATACTGGCCATATGACTGTATGATAAATGACTGTGATAGATTTTCCTTCATTTAGTTCTGGGGGTAATAGGGATATGAAGGTTGTACAGCCAGGTGACTGCTTACTCATTGTATAATGCAGTTAATGAGCTGCATTTCTGATATTAGTATAATCTGTCTGGTTCATAATGTACTATAGCACATGCATTATTTCCCTGAATGATTTATGGGATCTCTATTATGTTGTAATGCATTTCCTAGGGCAATAGATGAGATGCATTATCTTGTGTTTCTTACCATAATGTAGTTTTGTACATCAAAAGGGTAGTTGGCTTATGAACACCATATTTTATTAACCAATGAGAATGATTCATTAATTAACCATTTCCTTTTCCTTGTTATAATCTTCTAAGTAACTCTAAACCCTTTTTTATTATTTACAATACTTGTTAATTAATTTGTATGCACCATTCTATAGCAAGCTATTTAAATATTAGCTTGTAGGAATACAATGCTACCTTTTAAAAGAAAAAAAATAAATTGTTGAACTTTTTTCATTCATTCATGACCAATTCCTAGTCTAGACAAATTTCCTAAGGAAACAGGTCTTGTCCTAAAATTTTACATTGGTGTGCCAGTGTCTGGCAAGGAGATAGATCTCAAAATTGTTAAATTTCCTCAAGTTTTGTGAATATTAGTAACTGCTGCTAGTTGAAAGACACTGTATGTAAACTTAATATGATAACTAAATTTCTCCTTTTCCCTGTTGAAAATGTGTGACTTATTCATCAGCACTATCACAAATAGACAAATTACTTATCTTTTGACTGAGGGAATGCTGTGGAAGAGACGTAGAAAGAATTGGGGAATTAAAGGGAGAAGAAGTCAAAGCAAGGGAGGAAAAGACAGGCCACTGTGAGGCAAAGAAGGTATTTTACTGTCAGGAGCTTTTAGGAATAGGCAACAGAGGTCAAGTTATTATAGTAAGGGGATGTGATAGAAAGAGGGGCAAATGAGATACAACTCGAGATAAAACTGGTTTACTCACAGGCTAAATATATATATATATATATTCACAGAATGTCTTGGATTGGAAGGAATCTTAACAATCATCCAGTTCCAACCACCTGCCAGGGGCAGGGATGCCCCCCACTAGATCAGGTTGATCAAAGCCTCATCCAACTTGAACAGTTCTAGGGATGAGTTATCTGCAGATTTTCTAGGTAACCTGTTCCAGTACCTCACCACCCTCACAGAAAAGATTTTTTTCCTAACATGTAATCTAAGGTGTCCCATCTCTAAACCTCTGGATTTGGTTATTTTAAACACAAAATTACTAAGTGGGGTACAGTAACTATAAGCAGAGATCTTAGAACAAGTCAGCTGTCAGTGTCCTGCTGTTTCAGTTCTTGTTTCAGTTCTGCACTTGTCTGAGAATGTTCCGGGTCTTAGAGAAATCCCCCAATTTGTCTTCATCCTATGGGCAACTTGCTTGTTTTTGTGGTTTGTTTTTGTTTGTTTGTTTGGTTGGTTTGGTTTGGTTTTGTTTTTTTTTCATTCTGTCCAGCATCAGATATTTCTCTGAACTACACATACTCCACTGTTCTTGAGTAACATTTAGCCTTTGACTTCCCACTGATGAAATTGTCAGGTTGTTGTTGTGTTTTTTTTTTTTTTTTCCTAGTTGTGTTGTTTTAATGAACCACTACACACTTCTTGCATATAAACTAAAATGTTTTTGAAATATGGTCTTTCTTAGATCTACTGCTTCTGATGGGTAATAGTACAAATAACCGTAAGATTTTCATACAATTCAGTCAAAACGAGAGTTCTCTGGGATGCATTATCAATTCAATTGTACAGAAGCAAAACCTTTTGCCATACTAAAGTAGATTAAGTGAAAAGTGTTTAAATATTTGGTAAGTTGTTTAAATTATAAAAACTGAAGTGAATATTTTTATACCCATCACGAGATTAGCAAACCCAATCTATTAAAGATGTCCCTGACCATGGCAAGGTCATGGATGAAACTAGATGAACTTTAAACGGCCCTTCCAACCCAAACCATTCTATCATTCAGTGATGCTATGATTCTATAATTTTATTTATCACAAGTCAGTCTCTGAATCATAATTTATCATATAAATAGACTGATGGTTAACAAACATAATCTGTGTTTATTTTGATCACACAAAAAAAGTACAGTTGGGCAGTGTTAGGTTAACAGTTGGACACAATGATCCTAGAGGTCTTTTCCCACCTTAATAATTCTATGATTCTATTATTCTGTGTATTTTATGTATTTGGTAAATGTATGGATGAAAATTAAGAAGATGTGCATCAGGTTCTCTCATGATTATTTTCATTATTTAGTAATACAAAAATGTCACTTCTAAAAATTCCTAGTGAGAAACTTTAGAAACTGCCAAATCTCTGGATTTATTTTGAATATTGTTCTGCCACTTACAATTAGATTGTTATGAAATCAGGAATTTCCAGTATCACACAGTATCATCAAACGTCATGAATTGAGATGTAGGGCTTATACTAGTGAAGAAACTGAAAAATAAACATTTAATCCACTCATTTGTAGTGATATGCACTTCTAAGGGAAATGCAGTCTAATTTTATACAATAATATAAATAAAGGGCATTTTATCAATTTTTAACTATTCACTCTCTTGATGAGATGTACATTTTCAATAAGATAATAGAATGGTTTGATTTCCACAACAGTTTTATTTTTTTTTTTATCTTACAGAAGCAGAGAAAAGGTAATACAGTAAATTCACTACAGATATATGTAAATTGCATGTTCATCATTACTAAAAAATGCCCAGCAATAATTTGTTCACATTTTTCTCCCTTGCAAATTTAAAACTGTGATAATAACTATAGTATATCCAAAACGCCAAATATGTCACGAAATGAGATTCCACTGAATGATGTCAGATTTTATTGTATATTTACAGACTATGAAATCTTTCAAATCCAATCCCAAAGCAAAAAGACACAGATATGTACAGCATACATATATTTAGACAGCTACTAAGTTCAACATTTGTCTTCGTTTCCCCAGAAGAGAAGACAGAAAAGAAGTTTAATACTATTTCCAGAGGTTAGCATACTCAGCCTTTGGTGAACAAAGTGAATGAGTTCCAGAATAAAGAACACTCACAGAGAATTGCTCTTTCACTTGGCTTCTCTTAGAAAACCTTTCATTTGGGGGGAAGCAAGTGGGGACTCGATTTTGCTGCAAAGAAAGAGGAGTCCAAGTTAGACTTCAGAAGCAACTTGCTATCTGATTTGGCCTAAGAAATTTTATTTTTAGATCTTAAACTTCTGGGAGCAGGTACTAACTTCTGTTACACATTAAAAAAAAAAAAAAAAAAAAAAAAAAGAAAAAAAAAAAAAAAAAAAAAAGGTTTTGTTCTTCAAGGAAAA
>JAWWMO010000121.1:93920890-93948258 GCA_035047845.1 Dendrocincla fuliginosa
TTCAGAAATACTGGCTTTTATCCTGTAGCTGAAAACTGTGCTGATACTGGAGAGATTTTCCCTTCCTTTTCCTTTTCTTTTTTTCCTTTCTCTTCACTTTCTTTCTTTTCTGTATATTTTCCCTTCTCTTTTCTGTCCCTGATTTTAAAAGAAAGTATCACTAAAACAATGCATTCCTCAATATATAGAAAACAACATTCTACGTGATCTAAAGAATCTCAATTAAAGTGAGATATCCATCAATTGAACAAAGCATTTCACTGTGCAATTTTAGCTCTAACTTTAAATCTGATATTAATTAGTACTAATTTAATGACCTCACAGCAAACTCCCTCATTAATGCAGGATCAGTTACCCAAGAGCTCTTTATCTTGCTTATTATTTTTTTATGTAATGCTTATATGCATAGAGCAAGTTTTGTATTTAACTAATGGGAATCCATTTACATACCAAGATATACATACAGATTGAACTAGAGGAGTTTAAGTGTAGCACAACTGGGAATAGTTTTGTGATTTGTAAATTTCTTCCTAGTAAGGACTCCATCACACTTATCTCTCCTCACTCTTTCCAAAAAAACTAGGGTTCTCCCTCTTTTCTATTTTTTTTTTTTAATTTCTCATTTTATACACACCTAAGTATTTAGGATAGAGTCATAAACCTTTTTTTCCTAGTCATTCTCTGGGAACACCTTAGAAGTAGTATGTCTGAATTTCTAGTCATCCCTTACTCTGTTCACATAGGTCTGTATCAGTGTCTCCTATTATTTTAGCAGATATTGAACAGATAAAAATGTTGGATATATTTTTAAATATGCCACAAACAGAATTGCAGTCACCTTGCTCATTCTTCTGGCTGACCATAAACAATTGGTGATAGTTAGCTCAAAGTAAACAGCTGTTAATATGAGAATTATGACAAAAAGATAAGCGTATCAGCATGTAAGCTGGAAGATACTTTATTTTCTGTTAGCTTAATGCTTCCTCTGACAGGATATTATAACAGAATTTTAGTTGTGATCTGATCATTTAGACAGATTGGGAAAGGTCACAGTCCCAGATAACATTTGGGACTGACTTTTTCCCTAGTAAAACCTCTGACTGTCTCCATCATCAAACAAGTAAATACATATTTGTGGAACAGAACTAGAGTGGGAGGAATCTACTCTTATGTGTGAAATCCTTTTCAGAATTATAAAGGAAGATTGACACAAAATAAGTTTTCTCCATTCTAAGCCTAGTGCAGATACTCTGAAAGTCTTATGTTTATTGGAAATGCCTGGGTGAACAACATAGAAATGTATACAGTTTTAAAATCAGGAAGCAAGGCTAATGATCTTTATTTTGGCACTGCCTGCCAAATTAGAAAAAAACATCATTCAAGTTAGGTTTTTGAAAAGAACAGAAAAACATTTTTTTTCCACTAACCTGACAGCCTTGTACAAAAAGGGAACTTGACTCAGAATAAATTTAAAAGAAGAGCAAATAAGGCTAGACAGTTGCAGTATAACTCTCTAGAAAAGAACATTCAGAATTTTAGGGAGAGGCAGAAGTATGTTGAAAACATTGACAGTTCCTAAAGAAAGCTAAACCACCAAGGGCACAGTCGCAAAGAAGAAGCAGCAGTGTGAGGTAAGAAAAGGTCAAAAGTTCTGACATTCACACTTAAATGAGCATACCTGGAAGGAAACTTCCTTTGATATTAAAAGAGATTGATTAGAGTTTGTCAGAATGTATACAACAAAGCATATAAGACCCAATGATGTTTTATAAGAAGGAGTTTTGAGGTCAGACGTTACAATACCATGTCTTTGTGCTACATACCTGACTGCAGAAATACAGCAGACACTGCTTTAAATGTTGACAGGCACTTTGGCTAATTTATAAACATAGAGGGAATACATGGAAAAAACCCATAGGATTTATAGTACTAATATCCTCAGGAAATATGTAATTAATAAAGTAATATGAAATTATTACATGCTTGCCATAACTAAATACTTTGGAAAAAATTAGACATTGATACTTTACTTTTATATTCTAATTATTTTTCAGGTAATGGTTTTTTTCCCCATTCCTAAAACCAAATAAAATCCAACCATTTTTCAGCTTAAAATGTTTTTGAGAGAACTCACTGCATATCGACTTTAATTTTATTCCTATGTTATTTAAAATTATGTCTTAATTTGACACATTTAAAAACCCAAAACACATTCAGCTGCTGGAGTTTTTTCTTCACATTCTTTTCAACAGGCTAGCCCTGTCTGCTCTCACATTACCAACACAGCAGCCTTCTGGATGAAAAGTAGGCAGGGCATTACTACGCTCTCAAGTACTGCTCTTTCAGAACAGCAGGGACATAATTTTGAGGATTCTGATTAAAAAAAGAAAATCCAGCAATCAATGATATAGACCATTTTTCACAACATTATGAGCCCTAGAGTCTTATAAGTCTTCTAAGTCCATAGCTGTTTCTTAGTACAGACTTGCCTAACATTCACAATGTTGAAATGTAGGCAACTGAGGAAGCAATAGACTCAGGTTGTAGTTTCTTAAGCAGTAGGTTTCATTTCATTTAAGCAGAGACAGTTAAGAGAAGCATGAGCTTTGTTATTGCTGAATCCATCCCACTGGGATTCAGAAGATAACTACTTCAAGAGCAGTGTATGCTTCTCCCTGCATATGAATGAAGCACTGCAGAGGATAACAAAAGGTTTTTCCTCAATACCTATCAGACAAGAAGACTGCATGAAGTACATCTTGATGGAAAGCAAGCATATTTTTTGCTACATTAATTAAGAGGAAAAACTGTCCCAATAATTTTTTTCACTAATAATTAAAATATAACGGTACAATAATTATATTATATAAAATATATCCCTGATTGTTATAACTGAGGATGTTAATGACATATGCACTGGTAATATTGTCTGATCCTTTTTGGCTTGCTGTGTCAGAGGTTGCGCTACTCTATTTTTTCTTTGTATTTTAATATAGAGAATAAAGAAATACCTAAAGGACAAAGGGTACTATTGATAGTGATATTTAAATAACTTCAAAGGTGAATAGAGTGAATCTTCAAAATGGTACTACATTTTTTTCTAGATGAAATAATGTTGGTTTTGTCATTTGAAAGACAAAAGATAATTTCTAGGATTTTTTTTCCTTGCATCAAAACTCCGAAGATCAACCTTTGGGTTTTGCTTCAAAAAAACCCTAAAGTATTTATTTTGCTTGTGTAACAAAAGTTCTGGTGTTCTTTACTTAACTATTTCCAGATGCTTTTTACTTAGCTATCTACATGTGCAGCTGTTATTTGGTTTAATTAAATGTGTTCTTTTTAGGCTTATATGGTCAAAAAAATGATCACTGTGATTAAAATCTGAGTGACCTATATTTAAAAAGAATTATCTGAATTTCTTCCTTGAACTTTAATATAATGTATGCATAATATTTCATCTGTTTATCAGAGCACTAAATGTCAATAACTTGTACCCCAACAATAGTGCTTGCTATTATCTGTTCTGTTTGAATGTTACTTTATAATTACCATCTGTATTTTGTAATACTTATTGGCATATTAACTGTGCTATTTCAGAAACACCAGAATATGCATAGATGAAGCATATTTTAGTCTTCCTGTTCTAGAGTCAAGGTTCAGATCTACAGAAAATACAAATGTATATAGAACAATGATAAAAAGACTGTCCATCATATCATACCCTCCAAAGAAAAGTAAATTGAGATGAGGTGTGAATAGTTGCATTGTGTATCTGGACCACAGTTGAAGTTTGTAAGGTAATGACAGCATTTGTAGAGGAATGTTGCACATAAATTCCAGAACACCACAACAACCCCAGACCCGTTTTTCAGGCAATATATTTATGGGATTAATAAATGACATATAATCTTTGCACATGGAAATATCTTGTCCTAATATAGTAAGGTTATTAAGGGATAGGAGTAAAGAATCTGTATTAGATAATTAATAACTAGACTTTAAGATTCTTTATACCTCCTGGTTTTAGCTCTTAAAGGTAAAAGGCACTAACAGTAACTTGAGGCTCCCGGCTGCCAGCGCACTGATGACTCATATTCAGCTTGCCATTGACCAAGAATTTGAAATCCCTTTTCATGGCACTGCTTTCCAGCATCTGAACTGACATTCCTGCTCTTCTGAAGTTTTCCTGTCAATAGCTGATATCAATCCTCAAAGTAAGGAGTTCCCTGTTCACTCTGAATTTGGGCTCATTTAATTTTGTATTTCATTTAATAAAAGACTTATGTTGCATCTACAGAAAGAGATGGACCTTAAATCTCTTTAAAAATCGCAACAGGAAGGTTTTTGTAGACACTTTCTCTCTTTCCCATTCCTCCCTTGTTCTCCTTACCATTCTTTTTCTTACTCCTTCTTTATCTCTTTCACCTTTTAAGCAACTGGATTATCTGATAACTCCTTTTTCGTGTTAGTAAGTATAGTTTCTCACTAACGTAATTTTGTATTGATGAAGAAAAGACTGGAGGAAACATAATCTAGTTTCTTAATTTGGGCTGCTTCTTATTCACCAGGAATTCAAGATTAAACCTACATAGTATTTCCTCAGTGTGTTCCTAATATGTTCCCTTTGTTTTACTAATCTTTATAGTAGCTGCCTGGCTTTTTAATAATGCAGTGAAATTTACTTTTTAAAATGTTACTCCTGCTTCTCTTTATTATCACTCTGCTTTTCTACTCAGCATGGGGTTCTTTGCAGCATAGGCTGTAATTATTTTTTTCTATAAAGAGAAAACAGATATTCTTAAGAAAGACACAAAGTGGAATAAAGAAAAATAGAGTGGTATATGAATACAATTATAAAAGTTTAAATTTTTCCAACTATATGAATACAATTATAAAATTTTAAATTTTTCCAACTAATTATGTCATGCGTTATCGGAAACTGCAATGAAATTTCATACTGAATAAGAAAAAAAAAATGGGTTTTGGAAAGAGCTTTTTTTAAATAAAAGACCTTTCTTTTGAAAATATTTTTTCTACATTCTTTCCTATTGCATATTATGGTTCTTTTCTGTACACTACTGTGTCTGAATATTTACAAATGCTAAGTTCCTCACTACTGTACATGTAGCAGCTATTAAAGATGTTTAGTCATCAGAACAATAATGGATATCCAGAAATGCAAATAAGCTTGTCAAGATTTACACTGTTGTGAATATGTTGCTTGTCAGAGTATCATACAGATCTGTTTTTTTCAGTAAACAATTCAATGCCTTTTAAAATAATGTTTTAAAAAAACTGGATGGCAACTTTATGGAACAGATCATAAGGGACCCAATTCAAAAAGTTGCCCTCCTTGATCTGTTGCTTGTCAAGAGTGGATCTTGTGAGCAAAGTGGAGATTGGTGGCCATCTTGGCCACAGCGAACACAAAACCATCGAGTTTAAAATCTCTGATGACATGAGGAAAAGTGCCAGCGAAACCTCAGCTCTGGACATGAGAACAGAATTCAGGCTGCTCAGGGAATTAGTAAGTAAAGTCCCCTGGAAAAAATGTTTTTGCATGTGCTGGGATCCATCAGTGCTGGTAACTTTTCAAACATCACCTCATGAGAACACAAGAGCAGGTGATTCCCACATATCAGAAGTCAAGCAGATGAGGCAGAAGCCAGTTTGGCTGTGCAGGGATCTTCTCTTGGAAATAAGGAAAAAAAGGAAGGTGTATGCCCAGTGAATGCAAAGTCAAGTGACAAGGGAGGAATACAGAGATGCTGCTTGATGCTGTAGGGGGAACATTTGCATGGTCTAAGCCCAGATGGAGTTGAAGCTGGCCAGAAATGCTGGGGACAATAAAAAGAGTTTCTTTCCATTATGTTAATCACAAAAGGAAGTGTAGAAATAACATGGGCCCATTACAGAATGAGGATGGTCACCACACTAACAGGGACAGAAATGAGGCAGAGGTGTTTAACGCTTTCTTTGCTTCCGTCTTTTACACCCACGATGTACCAAGGCAGTCTCAGTGCCCTGAACTGGAGGACCATGGGTATGAGAAGGATTAACTCCCAGTTAACCCTGAAATGTGCAGGATTTGCTTCTCCAGCTGGACCCCTAAGTCTATGGAACCTGATGAGATTCATTCCAGAATCCTCAAAGAGCTAGTTGA
Organism: Dendrocincla fuliginosa; assembly: GCA_035047845.1. Taxonomy (NCBI): domain Eukaryota; kingdom Metazoa; phylum Chordata; class Aves; order Passeriformes; family Dendrocolaptidae; genus Dendrocincla; species Dendrocincla fuliginosa. The sequence goes on from JAWWMO010000121.1 coordinate 93,927,054, forward strand.
TGTCATTTCAAAACCTCTCTTGATGATTTTTCAGTGGTCTTGGGAATCCAGAGAGGTCCCAGCTGAAGATGGTCCCAGTTTTCAAGAAGGGCAAGAAGGAGGACCTCAGAGACTACAGGCCTGTCAGTGCTTGATAAAATCATGGGGAAGATTATTCTGAGAAGGGTTGAAAAATACCTGGAAGACAATGCAGCAATCAGTTATAAAAGCCAGCATGAGGGGAAAGTCCTGCTTGTCAAACCTGATTTCCTTCTTCAACAGGATAACCCACCTAGCTGATCTAGGAAAGCCAGTAGATGTAGTTTTTTTGGACTTCAGCAAAGCTTTTGATACTGTCTCTCACGGGATCCTTCTGGACAAATGTCCAGCACATAGCTGGATAACCATCTCACACGAGGGGTGAGCAACTGACTCACAGATCAGGCACAAAGAGTTATGAATGGGGTAACTTGAGACTGGAGACCTGTAACTAGTGTGGTCCCACAGGGCTCCATCCTCAGCCGAGTGCTCTTCAGCATTAACAACTTGGTTGCAGGACTTGAAGGAATACTAGGCAAGTTTGCCAACAACACTATATTGAAGGCAGGGAGGCCCAGAAGAGAGACCTTGACAAATCAGAGAGATGAGCAATCACCAACCATAAAAAGTTCAACAAGGGGAAGTGCCAGATTCTGGACCTGGGATGGGGCAACCTCAGTTGTTTATAGACTGCAGAATGAGAAATTAGAGAGCAGCACATAGGAAAGGTATCAAGGGATCTTGGTCAACAGCGAGTTGAGTATGAGTCAGCAGTGCCCTGGCTGCCAGGAGGAACAACTGTGTCCTGGGGAGGCATCAGACTCTAGCTGGTCGAGGGAGGGGATTGTCTTCCTCTGCTCTGCACTTCTACGGTCTCACTTCAAGTCCTGTGTGTGGTTTGGGGCACAAAATAAAAATAAAAAAAAAATACATGAAGCTCTGAGAGAGCATCCAGCAGGGCCATAAGGATGGTGGAATGGAAGCCTTATAAAAAGAAGTTGAAGTCACTTGGTTTGTTCAGTCTGAAGAAGAGGAGACTGAGGGGAGACCCCATTGCAGTCTTCAGAATTCTCACAAGGGGAAGCAGAGGGGCAGGTACTGATCTCTTCACAAGGAGGTTTAGGTTGGATGTCAGGAAAAGGTTTTTAGTCCAGAGGGTTGTTGGGTAGTGGAACAGGCTTTCCAGGTCACAGCATCAAGCCTGTCCAAGTTCAAGAAGCATTTGGGTAATGCTCTCAGGTACATGGTGTGACTCTTGAGGTGTCCTGCACAAAGTCAGGAGTTGGAATTGCTGATCCTGGTGGGTGTCTTCAAACTCAACAAATTCCATGGTTTTATGATTCTATGATTTTATGATTCTATGATTTATGGTTTATTAATGTGAATTTTATGTCATGTGTCAGTTCCAGGGAAAATGAATTTAAATATTTTACATTTAAAGAGCTGTTTTAAGGATCACATCTTTTCATATTGCATAGAATTAAGCATATTGTGAGTTTCTATTTAGTCAGTTATTATATAATTTGTATCACTATCAACTATTAATTTGTCCTTTTATAATATCAATTAAAATATTATTTGACATACATATAACTGTTCATTCATTTTCTGATGGTTGGTGTTCAATTGTATGCTGGAGGTGAATTTGATCCAATATTTATAACCCATCTGAGAACACAAGCTCTCATAGAGGGAAGGTCTACAAAAATGTTTGGTGAATGATGTTAGCAACACTAGTGAAAAAAGGATGATTCACAAGTCCTTGAGTACTTTTCATCTAAGTAATGTTCTTGGCAGGGTGAACACTTGTCTGATTTGCAGACCCGACAAATGACTTTGAAATGTAACCAGGGTCTAGTCTGCTCAATGAAGCATATATTATTCCTTCCTATTCTCTATAATGGAAGAATTGCTGCTTGAATGGTTTCCTCAGCTTAATCAACAGATCAATCTTCTATACCTTTCTAGTGCCAGACAATTTACATTTATACCTTAACTTTCTTTCATTGTTCTCCACAATTTAGATGCAGCTTCGACTTTCTTTTGTACCATCATTACATAATGAGATAATGCATATCATTAGTGCTTAGATCCACTTTCATCTTGACTTGAAACTTGAGATATTTTTTAAAAGTAGCTATGTACATGATTTGACAGATAAACCAAATGCTCTTATACTTTAAAGACAGAAACATTTGTGCAACTATATATATATATATATTTAAGTATGTTCTTGTGTGTTTGATTAAACTATATCTTCTGGCAAAGAATGAAAAACTTCGGGATAAAAAATGATGTTTTACTAGGTCTATAATGAAAAGCAATCTCAGACATTAACTTACAACAGCAGCTTAGACAGCTGGCCATTTTACAATTGCAGTGGCAATATCTTAATTCATCATAAAGTCTTATAAGCAATATTGTAGACTTTCACTGCATTTATTCATTATGACCCTCAGAGGTACAAATGACGCATGAAGGAAGAGACCATCAACATGGCAGGAAATGGTAATTTTAAGCTACAATTTGGCCATAGAACTACAGATTGTTTGGGAAGTCAGTACCTCCCATAAAATAATTTAAGGCACTGAGATCTGCTTTTATTTAATGGATTCCTTTCTTGTGCTGGTTACAGACTGTTGCACAGCTCAGAGTTATTTAGAACAGCTGTATTTGTTGTGCTATGCTTCCAGTCAAGCACATGCCCAACTGATATACGAAGTGGGAGGATGTATTTAAAGACACATAAAGTCGTTCTGTTTCTTAGTCCCTATCCTCCTAGAGTCCTGTATCTTGCTAAAATACATAGCAAATACGGAAAGATGGATATTCCTAATACACAATTCCTTCTCAGGTTGTCAGACTTCAGAAGATGGAAATTTTAAAATATGCCAGTCAGATGCTCTCGGTGCCTATCTGCCTCTCACAGACAAAGGTACACAAGCAGACTGGTAAATGTAACTTGTTTTGGCAATGCCATTTGTTTCCTTTCATATTTATTATCCACTTAGCTTCTAAACCACCTCTAAGTTTCATATATTCTTGTTTTCCTACACAGAGGAATTAGAATGTTTTTTTCTGCATTATTTTTTTTTTCAAATGTATTACATTTATGCATTCATGTTCCAGATTTCATTTTTCTAATTTAATTTAGCTATTTTTTGTGTTTTCTAAAAAGTCCAAAAGAATAATATAAACACCAGCATTACCACTGTGACAGAACAGCTTTTGCAAAAATGACAGTAATTTTTAGCTGCTATCTAGGAATTTGAAGTTGTCTGTTTATTGTTAGCAGATTCTTGCCTTCTGAGTAATCTTTCTAGTCACATGCTTTATATATAGGCTTTAGCTCATGGTACATTTCAGACTGTACACACCTGTTTCTGTAATAGTTTCAGTAACTGCTCCAGTAACATTTCTAAAGAACATCTTTCTAGTTGGAAATCATCATGCTTCAGCTCCAGTTACCAGATCTTTTAATATTTCTTACTGATACACTAAAGATCGTTTTACCTGAAAGCTCTTCCTCAGTAGAATGAATGTACCAGGAAACAGAAATCTGACTTACACCCCATAGTTATTTTATGTTTGAATCTGCTAACAAAAAAGGTTCATTTGCTAAATCAGTACTAACAAATAAATAGAATCTGTATAAACTATGGAGTGATTCCTGTCAATTACAGAACATTAAAGTATTATTCTAAATATGTAGAGGGTGCAAATACACCACAAATGTCTAGAATCCCACACTGCTTTGTGAACAATGGAATCAGAAAGAATAGTCTCACTTAACATCAAGAAATTGCTTATTCAGTGATTTTTCCAACAGTTCTACCTCTATTTTGTGAAAATAGAAAGAGGTTTCTTTCTATAAAATTCTATAATGTTAGTACGGTACTTTTCCTTATAATTTTGTTTTAATTGCTAATTAGGATCAATTCAAACATAAGACACTCCCTTCCCAATACCCAAACCTATCCTTTAAAATGATATCTTTTAAGAAAACATTGTTAGTAATTAAGATGAAGAGATAATGGATCAAAAAAGATGTACTGTAGAAACCCATTAAATGTCTCATGATGATCTCTTCAGCTACAATTAAGTGGAATAAGTTCTGAAATTCTTAGTACAAGAAAGGCATGGACCTGTTGGAGCAGGTCCAGAGAAGGGCCCCAAAAATTATTAGACAATTATCATCAAGAAGGGCTGAGAAAGTTGGGGTTGTTCAGACTGAGGAAGTGAAGGCTTCAGGAAGACTTTGCTGCAACCTTTCAATACTTAAAGGGGAATTATAAGAAAGGAGGGGACAGATTTTTTAGTAGGACCTTTAGTAATAGGACAAGGGGTAATATTTTTTTAACTAAAAAAGGGTAGATTAAGACTAAATATAAGGAAGAGATTTTTTATGATAAATGTGGGGAAGCAGTGGAGCAGGTGCCCAGAGGGTGGTAGATGCCCCATCTCTGGAAACAGCCAAGATCAGGTTGGTTGAGGATCTGAGCAATCTGATCAGGTTGAAGATGCTCATTGCAGGAGGAGGTGGACTACAGGACCTTTAAAGGTCCCTTCCAACCCAAGCGATTCTATGGTTGTGTAATTCTGTGAAGACAACCAAAATCAGGCAGGTTTTGTTTGGTTTTTTTTTTTTTTTTTTTCTGTTTGTGGGTTTGCTCGTTTTATTTTTATTTCCTCTGGGGAGACACTAGTCTATAATTTCACCTGCTTGAATTAATTTAAAAACCCCTCATACGCACTGTACTGATTTTTTTTAGCATACTTACCACCATGTTTAAGTGTTTCTCAGACAGTACTGTCTACAATGCCCTTCCTAAGTTCTAAAAAGTTCTGATTGCTATGAGATATCTGATAAATTGTTAGCAATTCTGTAACCAAATTAAAATGAAATTTGTTCTAATACATGAACCAATCAATATAACAAGTTTTCTTTCTTAATGGATTTCCCTGTTTTTAAAACTATGAAGTATTCACAAAAGGATGACTGAAAAAAGAGTATTTTGACTCTTGTGATTGTTATTATGCATATGAGACTGCTACTTCAAGTTACAGTGAAGATATAATTTTTCCATATGTTTAGGCTCATTATAATTTTAAAACAAAAAAAAAACAAACAAGACAAATCTGATTACTATGTGAAATATTTCAGAGGTACTCTGCTGATAAATTTAAACTGAAGGAAACTGCATTAATCTGCAGTCTTGGAGAACACCTCATCATGTAAGAAGGAAGGCTTGTTATTCCCCAAGCAAATTATTTTTTGCCTTGAATCCCACCAAATAGTCTTTTTTTTTATGATTACAAATTTTGACCAATGCACTGGGAACTGTCTATAAGAAGAAGCTCAAAGAGCATCGAAAGATCCTCAAAAATAAATATTCTTTTCTGTCCACATATATACAATGCTGTATGGCATTTTCTGTGAAGGACAACAGACAGAATCTTAGTCAGCACAAAATTTGATAGTCAAGACATTTTTTACGTACATGAATGTCTTTAATCAAGTATGGGATTCTTTTAAAAGTGTTTTAATTGTACCTTCCAGTAATATGCACTAAGTCAGTCTGTAATGGACCTAACAGACCTAAAAGTAGGTTCATAGAAATGAAGACAGGCTAAAGACAGGCTTTTCTCCTCTGTGAACCTCACACTGAATAAGTTTTCTAGAGAATATGAGCATTTTAGCCATACTGACTGAAGGAACTGTCACAGTATGTCTAAATTTAAGCTACATGATGATGTCAATGGTGACATTTCTGAATAAGTATTCTTTACTAAAGGTTCTCAGTATTTAAAATGCATTTTAAAAAAAATAAACTAATTTCAAATAGGTTTTGCTTAATTTCTCTACTGGCCACACTGTTTGGATTAGGATTTGCAACTTTCACAGGTAGCTGTTTGGTCTCTTCTCAAATGAAAGAAATGCAGCCAGAATAACAGCACTTATAGTAGGAGAAATAGATTTATCTGAAATAACTGAAGAATCTATTAATTATCTTATTTTCTTGAGAACATGGAACAATATAAAGACCTTCACCATTTGTGCAGTAGAGAAATCTGACAGAAGTAGCTATACATAAAAAGGGATCTGTAATTTAAATGGAGAAAAAAGACCATACCTTTGTATAGACAAACTCATTTTTCCTCTAAAATGCACCTGTTCCTTCTGCTCCTGCAAATGGTATATCCTTTCCTTTTATTGTGTATGAACTATATGACTTTTCCAGTGTGCTTTGTGATTTTATGATTGAATTGATGCCTTAAGATTTTTATTTATTTGTAGATTTTAATATAGCTCTATATTTTCTCACTCTTAAGGTGGCCTCTGACAGTATCTAAACCCCTTTCTTACGGTTTCTGCCACATACTTGAAATTCTGTTTAACAGTCTTTTCAAGGAAAGATATTTTAGCAAGGACATCTTGTTTGGGACACACACACCTGGATTGGATTAATAAGTCACATTATAGTCAAAATGAGACAGAGGGCCCCCAACGGGACACTTCTGAGGAGGGTAGCAAGGGCAAATGCTTTTTGAGTTGGATGTACCCACTAGATATGGTAATAAGTTAAAGCTATAAAATAGTGAGAATTCTGTTCTGGGGTGTGCACTTATGTATTGTAGAACCTGAAAGCACTTCCATTAAAGAACTTCTACCTATACTAATATTATTTGAAAGCTTTTTTTCCCCTCTATTTTAGGCAACAGAATCTTTCTTGAAACTAAATGTAAATGAGGTAAAATGAATTCCAGAGTGTTATAAAGAAATTTTTACTTAAAAATTATTTACTGAATCATACCTCCTCTCACCATTATACTGAGAGCAATTATACTTCCTCTCACCATATACTTTTACACATTTTTAGTTTATTTTTAAGAAATAACTGTATCATCCACAAGCTACTGAAAAACTCTTTGCTTCTCAGCAAAGAGAAATTCATGTAATGACTCTGTATTAACTCTAAAATAATTACTCTCAAAAAGTACAGATGCTACAGAATACTCAACAGTGTTGAGGTCTTTCATTTTCACAGACAGTATTTATCAACTTGTTCTCTGGTCTACCTTCACTTATCAAATCACATTCCTCCATTCCTCTCTTGTCCTGCAGTCTGGCACAGTAAAGCAGCTTCTAAATTTAGCTTTTCAATGCTTGGATTGTATGTCTCCAACTCAAACTTCAGGTTTCAGAGCCAAGCACTGAAACTCAGCTCCATTCACATTGCATGAGCTTAAAGGCCCAGACATGAATGCAAATGTATGCAACTACTGGGAAAGAAGTTCCAGGTGTATGACATTTCTGATCTATATCTTTGCTTTGCATCTTCAAAGCTTCCTTTATGGTCTAGGACTCAGAAAATAGTTTGGAATAGGCACTTTTGCTATATGGTTATGTGGCTCTGCATCTGATGCTATTTATAAACTAACGTATAGGTAAGAAAACAATTTGATGGGCTAATTAGTAGCTGTTTCTTTCCTATTTTTGTCTCTGATTGATTATTTTCTTCTTACAGTCCTAAAAACATTCACAGGTGAACTTACATATAGATCTAAATCTAAATCCTGTGTCAGGATTTATGTCATTAAGAAGTCTGTGAATTACCCTGAATGTCCATAAGTCTCACAACAACCAGGTTTTCATGGGTCACATATTGAAGGATCCAGCTTCCTTCTTTTGGCCAATAAATAAAAAACAAATGCTGTGGTGTCAAATTAGGCATGCATCTACCTCACACCTGAGCTTGTTTGGGCTTCACAAAGTATTCATTTACTCATTCATCTCAAGGAAAGCAAATAATTGTGTTTAGATTGTGAAATGTTTTTACCCATTAGATATAGATTTAATCTCAGATGTAGGTTGCCTTTTTGAACTTTTTTTTTAATGCAAAATTCAATAAAGCTATTATGTGGAATAAAAATGAAACAACACAACTAAAGTGAGAATCTTAACTAATTGAAGACATCTAGTAAGTATCTGAAATCTTCCTGTGTAAAACTGCTCAGGGAGTTACTATCCATTCATGGATGACACAGCCAAGCTCTGTAAGAGAGGAGCATTGACTGGCTTCTTGTAAATGTATGAAATTTTATATGTATTAGGTATTTGTGCAGGATCTTATTAGCGTTGTACTATAATACAGGATTTCAAAAATATCTGAACTTTCTTGAGTCAAGTACAACAACATAGAATTTTTTATATCATATTTTCAACAGTCTGTGGCTAACCTCCTTAACTACATTTAAGTAATAAGTAACAAACATTTTGCCTTATGTATGATTCCAAATTTTCTAAATAGCTAACTGCTATTAACATAATGAGAATTTGATGTAAATGGCTTCTTAAAGGGTCCAGTAAGTTTCTTTTGATGCAAGAATATATTTTCAAATCTACCCAAATTTCATTTAAGAAATGAGTTCTCACTGATTTTAATGAGATTAAGAACTGGTAGCTCTTTCTTTATGTAGGATGAGTGTATTTAATTATTAAAAAATAAAATATAGAACAACTTCCTCAGTACTTGTTTGCTTATTAATATTGTTTCTGATCTTCCATGTTTCCTGTAAGGAAAAGGAGCTCTACTCCAAAACAAGAAGAAGTAAATGTTGTCGTTCGTACCTCAACAATCGGAGAAATATATTTTAATAGAAAAGAAAAAGAATTTTCATTTAGGAAATAAAAAATAAAAGTGAATAAATGAATCCATAATGAATGTTTTCTTCATTTCATTATGCTGCCAAATATATTCATTTTAAAAGATTACTATAAATGCAAAATTGTTATAATTTATAATATTTTTCAAGAATTTATTGTTAGTAGCAGAACTTCAGCCTGGAACTGGTGATTTCCTTGTCTAATAAGATCTAGCATATCATCACCTTTGAGTATCTTTCACTGTCAATTTTTAGATTCTCTTGAGTTTCTTTCCCTCCTCTCATCTCTGATGCAATTTCGTCTCTTATCAGACACTCAAGCACCCTCCTTTCCTCTCTCCTTCCCTCTGTTCATTCCCTTGTTGCTCTTCAGCTTTAGATCAGTCACAAACATTTTGATGTTATCACTTTCCTTCTGATAAAAAATATTTCTCTTGTGTGCATTTCATTTTCTAATGTAGTGCAGTGATGTTCTAATTTTTGTAACATGCTTTTGCAGTTTAGGTTCATCTGATTGAATAAGCTAGAAACTATTAAATATGTCAAGTGTTTCAGGGCTAGCTATTGTGAGATATGACATGATCTGTTGAGCTTTACTTTTTTTGTGGCACATACCTGATTCAGACACGGAATAAAGTGCTGTTTAAATCTTCTCCGTGTGTTTTCTATACTATCACAATGCTCTGTCCTTTAAGCTTTTTCATTACTTTGTTTCTCCATTCAGGATTTATAAAAATAAGTACACACTGTTATTGCCTCATGATTGTTGAGAATATGTAAAATCAGCAGGAGTGTGGTAATGGGATGAGATCTATCACACTACACCTCTTCCACTTTGTCTGCTTTGCAACCATGCTAATGGGCTCTGCTGACACATTGATATTATTCTCCAGACCTGGGAAAAGGCCTACTTACCAGGACTTATTTCACAATGTCAGAAAATCACGTTCTAGTTGGTGAAATAAGTCAATTTATGTTGCAGTCAGGTATTCAGTCTCATTATTCAGATCATCTACACTCTTACTGTTAGTTTCGAAGTTTTGAAAATACGTGGTTTGGATTTTTCAGTGGTATTTTAAGATCCAGCAGAGACAGAGCCTACCTATGCATATCTAACTTCTAAGACAGACCTATGGACAACAACCTAGTCCACAATCACTATAATTTTCTTTGTCAGACTGTCTGTCATTGAGGTAGAACAGCCTTCTCTTTCTCGTAGATAAAAGTACTGTGATAGACTGTCTATTTACACTGTGGCTAATGGTGCCTACACTGCCAGTCCTTCCCTATCCATGGATATGTAGGATTCCTGGAATTTCACTAGGCTTTTGTTTTCCTGCCATAATGATCAGGTGTTTTGATTGTCTCACTGAAAGTTGGAGTGCATTCAGGAGCTGATTCATCAGTGTCCCATAGGCTGGGACAGGATACTGGGGAACACCTTTCTCATATGGGATAACTGGCTGTTAATGTGGCCTTTTCTGCACAGCTAGTGACCCTGACACACAGGGTGGGAGAGAGGTTGAGAAAATCATCTGCTCTTATACATCCTACACAACTATATACACTGCTTCTTCACTTCATTCAGTAGTGAACTTAGGCTTTTTTCATTCCCATTCAGTTCCTCTTTCCACCAAATTTATTTTCTATGAGGCAGATTCCAACAAAGACTTATCATGTCCGGGTCTTTGGGTCAAGAATGCTTAGAAAAAGACATCTTTTAAATCTACCATTGTAAAAGTAACTGTAATTCTAACTTGTGGGTCTCTCTTGCGACTTTTTCTCTCCAGAGGTTCTTTATTGATACTATCTTCATTATCTGCACACTGTCCTTCCTGGAACTGGGTAAAATTCTATAGACATGAAGTGTCAAGGGCTGCAGAGATTTCTACATATTTATGTCTTTACTTTTTTAAACAAAAGCTCTCAAAATGCCTAAACCAAGTTATATTTCATAGAATCACAGTATGATTTTGGTTAGAGGAGACCTTAGGGATCATTCAGTTCCAAGTGTCATGCCATGGGCAGATACACCTTCCACTAGACCAGGTTGTTTAAAGCTCACCTGGCCCTGCGTGCTTCCGGGCATGGGACATGCACAGCTTGTCTGGACAACCCGTTCTACTGTCTCTTCACTCACATAGTGAAGAAGTACTTCTTTATACCTAATAATAGCATAACTAAGAAGCCTAATTGCAAATAAATCTCCTTTCTTCCAGTTTAAGGCCATGAATCCCTATCCAATCACAGCAGTCCCTCTTCCGTTCTCTCCTAGGGGCTGAAAATCTGCTGTCAGGTCTCCCTGGAACCTTCTCTATGTTCAACAGCCTCAGGTCTCTCAGCCTGTCTTTGTAGGAGAGGTGTTTCAGCCCTCTGACCATCTTCATGGCCTCCTCTGGACTAGCTCCAGCAAGTCCGTGTCCTTCTTCTGTTGGGAGCCCCAGAGCTGAACACAGGTGGGGGTGTCACCAGAACAGAGGTGCAGAATAACTTCCATCCACCTGCTGGCCACGCTGCTTTTGATGTGGCCCAGGATATGATTGGGTTTGTGGGCTGCAATCACACATTTTCTGGGCTGGTTATTCTTCTCTCCATCAACACTTACAAGTCCTTCTCCTCTGGGCTACTATCCATACATTCTCCATTCAGCCTGTATTTGTGCTTGGGATTGCCATGATCCAGTTGCAGAACCTTGCATTTGGCTTTGCTGAACTTCATGATGTTCACCTGGATCCACCCCTCAAGGCTGTCAAGATCCCTCTCAATGGCATGTTTTCCCTCCAGTGTCAGCTGCACCACAGAGCTTGGTGTCATCAGCAAACTTATTGATGGTGCACTTAGCCCCACTGTCCCTGTTGCTGATACAGATTCCTTACAAAAATATGTAAAAGATATTAATTGCTTAAGCAGACCTATGTACACACTGCCCTCTTTCCCTTTCACTGCTACACATAACAGTTCAGTGGAACTAGAATGAGTTTTCCTTCCACAAAGTCTCAGCCTGGGAACAGGGATGCTGCTTGGGTCCTAATCCTCATATAAAACCCTATTTTGGATAATTCTGTGGGGGGATAGTCTCCCATTATTCATTCCATTATGAAATATTAAAATAAATGTGAAGAACAATGAACAAACAGTATATTATAGTTTAATTTCTTTACTTTTTATATATTTCTGTAATAACTCTGGTGAAAAGCATTACTGGCTTGTTATATGTTAATGAAAATGATTGGACTTTATAGCAGTGGGAAGGATACTAGATCTTGTTAAGGTTAAACATTTTGAGTGGTCTGGTCTGTAGTTCATGCCATTTGAGCTTCTTTCCTCTTAAAGCATTCATTTTATGAAGTTTTGTTTTTTTTTATCTTTTTATTATGATATGTGATTTATCATCTGTTAGTCTGGAAAGTGAAATGCAGCAAGCAAGGTCACCATTCAAGCAAATTGCCCTTTGATCTTCACCTTTCCTTTCTGCTATGATGCAATGCACATGTTGAATTTTTATTTTGTCAAATATTTGCATTTGGGTGAAAAATATGTTCATTTTTTTATTTGCATCTGTTGAAATATTATATACATAAGAAGTATATTTTTTGCTATAAATGTGAAATGTAGTTTCAAGGTTATAATTCTTTGGTGTCGACTTTCAGTGTTACTTTGTGAACAGCATTTTGAATTACACTGGTTTATATAGGCTTTTTCCTCGGAGACACACTCAAAACAAACAAACAAACAAAAGCCAAAAAAAACCCCAACAACCAATCAAAAAACCCCAACCAACCAACCAAAAAAAAACCAAACAAAAAAACCCGAATCAGAATGGAGAAGAATCTCCATGTGGATGACCTTGCACATTTTATAGATAACAGCCCCTCTGGGGCTGTATAGTTCAGAGGCATAAAATGGACAGATATCAAACTGTAGGAGTTCTAGAGAGCTTGAAGTGGGAAAAAAAAAAAAAAAAAGAAGACAACTCTCATCTACTCTGAGCATTCAGCTGTGAAATAATTACTCCACTGACCTCGTTTTGCCACTGACATCCCTGAGAGCAGAGATTAATCAAGGTTGAGTGCTTCTGAAAATCTCACCTTTAGTGTCAGTAAGAAAACCTGCCTATTCCAGATTCTCACTTTATCTGATACTTTAAGGAACTACTGCAAAACCTACGATAGCCCCTGCAAGGTTGGAGGGGCAAGGAAGGGAGGACAGAAGAGAAAATATAGAGAGGCATAAATAATCTTTCCTTCCCTGCATCTAAGTAAAAAGTTCTTCAGTTAGAATGTCCTATTCTGCTTGTAAAAGTTAATCTAGTCTTTAACTTTATGCCTGAATATTATTTATGATTATTAATTCTATTTCAAACTGGTTTTAATATGTAAATTAAAGCATCACACTCTAACAAAGAAAGTGGTGATGGATTTTGCTGACAGTAGTACAATGACTAAATGAATCTATCTTTTTATTACCTTTTTAATAATGTATTGAGGAAAACTTCAGAATACATAGTGGATGTGTCAGAGGCATTATACAGCAAAAGCGATTACCCTGAAGATAAAGGACAAGACTGCCACCAGCCAACTGAAATTGTGCCTTTATCTTGTATACACATGAACAAAACTCTTGCTGAGAATAATCATAAACTTACCAAAAGCATCTGGAAAAAGGAGGTAACAAAAGTTCACCTTTTCCATATCAAATGGAAAGCAGTAGTTGAGTAAATAAAATATGCTAATGTTTTAAAAATTCCAAACAGTTCGCAAACACTTTGCATTTTCTTCATGAAGCACTTCAATTATGAATAAAAGGCACTTCTATATAAGGAGGAATTTCCTACTGCATACTGTAGAAGTAATATCCTTATGAATTTTGACTGGGGTTAAAAGCAAGAGCTGAGGTTGTGAAACTCCTGGTGAAGCAATAGAAGTCAAAGATAACATGAATTGGATCCATACAGGCAGATTTCACTCATATTAAACATAAAGCCAATGATGTGTTAAAGTTGTGCTGTCTACTGATTTTCTACAAGTTAAATTTCTTTTGCAACAATATTGCTTATCAGGACATCATCCTTATTGGGTCTTCCATGCATTTTCACAGCAAAAATTATGAGGATAATATGAGAATAAAATTAAGAGACTTTTGTATGGATTTTATTTTCCAGACAACATAGTATTCCAGAGTGGACCATTTTGGCCCAATGTTCTTTTACACCATGTAATAATGCAGAATTATTAATGCAAAGCAATATTTTACTAAGTTAAGGACACTTAAGCAGAAATAATATCTTAATTAGAGATGTTCATGTCTTTTCAATGTCTAATAAAAAAATCTTGATAATATTTTTCATACTGTAACTTGCAATATTTTATATAAATGAAACAAAAATTCATTAAAGGGCAACTAGAGCTGTCTTTTTCTTTATTAGTCCAACCTTATCCACAGAGTCAAAACCCAAAAAATATATATGCTTAGGCAAAACAGTTGTATGTTTCCTAGGATATAAACCTTGCTTTTCAGATTGGTCCATATTAAAATAATCAGGAAGTTTAATTCTCTTAGGGACTTAAGAAAAAGAATCTTACTTATAAAATCACATTTCTAATCTTCTGTAAGTCTTTCTCAAGGGTTAGTTTTATGTTCATTCGTCCTTCCCTTGGTCAGAATGAACATTTAGTGATATGAAACGTAGTACTGCAGAAGACCAAAACATTTCATAATTGGAGGGGTGACACCAATAAATGGGCTCATTTTTATATACTGTAGTGCAGGACTAGCTAGCACTATTGAGTGGCTTTAGGATGCCCCATTGTCTACATTGGCTTCCCTCTCTCACTTTTATAAAATAGTTGTGCTGCACGCACAACTATGAATTAATTGTTGTTGCTTTTCCAGTTTTCATTTTTTCATTCATTCAATATTTTGAAAGTCTCAAAAAGTACTGTAATACCTCTTTTCAAAGAGTGCCAACACTTCCAAATGCCATTTCACGAGACATGCTTCAGGGTCTCTGACAAGAAGGCATAGCAGTTTTTAATCTACACATTAGGGGAGCATTTTTTGTTTCTTTTATTAGTTCACAAACACAGGGTCTATTCTTTACATAACGTCTGTAGATAGTTTCAATTCCATTCCCTCTTCCACATTATTTATTTCTTCAGGCATCATTTCAGTATTATCTTTTGTACAGGTCACTGGCAGTGGTAGCTTATAATTTCTGGCATGAATTTGCACATTTCTAATAGAGTGCTTGTCTTTTGCAGATCTCCCTTTATCTTAAATCAGGGGCATTTTCATCATATCTTCCCTCCCTTTCCTGTTTCAGAGGAGGGTGAGAGAGCAGATGGGTGGTGGTCTGGCAGTCAGATAAGGCTGACCCACCAAACTTGAAATCAAAAGAAAGATAAAAAAAACCTATGCCTGGGTCATGTCAAAGACCGCAGAGTGAGTTCTCCAGACATTAACAAATTAAAGTCTTTGTTTTCTAAAACAGGAACTTGAACACAGACATAAAATTAGCTCAAAAAGACTAGACTCTAAATTTTATGTTTACTAAATTTTTGCATTTTTGTAGCTTTTTTCCTTTCTAATTTGAAAAGTGTGCTTGAAATTTAATTTTATAGTTAACATTTGTCAAATTTTTATTCAGCTTTCATTCAAATCCAATACTGTTTGGTCAAAAATAAATCTGCAACCAACAAAATAGCTCATTTCTCCTTATTTCTTAATATTTATGTTCAGTCTGATGTTATTCTGTGGGGTTAGGTATGCATTTTGCAACTTGTATGTCTAAAAGAAATATGTGGAACACTTGGTATCAATCTCTCTCTTCTTAATTTTTCTGCTAGCACCTTGCTGCTCACCCAAGTCTAAGTCATCTTCCATTTTTTCTTCTGCCTTCATCACATGAAGTCACCAAAGCATGAGTGACCTAAGAAACTGAAGGGTTAGTTTATCCTTTTCTCTGGCCTTTTTCTTACAATTTTGATGATTTCTAATGACATGCACAGATTATTTGAAGTACTGCTGCTACTACTATACATGGTCTTGCTTCTTGGGTTTTTTTTGTTGTTTTTTTTTTTATTCAAACCAAAGTATCCTCCTGTCTTCTAAGATTATTTGCATACAATAGGAGATTTTAAATTTAATCCCTCTTCACAAGGAGAGGAATAGCTAAGATTATAAGTGATGGGCAAGCACAGACAAACAACTATTGACCAAGTAATTATAAGACATTGGTTTACTAATCCTTTTCTACATTGCTCCTTATTCAGAGTTTGCTCAGGTTTATCAGCAGAAGTCCTGGTTATCAATCAGGCTAACTTCTAGGGAAAACTTCAATAGTACCTTCAACTCAAACCAAGTTTAAGCACCTTCTTCTACAGATTAATTACAGAATCTCAGAATGAGTAAGGTTGGAAGGGACCACAGTAGGTCATCTGGTCCAACCTCCATTTACATTTACTGCTCCATGACATTTACCCCTTCATCCAAGTAGCTGATGAATAAGTTAAACAATACTGGTCTCAGTATTGAATCTTGTGGGGACACTGCTAGTGACAGACTTGTGACAATGATCACACTCTCTGGGATCTGCCATTCAGCTAGTCCTCAATTCTCCTCACTGTCCACTCATCCAGCCCACACTTCCTGAGCTTGACTATGAGGAAATTGTGAGAGACAGCTTCAAAGGCCTTACTAAAGTCAATATGGAGAATATCCACTGCCCTGCCCTCATCTGTCCCGGTAGTTATTTCATCATAGAAAACAATTGGGTTGGTCAAGCATGATTTACCTTTAGTGACTCCATGCTGATTACTCCTGATCACCTTCTTCTTATCTATGTGGATAGAGATGGCCTCTAGAATGAGGCACTCCACCACCTTCAGGGATGGAGATGAGGCTGACTGGCTGGGAGTTCCCTGAGTCATCCTTCTTGCCATTTTTGAAGGTTGGAGTGACATTTTCTTTCTTCCGGTCCTCGAATGCTTCTCCTGATCCCCATGACCTTTCAAAGATGATCATAAGTGGTCTGGCTATGATGTCTGCCAGCTCTCACAGCACTCATGGATGCATTCTGACAGGACCTATGGAATTCTGGATGTCAAGTTTGCCTGTTCATAATTGCTGTCTGATCTCTCAGGTTGGTCATCTGGAGCACAAAGTTCCCTACATGGCTAAGAAGCACATAGTCTTTTTTTTCCCCTGATTTTGAGAACTAAGTGTCTAAAAAAAGAATGCAGACACATGACTTTAGTTGTGTAATTAAAGCATGTAATTTTGGACCTGAGTCACTTTAAATGAACAGGGAAAACTTCTTTGACAATCCAGCCTGTTGATGCTGAGCAATTATGAAGCTAGGAATTCAAATCAGCTGACAAGAGAGAAGGAACATAGGTGAACTTAACACTGGCATGGGCATTGAGAGTGGGGGCCTGAAACCTAAAAAGCAAGCTAGCAAAATGCAGTTCTCCCCAGATAAACAGCACAAAATCATGCAAAATGGAGGGTTAAAATAATTTTCACACTTGCAGCTATTAAATTGTGATGCACCTCAAATCTCCTTCAAGAGAAGTTTCTCTGACATTAAGAAACTTTTTTTTGCAAGCTCCTTACCAATGCAGGAGTATCAGTAATACATTGTGAAAACCAATACCCAATATACAAAAGTACCTAATATACAAAAGACAGTCCAATTACTTAGTGTTGGCTAGAAACCTGAGATGAAATGATCACTGCCTTATCTTTCCCCCCCAGCCCAGTGTAGAACCTGCATCATATATTAGTTCATACAATGACTATCTTATTTTTCTATCAAATAATTTTATATAATAGGGAAAGATTTAAGATTTAAACTTTCAGTTGTTAATAAAATATATGTATTTAGATGGATGTTGATATTAACAAATGGATGTTGATAAAATAGATATTTAAATAGATGTTGATAGGAAAACAGTTGTTACACAGGGTCAGAGTCAGTGACATATAAAATTAATTCTATCAACTCTTTAAAGCATTTTAGCAGGTGTATTAAAATCAAATTTTTTAACCAGATTAGATGAGGAAAATTGGCCCAAAGAAAGGGTGACCTTGTGAGATATATTTGCATAGCAACATCAATTAATACTTATTATCTTCTGTGAATAAGCTACAGTAAGAGGCCTGACTCACAGAAAGGTATGACATAAAAATCTTGTGTTTGAAATTTAGAACATAAAGTCTATTTCATTTTAAACTAGACCTGTGTACCATTACTGTGAAGAAAACAGTCTCTCTTTTTTCCGTCTTTTTTGGTGCTCATTTTTACTATTTTTGTTAGTGGCCATATTCAAAGGAGTTACTTAGTGCTGCAATGTGTTCTTCTTAGCTGCAATAATGGAACAAATAGCCAAGTCTGAAGAGGGTAGCCTGCTCAAATCTGTGTAATCTTTAACAGATCAGCAGTGTTTTGCAACACTGCTGTTTGTGACTCAGTGTCTTTATTTTTGTAATGAACCCTTATTGAATAGGATCACGGGAAATATCCAAGTACACCAAATTTCTCAGGCACTTAGCAACAAACATTGAATATAAAAGGAGTCTTGGTCTCTGGTCTACAAATGTCATGAGCTCCATGAACTCTTTCTGAAGTTCTCTCGTGGTTTAATGTCAGTAAGCAGCTCAGCCCCAGACAGCTGCACGCTCATTCTTCCACAGTTGGATGAGAAAGAGAATTGGAAAGGTGAAAGTGAGAGAAATCATGGGTTGAGATAAAGATAATTTAATAGGTTAAGCAGCAGCTGTGTATGTAGGCATAGAAAATAAGGAATTCATACAGTACTTCCCATGGACAGGCAGGTGTTCAACCACCTCCAGGAAAGCAGGGCTCCATCCCATGTAGCAGAGACCTGGGAAGACAAACACCACAGCTCTGAATATCCTCTTCACTGTATGATGAACATGATGCCATATTGTGTGCGATACCTCTTGGGTCAGTTTAGGTCAGCTATCCCAGCTGTGTCCTCTACCAATTTCTTGTGCAATTCACACTCGACTTACTTTCTGGCAAGATGGTGTGAGAAATAGAAAAGGCCTTGACACTGTGCAAGCCCTCCTCAACAACAACTAAAATATCCTTGTGTTATCAACCCTTGTTTACTTACAAATCCAAAAGGCAGCACCAAAGAAGCTACTATGAGGAAAATTACCTCTATCCCAGACAAAAGCAGTACAGATAGATGTTAAAGTAGTAAAGATCAAAAGTAAACCCATGGCAAATTCAATATATAGAGATCTGCAGCCTTACAGGACATGTTTTAGGTATGAATTTATAAATGCTGAAACCCAGTGATCAGGAGATCAAGGAGTATGCCATCACTCATTCAATTTAATCATACACATGATTACACTGTAAGTGTTCATGTTTTCACTATATAGAATAATTTATTCCAATTAACTGTTGTCCTATCAATGTTGCTTTCTTACTATTTTCAGTTAAGCCCTTCATCATGACATGAAGGTTAGAATACATAAAATCTAACAATAACTTCTGAATAAAATCAGTAAGAATTCTTTTCAATGGCTAAAACTTTTAACACATGAACTGTAATATATGGAAAAACTTCTACCTATAAAAGTAAAAAGTTCAGCAGAACTCTTGACATGGATTTGAATTCTTCATCATATTTAGCACAGTTAGGGTACAGAAGTCTGGTTAATATCAGTATCTTAATTTGGAGACCAAAAACATTGCTAAGTCCTTGGATCGAAGATTAGATTTAACCTTGAAACCTTCTGCTTCCATCACAAATTAAATTTTTCATTCTTTCAAGTATCACAAAAAAATTTTTGGTGTTATTACTGAAAAAAACAGTTTATATGTGGTTGCCTCCCACCCCAGCCAAATATGAATTCTGGGCTTATTTCTAAGCTTTTCCTTTTCAGGTTTCCCCTGCTCTGTCGACTCACCCCCCTCCCCCACCCAAAGGGAAGGATACCCACAGAAGTTAAAAGAGAGATCATTAGGACAAAAGGGTGATGATCACATGGTTCCTTTCTGGTTTGCAGTTTTCTGGGCCTGCAGACATTTTTTCTCCCTGCACAGAATAATTGTTTTCTAATTCCCAATTTGCAGTTAATTCTATTTGATTTTCTAATTGTCAAAACTCTGTGGGTTAGACAAGCTATCTTTCCTAGAGGCTGGAAGCTGACTTTGGTGCTTACTTCATGAGCGGAGTTTAGTTAGATCCTTTCTAGGACCGTTGGTGATTTCCAAAATTCAACTGAAGAGATTGTTCAATTACATTACCCTACTCTTACTCTTTAGAATTCTGCTCTCTTAGCAGTAAAATGGAAGAAGACAAGTAACATGATTTTTACATTCTTTCTCATCTTTAATAAAATACATTTTTAAATTCATGAATATTATACCAATATTTACCAATATGCCAATATATACCAATTTACCAATATAATACACATTTTGTGACCTGTAAGAGTAAGCACAGGTTAAGGAGGAGGAATCTCATAAAGAAAGCCTTGAAAGTAGAAAAGATTAAAAGAGACAGTTATACTACCAAGAGGTAGGGGGGAAGAGAAGCAAGCATGGCTTTTTCCCCTCAGTCAAGAACTTTCAGAAAAAATATATGCTGTAGAGTTTAGTTTATGTACTTGTTTTTCATTCATCTGAGTCACACCATCATTTCAGCTGTGAGGTACACACACTTGAAATTTATTTTAGTTTCATATGTGAGAGATTTTTTGGTCTACAAATGAAAATAAAATACTGCTTGTATTCGTTTTAACTCTAACAAGCTTTTCTAGATTGTCATTCAGATTTTTCCTTCTGTGTTAAAAAGTTCTTCCTCCCCTATACAAGACGCATACAAAAACCTTGAAAAACACTGAATACTTACATTACAGTGATCAATATTCTGTACATGATTTATGCAAACTTACAGCTTGGCATATTCTCTGTATTTAGAACTAGATATGCATCAACACTAGCACATATAGACCACAGAGTACATACAGCTTTGTAAAAAACTCTTTTCCTCCTTCAGCCTAGAAATTCAGTAGTAAGTTAAAAATATGTGAAGGGATATGGAGGTGAGTGAAAATGGGGATAAACCACTCATATTTTTCAGAGAACAGGAGCTTCTCATGCTTTGGAAATTTCCTACTTTTTTGACAATTGGCACTTTTATTTCTATTTAACAGTCATGACAGTTTATAGTTTATTGCTGAAAAATAGATGTGAAATAAATTGAATTTCACTCTCATTTCTTTCTCCATATTCCTTAGGGATTCTAAAACTGTATCCACACTGGATGTTCTTGAAGTATAAGAAAAAGATGCTGTCTGATTCTTATCCATAAGAGGCATATTATGGCTTTTTCCTTTTTTAAACTTTAGGTTTTAGTGTTAAAATACAAAACTTGTTCCATTCTGAAATTGACATGCAGCTGTTTGTTTTCTTTTCTTTTCTTTTCTTTTCTTTTCTTTTCTTTTCTTTTCTTTTCTTTTCTTTTCTTTTCTTTTCTTT
>JAWWMO010000121.1:93954675-93970230 GCA_035047845.1 Dendrocincla fuliginosa
ATGAAAAAATAGGGATTAAACAACCAATGGAAATCGGTAACCAGGTAGCCATAGCCAATGGGAATAAAACATACAAATACAGGTGAAATAACTATCTATCTAATATAATATAGTCACTATCTATGCTAAAGAAAAGCTTTTAAAACATTAACTTCTGTAGCTTGAGGTAGTTGTCCATCTCTGGCATGGATCACTTGATTGCTAGCTTCATCCATTCCTGGAACTGTTCATCCTGGTTGTTTTGGCAGTCTTTGAGGCACGGTTCCCCTACAGGTAGGAATGCTCTGCAGAGGGATCTGGACAGGCTTGATTGATGGACTGATGCCAATGGTATGAGGTTCAACAAAGCCGAGTGCCTAGTCCTGCACTTGGGTCACAACAACTCCAGAGCTACAGGCTGAGGGCAGAAAAGGACCTGAGAGTGCTGGTCCACAGCTGTCTGAACATGAGCCAGCAGTGTGCCCAGGTGGCCAAGAAGGCCAAAGGCATCACAGACTGTACCAACAACAGCGTGGCTAACAGGACCAGGAGAGTTATTCTTTCCCTTTACTTGGCACTAGTGAGGCCATACCTTGAGTGCCATGTCAGGTTCTGGGCCTCTCACTGCAGTAAAGACCTTGAGGTGCTGGAATGTGTTCACAGAAGGGCAACAGAACTGATGAAGGGTCTACAGTGTAAATCCTATGATTTATAGTGTAAATCCTCAGGGAGCTGGAGTTGTTCAGTCTGGAGGAAAAGAAGGCTCGAGGGAGACCTTATTGCTCTCTAGAACTCCATGAAATCCAGGTGGGGATTCCAGCCTTTTCTCCCAGGCAACTAGTGACAGAACAAGAGGAAATAGCCTCAGGACGTGCCACAAGGATGTTCAGGCTGTACATCAGGAAGAATTTTTTTCACTGAAAGGGAGGTTAAACATTGGAACAGGCTGCCCAGGAATGTGGTGGAGCTACCATCCCACAAAGTGTTCCAGAAATGACCAAACATGACTATGACTGCTATGGTTTAATTGGAAGGGTGGTATTTGGTCAAAGGTTGAACATGGTGATCTTGGAGGTAATTTCTAACATTAATGATTCCCGGATTCTATGAAAGCAAACCAACTTGGAAACAAGAAATGTAGTGTGCCTGTTCGACCTGCCACAGCCACACCTTTTGAGGGTGAGACTTAAGTTTGCACTTATTTTCTTCTCTTTGAGGAGAGTAATTTGCTCCCTAGAGCAACTCTTTTAGGACACTATCTCACCAGGTGCAGCTAGAGAAGGAATCTGTATGCACATGACATTAACTATTGTGTAATTGCTGGTCCTGGAGTGTGAATGAATATTTTCCAGGAATCAGCATACCTCGTCTTAGCTCATATTTTGGTAGCAAGCCCAAACAGCAAGAAGCTTCTCTCATGTCAACACCGCTTTGTGCAGAGGAAGTGAAATCTGTCACAATCTGTGTTTATAATGCTGTGGGGTGCAGACTCCGGAGAACATTATTCTTCCTTCTGGGTACAGGTTTCCTGGCTAGAAGATCTATTGGCATCACTCCAGACTGAGTTTGAGAGAAAAGCAGTATGTATGCACCGAGCAGAATTGGTGACAAGGTAGTAAACCAAGCTTCTTTATCCCTTGAGGTGTTGCTACTTTTTAGTTGTATAATAATTACTATTTTTAAAACTATAATGCGATAGAACAATCATACTATCAATGCTTTATAGCAAAATGACTTTAAAATAAAACAAATAGAAAGCAAACATGGGGTGGAAAACAGAAATTAATATTAATCTAATGTAATGCTATTATGAAATACAGTGTTATTATGTATACATGGCATAGTGGTTATAGACTAATATAGAATATCAGTATAGTTTTGATTAAAATCCAGACAAAGTGTGACAATCTGCCCCCCCCAAAAAAAAAATAGAAGTAAAAATCTTTACCAAACAAAAAAGTCCATAATGTTGTAAAAGGCAATGAAGTATAATGAGATTATTCACAGTAAACATTTTTATTGCAATATATTACTTTCCTTAAGTCAATCTTTAGAGCAGGCAGTGATTATCAAATTAATACTGTGCACACTCCTTACCACTTTGTGGATTTAATATTGTTAGCTGAAACCAAATCAATTAGTATACACTGATACACTGTCCTTCAGACATCACTAGATTAGACAGTTTCATGGTATCAAAATACATAGGAAGCATATGTTGTACACATAAAAGTATTTTGCCAGGTTTCATGAAAAGTAATGAGATGAGTAGTGCTTTATGTATTGTGCAGTGATACTTTTAATTTGGACTCTGAAAATAGAATCTTCATGAATGGTTTCTTTGTTGGGTGCCTTTTTTGGTTGCTGTTGTTGTAAGGAGGTTCTTCCTTCTGAGTGTAAATTGGATTAATGAGCCAACATAACTTGCAGACACAAACAGTCTGAAAGTGGCCGTAGGCAATTTCTCTAATGTGGGTCTTTTTGTTGCCTTTTTTTTTTATTTTGTTTTGTTTTCTTTTTTTTTTTTCTGTTTCGTTTAGGTTTTTTTTTTTTAAGACCTAGCAATGGTACAGACTAATAGCTTATTGTAGTCACCTAATGAGTTGAAACTTAAGTGAGATAGAAGACACACACAATGGAAAAGTGTGAAAAATTGAAATGACTAGGTTGTTAAGGTAACTCTATCTTGGTTATGTATTTGTGAAGCTTATTATAATGCAGTGAAATGAAAACTTAATAAACATATCTAGTCATTATGAAGAAGAAAATGACATCTTCTTTAACTACAAGATGTGGGGATTTGCTGTCGCTGTATTGTGGTGGAAATGAAGCAAAGGACAAACAGTACCCTACTGCCCCATATGACTAGCCCATGCCAATACAGAACATTAAAAAGTAATTTTAAGAACTTTCCTTTTCACATTAACTTTGTAAAACCAGCTGACTTTGTGATCTTGCAAATGAGAATTTAAATGGAAGTGTTCTGTCCATTGAGAGCATGAGAAGAATGCTAACAGGGTTTTGCAATTACTGTCATGATGTGCTTTTAGTGAAATGTTTTTGCTTATTTAAGTAAATAGGTTCATGCTTACACATACTCACAAAACCTGACATCAAAGAAACTGGATAAAAAGAGTGATTCATTATCCTGTCATACCATGGTTGATTGAAATATCATTGTCTGTGTGATTCACTAGTACTCATGTATGTTTTTCCTCTTGCTGAAGTCATAATCTGTTTTGACTAATATGGTGTATTGGGGCAGTACTCATGCTGAGCTTTACTGTGCTCTTAGTCCTCCAGTTTTCTCAAACTGCTTGTCCGTAGAATTGTAGAAAAAGCCGATAAAGTAAGTAGGTCATCCAAAAAAGCTTTTGAGGTTATAATGTTCATTGGTGGTAGATAATGAGAAAGCTGAGATGGAGAGACCAAGAGTGATGAGTCTCAGATACAACAACATAAAATAAATCCACAGATAAGAGACTGTAAGAAAAGGAGTATATGTATCTCTATATACTGCTATCAAACTATTAGTCAAACAACTAAAAGAAGTCAAATAAGAATATGACAAGAACAAGTTGCATTTTAACCTATAAACAAGCTTTAAAATATGCATAATACCATTGGTGCCAGGTGTTTCCTGAGCATGGTCGAAATGAGAACATCAGTTGCAGCAGCTGAAGAAAGATTGGACTACTGCTGTCCTGAATTTGGCATCTGATCTGGAAACTAAGTCCAGCATATGGTACTTGTCAAGCAGGACTGGTGTTCCCACATAGATTTCAGGTTGCAATATATTTTGGAACGGGGTTAAAAATGTTGTTTATGTGCTGGTAGGATGCATCTTCATTTTCAGTAGCAAGGTAGACTGCCAGCTGGTAATTTAATGATATACAATGCTGATGATTTTGTTTATCTTTGTAGTGGAAGGACATGGTGAATGTAGAAAATGAATCCAAAATTCACAAGGAAATACTGAGGCAATTAGAAATATTTTGGGATTAGAAATTATCTTTTAATTACACTACTGGCAGATTCTTGAGATGTCCATATGATGTGTCTGCTTCACTCTTTTTATGAACATTTGTTTTCTGGGGTGGGGGGGAGGAAATGTGTTTAACCAATTGGTCTAGGTACAAGGCAGAAAACTTTACATGTATCCTTAGTATAATTTGTATCTAAAAAAAGTATTCACAAGAATCTGTGCTTTTCTTGTCTTTCTGGAAAGCTTGTAACTTTGCTAGTTAATGTGCCTCAAAAATAATTCAAAGATGAGTTCTGCAATTTTAGATTTACAAATGAGAAATTATATTTTATAATCCAATATTGCCTTTGACAATTAGGAAGTTCTCTATGTATCTTTCAGTCTACTTAGAATGAAAATAAAATTGACCTTTTTAATAGCAAATTATCAATGCGGTATAATTCCTGTCACTCACTCAATGGCAGTGATAGGGGGTTTGTTGTTTTTTTTTCTTTAAATTATATGTTCTTAGTGAGCATTGAGTGTGATTATTTATTTAAATACTTACACAGTAGCTATACTACTACTCATATATTCAATACAGAAAAAATCTTAATCTTGTAATCATTGCTAAGAATAATTGTGCCAATTTTTATAAAATATATATTACAAACTTGGACTTCATCAGAGGGAGATGAATAGTGCTTAGAGATTTTATGCAATTTTCCCTTTTCTTAAAAATAAATTTGTTTTCTTGTGATGTCAGATTGACTTATCAGATTTCTTCTTTAGGTTTCCATTCTCAGCAATGAACTGAGCTCCTTGAACAGTTCATGTTGATGAAACAGGGCAAGGATTTAAAAGTTAATTTAGAAGGAGACTCAGCACCTTGCCCTAAGAAATAAGATGTTTTAAACGGAGAAAACAGGTTCCCAAAGATTAACTGACCAAAGGAGCGCCTCCCGTTGCGTTACAAGAGAGATAATATGGAGAGTGGGCATCCAGAGAGATAAGGAGGTCAGGAGTCAGGATGAGTCAGGAGGTTTTCTTTGCAAGCCTGGACATGTAGAGAAAAGGTGAAAAGTTCAACCGAGGAAGAAGAGAGAAAACGACCCCTCTGAGGCTGAAGACACAGGAACGACCACCAAAAACCTCCCCAAAAGACGACTCTGCCCCAGGCTCTGCCCAAAACCACGCCTACTATGAATATTATAATTAGATGCCTAGACCTAATTAATATGTATGTAAAATGTTGTAACCCACCCTGAAAAACTGTATAAACCCCCTAACTTTACACTGGAACTTTAGAGGTACTTTGTCCGATGTGAACTGGGGGCTCTCCAACGTTGTATCCAATAAATACCTTTGCTGCTTAAAGATAAAATTATGCCTTTGAGCAGTTTTTCTGTGCCATTTTGGCATCATTGAGCAACGTAATGTCTGTGATAAACATCTTGTGCATCAGTCCTAGGAGAAGGCAGTGGGGTTAATAGGCATCTGAACTATTATTGCCAAGAAAAAGTGCATCTTGTCCCATTATCCATTGCTAATTTACGTGCCTATTTGAAATCAAAGTGGAGCGTGAGAGTTGAAAAACAGTGTGAAATTGGATTAATTTTTCTTTTGAATACTTTTCCAAAATGAATGGTGAATTGGCCAGCAATTACAACATTTCTTTTCAAAATACTAGTATCCCAGGTGACCTGGGAAATTGCTTCACTTTTTAAATTGCATCTACAAATATAAGTAGCAATATATCTATCTAAATATATCCAAGATCTACTGTTATTTTAAAAATGAGATTGGTAACTTCCATCTTTGTTTATATTTGGTTTCTAGAGAAGACTGGAGTGGGCTAAGTTGAGTCAGACTATGCTATTATATTTCTGCAGAATATTAACAAAATCATTTTTGTTATTCCACAGTCAATACAAATTCACTCTTTTATTTTCTGATGCTGGGGTTTTGGTAGGTTTCACTTGTCAGGGATATGCATTCTTGTTATATTAATGGATGGAGAAAACCCATATATTTTAAAAATACCTTACTGAAAAGTTCAAAAGGTAAAACCAAACTAGAAATAGTTCCACATCACAAATTTAGGTTTAAAAATTTTTGCTACAAAAAAAAAAAAAAAGAAAAAGATCTATTTAAACTACACATACAAATTTATTTCACAACTTCAGCTGATGTCCAAAGATAATAAAAACAGTTTTACTTAGTATACAAACAGTGATATTCACAGCAATATCTGTTGCACAGTGATCAGGCAAATGAGGTTAATTACCTCAAAATATTATTTTGAGGCAGACATTATGCCTTCTGCCTGCACAGATGACAAAATTAAAATAATAGTATCTAAAATGTTTCAACATTGTTCCATAATGTTAGCAATTATGCTACCCAGTCTTTTTTTATATGTAGAAATTTAATCACATTTAAATGGCCTAAGCAAAACAGAAAAAAAAAATGAGTGCTGTATTTTCAATTAATATTCAGTTCCTGATTCCTATACTTGACTTCTTTCTGACTATCTATTCTAGGACCTGAATTAAGGTATCGTAATCACTCTAGCATTTTAGTTCAAGGTAATGGTGAGGGAGTTGGATTATCTCCTTCTCTACTGATATATTTTAGCTCCTTGTAAAGCTAATGTAGAGATTTTTTGATGATCCAGGTTTCTAAAAAAGAGCTGAAATGGAAGGTTGGTTAGATAGGAACA
Organism: Dendrocincla fuliginosa; assembly: GCA_035047845.1. Classification (NCBI taxonomy): domain Eukaryota; kingdom Metazoa; phylum Chordata; class Aves; order Passeriformes; family Dendrocolaptidae; genus Dendrocincla; species Dendrocincla fuliginosa. The sequence continues at coordinate 93,961,341 of JAWWMO010000121.1, forward strand.
TGTATTAACATAATTACACCCACTGACAGTTAAAAATATGACAAATACATATAGAAGGTCAATTGTAAGCCAACTTAAAACAACAAGGAAAGTGAATCTGAATACCCAAGATACTGATTTCTCCCCAGGCATATGCACACATCCCCCAAACACAGGGGTTCTACTTTGGTTGCTATAAAATGAAAATTGTTTGTCCAGACTCAATGTTCCTTTAGTTTAGGACACTGATAAAATAACAGAAAATATTCTACTACCATTATCATCCATTTTCTTCTGTGTAATTCTGTACAGTACATTTGAGTTAGTAATTTATAGTTTTGGTAGAAATCAGAAATATGTGTGATATCTGCTTTTGTACTCATAGTTATTTTGAAAGCCTGACTGCAAAGACAATGCTTGGAAGTAGGAGGCATGATATAGGGAGCAAAAATAAGAGCAAAAAACAAAGTAGCTTGTTCAATGACAAGCTTCAGTCATATTTCTGGTCTTGGATACACATGTGATGTGGAACTAAATGGTAGAACATGAATTTTTAATAACATATATGAGTATATGTATATCTACAGAGCTATATTTGTTACAGTTGCTATATAAACATAAAAGAGTGTAATATATTTGTCATATGTAATTACTGTGACATGCTTAATTATTGTGGTTGATCTAGGAATCATGTGAGACAATAAAATAGGAAATGTTTATGTGGATTAAAAGGTCTTTTCTTCACTAAATCTCGAGTTTTAGCATTGCTGTGTATTTCCCCCTGTTGACTATTAGATATGCTCAAGGAACAGCCTGTTTCCTGTCTTTTGTTATTCTAGCTAAATTGAAAACATCTTGTCAAAACTCACAACACTATTGCTAACAAATTCAGAATGAATATGGAGATCCTATGTCTGCTTCTGCTTTACTAAAAAGAAAACAACTCCTTTTGGATTTGACCAGCCTGAATCTGTCTGAAAAACTGACTTGATTATAAATAAAACCTGCAGAACAAGGAAATCCTTATTGGACACACACCACCACCTCCACTACCCGCCACAGCTTATCCTCTTTGCCCAGTGACTCTTATCCAGAACACATAGCTGAGGTACCTGTACTTTTTACATGTGTCAAACAAAGCCCAACTTGGGCTTCAGTCATAAGCAAACTTGCAGAAAATGTCTTTGTACTGTCTTATCTAAAATATTACTGCTCAAGTGACAGAGCAATGTACTCCTAAATTATTGATGATATAAATATATATACATTTATATAATTTTGACTTGCTTATATAATAAATAGGTAGCTAACTCAATGTCATCAAGATGAAAGGAATATTTTCAAAAACTTGGGAAAATATTCTTTGAAATTTTTCTTTACTTTTTCTATTACTTTGGAGTACGTATTCTTCTAAGATAAGTTACAAGATGACTGATTTCAACATTTTGTCAGCTACAGTAGTAGAATAAAAAGAGATTCATCTCTATCTCTCTCTGAATCATGTGGATGGGCATCTTCTGCCAAACATGAAGACTCTTTGAGAGTGGGATATCTGAAACTTAGAAGTGCAGTTACCTGCTGCTAAAACACAAACAAGAGATAACTAAAATTTTAAATTTTACCAGGCTTAATTTTTTATAACTCCCAATAAGAAACACAAGGAATTTCTATAAGTGCAGTAGGTATCTGCCAGGAAAGGAAAATCCAACCTCTGTTTCTTCCTGATGAGTTGCCTTCTTGAGCTCCAGATTTCTCTTTTAGAATTTGATCCCATTCCATATTAATGCTTCTCCCCTTGAATTTTTGAGCTACTGTGAGTTGTCATGTCAATAATCCTACTTCCATCAGTAATATTATTATTTCTTATTTTGCATGGTTGTGTAATACAAATTTCCTCACAGCTCTTTTTACCAATTAGTAATTTCTTTAGCCACCTGTTTCCCTTTTTCTGTAACTTTACAGTTGCATCAGCAATCTGACCCTGCCCATCATGTATATTGGTTTAACGAATGTGACTTGATTCACATGCATAATTTGAGAAAATTTTTTTTGCAACCTTTTTCAACCTGAGATATTGATATCATAACAGGGAAATTCCACCTTGAAGTTCTGGATAACTCAGGCTCTCTCACGTTTGCATCTTGATGGTAAGGACCTGGTGTAAATACCTCTTAGATGATTCTGATCTCATGAAAGGCTGTTTTGACATATATTTGTTTTGAATACTTTAGGTTCAACCAATGTAAGTATGCCAACCGTTTCTTGAGTATTAAGTTCAATAGGTTGACATTAGTTTCTTTTTTGTTTGAAGTTGTGCTAATACTGATGTTTCTCTCTGCAGAAATAGTTGGATATTGGAGGGCATGCTCATGTCCAAAACAGCTTTCTACGCTTGTTAGAAGCAGCTTTTTTAGGATTGATTCTAGTTTGACCTGACAGGTTCTGATTTATGTGGTGCTTTGAACACTGCTTGAAAACACATCTTAGAATATGGAGGGATGCTATTATCCTGTGTAGGAATTAAGTGGAGAAGAGCAAGAACAAAAGCATTGGTGCATGTGTGATTGATTCGAATTTCAAAACTGAAATGTATGCCTCTTTTCATGATTTTTTTTCCCATTCTTATGTGCTTTTCACTGATAATAAAAAGTAAAATAACTTTAAGGTTGCAAAAAAAGTTCGGTGTCTTAATTGTATGGAATCTTAGAGTAATCAGATTTCACTGAGCCATTTGGTTTTGATGATTGAATGTGTATTTTTTTGAGGTCATAGATGCTATTTACTCAGGTTGAGCATTTTGTACAGGAGTTGTAGTACTCTTGTATTAGACTGTGTCATGCATTACGTAGAATGGGTATGTGAATAATATCTGCTTTTTACTGAACAGTGAAAACAAGATGAGAAAATGGCAGTGTTTATTTCAAAAACACTGACTGCTGTCATCAAAAAATGCTTTAGGCAAAGCACTTATCAAACCATATAGCACTGTATACATGTAAAGATTTTATAATAACATCTAGTAGGGAGAATGTTCTCTTAGTAGTAAATTTATTTTACAATCAAGGATAGAAGCAATATAAATATTAAAAAGCAATCAAAAAAGGGCAACTAAAAATCTGAAAAAATCAGCATTTGTTTTATGGGTTCATTTAATATGACAGAAGGATAATAAAGCTATAATAATATTCTTCAAAACCTACAATATTATTTCTGAAGGACAAAAGTTCTACTTCTACTCTGTGTTTATTACTCTGTAAAGATCTCTTAGTGGCTTATATCTGAATATTGGATTAAAATCATTAATTTTAATAGTTAAATACTAGATTTTTATAAGCAATTATTTTACAGATAACATACTAATGATATAAGATTCAATACTGTCCTGCTGATTTACTCACTTCTGAGGCTGAAGATTAGATTTAACTTTGTTGTATTTATGATAAAAATTAAATGAACAATTAAATGAGCAGCTTTTTAGATGTCTTCTGATCATTATTATTGCAGAAGATCTTTAAAATTTCTGGAGCATATTCCACTATCTGGAAACAATCAAGGATCAGAAACATGGGGTTTAATTACTTCAGAAAATAAAGAATGGAGAAGCATAACAATACAGAAAGAAAATTGCATTAAGTTAATAGATGTAAATGTAAATGGTAGAGACAAAAACAGAGGCAAATTGCATCTAACTCACAAAAAATACATGTGATAAAACAACATAAGACACAGAAACCAAAAAAGACAGTGTAAAGAGGCTCCTTTTAACTGTCTGGTAGTGAGGGTGGTTCTGAAGCACTGAGTTAGTGAAGGCAAGATCAGACCGCATTGGTATACCACAGTACACAAGATCAACAAATAATCAAACAGCAGCAGCTAAGTGAGCCTGAGGAATATTTTGTGTTCTTTGAATGGTAGCTGCAGGGTCATGATTCAGCAGAGGAGAAACTGGAATACTGCTTGAGGAATTAGACGAAAAATGAAGAACATGAACTCGGACAGTGGTCCCAAAGTCTTGTGTGTTTCTTAAAGCAAAAGCAGAATACATCCTTCTCTTTTAGTGCTTGCACTCAAGCAGTAAGTTTGTGCTTCCTCTCTCCATTTCCTAAAGTTTTTCAGTTTATTGTTTGACTCTTCTTACATGCATGATATTACTGTAATATTTCTGTGATACTTGCTGTATTTTAACAGTGCAATTCATTAGGTGGAAAGCAAGTTTTGTCTGCTTCTCAGTGTACACTCGCTTACTATACCCTAAATAACTTTGAGTAATATTACTTAGTCATTTTGCTGAAGGTTATATTTGGGTAATGTAACTTCTTGTGATGGTAATACCTTTTTCCTTGTTATATATGCATGCTGGGAATATAATTTTAAATTTAGAAGTCAAAAGCTCAGGCTTCAAGAAATGCAAAGAATATGGGTGCTTTTGCAACCTTATTTAACTCCACGGTCTCTATGTTTAAGAAAAATATTTTCATTCCACAATATAATATTTTTCTATGGGACCTGTGTTCATTGTACATAAATAATGTTTTGAAATTTTCTTATCCTTCATTATGATATAATTGTATTGGGTTTCTGTGTCCATGTTTTTGGTAGCAGTTATGGGGCTACAGGGATGGCTTCTGTTGGAAGCTGCCAGAAGTTTCGCCTGTGTCTGGTGGAACCGATGCCAACCGGCTCTAGGATGGCCATGCTGACACTGCCAAGGCTGAGCCAATTAGGAATGACAGTAATGCCTCCAGGATAACATATTTAAGAATGGAAAGAAAGTTGCACAGTTGAAAACTGTGGCAAGGGAAGAGCAGAGTGAGAACACGTGAACAACGTAGACACCAAGGTCAGCATGGGAGGAAGAGGAGGAGGTGCTCCAAGCACGAGAGCTGAGGTTCCCCTATAGCCCATGGTGCAGCCTGGGATGGAGCAGCTGTGCCCTTGCAGCCCTTGATGGATCATGGGAGCACAGAGATCCACCTGCAGCCTGTGGTGGAGTCCATGATGGACTGGGTGGGTGCCTGAAGGAGGCTGTGACCCTGTGGGAGGCCTGGAGCGGCATCCCATCAGGCCCATGGAGAGAGGAGCTTACGCTGGAGCAGGTTTTCCCTGGTAGGACTTGTAGCCCTGTGGGGGACCCACACTGGAGGTCCTCTATTATAAATGGCAGTTCCTCTCCTGAAACCTGGCTGTGATCAGATCTGTCTTCTTTTTCTTCTCCATCTTCATCTGCCTGTCAGTCCCCTTGTCACTTCAGACCCAGTCTTCTAAAGTTTCTCAAGTAATCTCCATCTTCTGTCAAGGAACCTTCATCATCTTTCACATCCTCCTTAACTACCTGGCTTCCGTTTTCCAGATTTCTTGCAATAACCAGCTCCCATTATCTCACGTCATCTTCTCAGTTTTCTTCTCAGGTCCCACATCCTTCATTGATTCCCTACGCATATTCTACACAAATTCTAGTTCTAGAACATGAGAAACAATGTCAGGGGTGGGAGGCAGAGGATATAGGACCTTCCTTTCAGAGAAAAGTCATACTTAAGATGGTTTAAACTGATCTTGTAAATACACATTGAGAACATTAATTTGCTTTCAAAGGAAGATGAATGTGAACAGATTTTTCTTTTCTTGCTATTCACTTTAATTTCAAAGGTTTGAAAAAAAATCTTTTAGAAAAAAAAACTTTTCTTCATATTTCTGAATTAAACATGGTGAAATTTCTCTATTAGAATCTGTTACTACCTATAGGTATCAGACAAAGTTTGTTGATAAAATCTGGAAAAGTCTGGCTTTCAGCCTTTCTGTAGACTCCATATCATGCCTCAAGAATTTAATAACAGTCTAAACTGAGCACATGAATTCAACATGCAGCACAGAAATGCCCTTTTGCAAATCAAGGCTAAATAACGTTAGTGAGAAGAGAATCTGGCTTTGTTGTAGAGTGGAGCAGCAATCTGGTAACTGCTTTTGTTAACTGTAATTAGGAAAGCTTTGATATCACTTCTATGTTTTTGACCCGTTTAGTAGAGTGAGTCATTTTCTAAGCAGAACACAGTTCACAGGCTGCTGTTGAAATCCTTTTCCCTTCTTATCTGGAGGTCCGTGATATGAAGACTGACATGAGTTAATTGGAAATGTAGCCCTCTGTTTCTTTTTTATATGTTTTTATATCTTTTTTCTCTCTAGAGTGCAACAGCAGAATTCTTTTTAATTACAATAGAAACAATATCCACTGTTTGCATTCCACAGTTGTTAGAAAATGAGGTTTCTTAAACCGGTAATAGAGTCCTTACAAAATGTTACTTTGTTGCTGCATATGCAAGACCAGGAAAAGAAGAAATCACTGATGGGTCAGACCAGTGAATCTATGCAAGGGAAGGGCAGCTGTGTCTTCAACACAGCATTTCAGTTGCAAATATCTTTTATTTGTCTTCCCATTTCTCTGCTGTACAGATGAGAATGGGGCTGGAGAGCTCCCTTTTTCCTTGCCTCTCAGCTTGCACCAGACAGAATGCTGGATTTAGATTTTATTATTTTTTTCATTTCCCTATTTCATTTCTAGTGTCTTAAAAGAAAAAAAAAACAACAGTATAATACCTTAGGTTTTTCATTTTATTTTATTTTTTTTCCTGGTTTTAGAATCAAGTGCCATAACATGTATAGCAACCTTCTCCTATCTGTTGTGGTTAATCTAAATAGTAACTTAAATCTTGCTTTGAATGGTGTGAGATGGAAGTTGACTTTCCAGAAACAGATCAGCAGAAAGTCTTTATATGATGTTGTGCTCTCTGGTTTTTTTTCTGTTTTGGGCCAGTGCCACCTTGGAGATCTTTGTGCTCCATAGTCAAGTGTGTTACTGAGTTTATTTTCCCATTGAGCATGCTCTTTACATGATCTTCTGGCACAATTTATCTATGTTTTGTCCTTGATAAAAAAAACCATACCTGGTTTATCTTAGTCTTGTTAAGATTTCCCAGTAATACTATAGCAATGGCCATAAGCCCATGCAAATCCCTGGTCTATCAAAAAAATAAAAAAATAAAAAGAAATTCTACAAATACTTCAACACATTTCATCTTGAGATATTACCAACTCATGGTACATTCCAAAATGGAGGAGGTGCTAATACATAAAGCATAACACATGCAGTTTGGTAGCCCAAAACTTGGAAAATTAATGAAAATATCTGCAATCTTATAATTGCCAAAAGTGAAAATTTTGTTGCAGTCACCCTATTGCCTTGGCAGCATTACATGAAACTATTATAGCATGGCAACTACCAGAGTCTGGCAGTAAGTCAGCTAAAAATCCCGACCTTGTCTGCTCACCCACAAGAGGCATGGAGAGGTGATGATGGGTATGGGATCCAAGCAACATTCTGCCCTGTCTGCCTCCAGGCGGATCTTGGGAGCCATCACACTATCAAAGGACCATCTCTGCAAGCCTAGGGAAGAATGGAGGCACAAAAGTGGTGGGGAATATGAGTTAAGGACTTGGAAGGCACACCCTGTGCCTGATCAGCTCAATCTGCACTGTTGTGCTCAAACTCCAGTCCTAATTTTTTGTTGGGTGGGTGGCTCTCTATTGAGTGTGCAACTGCTTGTGTGTGGATCTGTCTCAGCCCGGGAGTGGGAGCAGGGCAAAAGCCTGTGTGTGTGTTGCAGCAACTGAACTGAATGCAAGTGAGTGAAGGTCAGTGCTTATGCATGGCCTAGGAGGGGACTGTATATTTCAGACCTACACTGCATGAGGAGCTGGCTTTTGGAGGGCTGGCAAGTCACAGATATCTGCTGGAGAGACTATGGGGTGTCAGGAACAACCATGACCTACTGGCATGCCTATTTCTTTCTGTGAAGGTGTCTCTAGGGGTGCGACACTTGGGGACGGCAAGGATTCAGGACAGACCATGGTTCGAACATCCAAGGACAGGCACTAGGGGATCACATGTGTCAGAAGAGGGTTGGGACAGAATGGAAGGGGGAGTGAGTAAGGGAGTCTCAAATAGCAGCTGATGTGAACCTGCAGCTGCTGGGGCTTGCATGCTCAGATGCCAGTAATTGGAGAGATTGGGATACAGGAGCAGCTGCTGGGTCTACTAAGTGTCTGAGCCTGGTTTCTGCAGGGATCCACTGTAATTCCTACACTGTACTTCCCACTACCAGACCTTCATCCTAATCAGCCAGAGAAAAGAGCAAGATCTTTATGTTCTTTGTGTTGATGTGAGACCTGACTGCGTCTGTGTTGTTCTGTGTGGCCAGCTCTGTGGATACAATTGTGTGTACACATGTTGTATACAAATGCTTGTGTATGGATAATACATGCTCGGTGTCACTGCTGGTTAGACCTGGGGTACACAGCTGCAGCAGCACCAGCTCTACCAGGTTACAGATTCAGTCCTCTCTTATGTAATTATACTGAGTTAAGAATCAAATGTACATGTTTGGCATCAAATCTCCTGTAATTTGGGGGAAATCTAAGTATTAAAATCAAAACTAAATGTATGACTTGAATATAAACCAGTGCATTGCATTAAAATTACTCTTTCATTTTCACTGAGAACAAATCATCTTAAGGCTTTTGCTCAATGCATTACCCCCTTGTACATTTTTATTCTTAATTTTTATTATCCCAGCATTTAAATGAGTTAGTTCAGGGAGGTAAACCAGCAGTGAACAAGTAGGGCTCTAAAGGGCTCTGCTTTCTGCTGGTTTAGCTCTACCATTATAACTGAACATGCTGAGATGACCATGAGCACTGTCATAAGCCTTGTGAAAGGAGCTTATGGAGGAAGCTCAAAGCAACATTTAGACATTGCCTCAGCTTTACTGCAATTGAAGCCAAGCAGAGGCTCTAAGAGTTAAAAGTTAGCTTAGAATATTGACGCTGAGAGATGCTGACAGCTCTCTATGAGAAAATT
>JAWWMO010000121.1:93970330-94006440 GCA_035047845.1 Dendrocincla fuliginosa
GGGGGTTCCCCAACGTTGCACTAATAAATACCTTGCTGTTTAAAGGCTAAAAACTCTGTCTCTAAACAGTTTTATCCCGCCTTTTTGAGCTTCACAGTGCTGTGGTCAGCAGAATTATTTCTACATGTTTTCTTTGTGAAGAGAAACTAATTTTTAACTTTTCTTCTTGAATAGATTTTTTTTTTTTTATGCATCAGTTTACTTCTTGTAATGTTATGCAACTTCAGAAATTTTCTTATATACGCATTTAGGTCAGTATCATCAGTGATATACCTTTACCAGCTATCCCACCCAATACTGTTGCAGCAAGAAGTAGAACTTTTTTTTGTGACAAAAGTGATTGGTGAATAGAGGCAAGTACATTAGAACCTTTGACAAAAGCATGCGTTGTGTACTAGTATAGCTGAACATAATAAGCTATAGGAGAGCTGCTAATTTATGATATGGATTAATACACCCTCTACATGTGTAAGCTTTAGACAAGTTTTAGGCACTTTTAGACAACTTTTAGACACTACATTGCCAAGTAGTTATCTCTTCTACTATGTGTTCAAGTTAGAAGACAAACAAATAACTTAAAACACCATGTGTAGATCCAAAATTTTCAACAATCATTTCTTATATATATACAGAATTTCTCAATTTTCTAATCTACTTTAGTAATTCATTAATAAAAACTAAATAATTTCAGCAAGATTAAGTGAAGTAGAAAAAAGATAGAAATATTAAATTGGAAAAATAAGGACAATATTTTAAGTATTCAATGTATACATGTCTTTAAAAAGCCCTAGACGTCACTGATTCTTTTTTTTTTTTTTTAATTTTCTTCTCTCAGTGTATTTTTCAGTTGTTGTGTTGTTTCGTTGGTTTTTTTTTTTTTTTTTTTTTTATTTGGGCTGGGAACATTAATCAATCATTATGGCAGAAATAAGTAGAATAAGATCAGAGAAATATCATGAGTCTTAGGAGATCATTCTGTCCTTCAGTCTGCTTCAAGGCACTATTAGCACTTCTTCTGACAGACATTTTTGTTTAACCTTTTCTTAAAGACTTCGATTATGAACCTCCCTAGGCAATCTATTTTCATGCTTTATAGTCCTCTGTATTGGATATACTTAGTAATCTGATGCCTTTTTTCCGCAACTTTTCCTTTTTTTTTCTTTTTTTTTTTTTTTTCCATCATAGTTCGTGAAATATTATCTGCCTTCAGTCCTTTCTCCTTCAGGCTAACCATTATATTTTTTATGTCCTTCTTTTCTCCAAAGTCTTACCTTTTTAGAATTTTGATGAAAATCAGAGATTGAGAGACTTTAGACATCTGATCAAGCTTTGCCTGGTTTATAGCTTCCATGAAACTCAATACCTGCAACATATCACAAACTTCTGTGACACCAGAAGAAAATGTAATGGCTTGCAAATTATGCTCCTGTTTATTCATTTTAGTATGGTTGCCATTTGTTTTGATAGTATTGTACATAAATACAGTACATAGAGATTGTATGTACCCTAAGTTTAGCTTGTGATCCCCTTTAACCTCCTTTACTCAGACATGATGGTGCAATTGACCGGTATTCCTACAGAAAATCACTCCTGCTTACAGTCAGGAAACTTGCAGTTGTCCTGATCAGGTCACTTTCTATTTTAAGTTTATTTTTTCAATTTTTAAAGACTGTTTAGTATCCTGATCATGTTTCATCATGCCTGTGCAGCCCCCTCCTACTCCAGTTTAATCTGTCATACCCTCTATTTAATCATTGAGGTAATTTATGGAAGTATTATCATACCTTAATGAGGCATATAAGTTGCCAGGCTAAGAATTTTATTAGTGGTTGTAGCTGTGATATTTTTATTAAAAACTCAATTAGTAGTGATGCACAGATACACCATATTTGCTGGATTCACCCCAGCATAGTGAAGAACAATGTAAGACAGATTGCATTCTTATTCATACAAAGAAATATAAACAATAAGAGTTAGGATTTTGGTAAAAGGAAAAATGTTAAAAAAAAAACCAAAACCACAGACTGATTTTTTTACACACAAAAGCAATTAGCGCTTTGAGTGACTTAAATCTTGAGCTTGATCTGGCTGCACAGCATTTCTAACCTTGACTGAAAAAACACCAAAACCTTTATAAATTTGCTCCTAGATTTGCTTAGTCTAGAAACTGTGAGCAGATTTTTGGCTCAAACTCCACAAAGCCATAATTGGCTCTATATGAAAAGCTTTTTCTTCTTTATTCCTTCTTTTGTACTTAGGTACAAAAGGTACTCAGGTACTCAGTCCTTAGGTACTCAGTCATGTCTAGTATGCTTCTGACTGCTTATGTCTCTTCTTGATGACATCTCTTATATGGCCTGTCATGTACTCTGATTTTCTCTCTTGACCATACCCAGTGGACCTTCAAGAAGGAGCAACTATTTCTCCTTCATAAGAAGAAGTTACCTAAAGACAGCAGTAGTTAGAAACAAGGCAACTAGCAGCAATCTCTCAGCAGCCAGCACAGCTCTATATTCCTTTAGCCTTCTGGGCACTCAAGGGCTAGTTTGGAAAAATAAGAAGAAAAATAGGAATTCAGACAGTATTTAGTGCAATCTTGAAGTCCAAAGGCATCCAAGAAACCAACAGGGAGCTGGCAGATAAAATCAAGAACAGATGGGATACTTGTGATTTTCTTGAGTGCAATTAGAGGCCTGGAAGAAAACTGTGGCACTAGATGCCTCTGTTTAGGTACTTGAATTCCACTCAGGTCGTCTGAGTATGCCAGTTTCTAGTCTTAGAGTGTTGAGTGAGGAACTTAGCATCAGTCACTTACTCTCTGATTACAACAGTTTTGTTCTTGTTAAAGAAAAATACTAGTAAATATTTATAATATCTAAAATATACAGTATAATTTAAAATGCTAATAAAGTATGAAATTAATTTAAAACATAGAAAATATAGAGAAATATAAAAATTATATATTTTGTATCTTACATTGCATTCATCTTAAGTAGCATTTATCGGAGAGAAATCTCTGTGAAGCATGTTGTCTTCATAAGTAATCTCTTTTCTTGGGTTCTCCACAAAGTCTGAAGTGTTTTTGTCTTTCTTCTGTCCATCTTCCTTTCACCAGTTCTTTAAACTTAAACACTTCTAATTTATTTGGAAGATATTATTAGACATGTTAATTCAAAAATCTTATTTCTCTGGAGATAAAATATCATATCAGAGATCATGTTTTCTGTTAAGTATGTTGATTTATACCTTGGTGTCCTGAAAAGGAATAACATTCCGTTACATTTTTTTACTTTGCCTTCACTGTTCAAAGTGAAGTGTATTTTATATAAATCTTGATGTTTTCCATATTTAAAGGGATAACTGTGTGTAGCAAATTGCTGGCCTTTGACTGAGACAAGACTTGATGGTAATCAGCATTTCTGGGATAAAAAAAGCTTTATGCCACTCTTAATCAATTTTTTTGTTGTTGTTTTTGTTGTGGTTACACAAATTATATGAACTGCAATTTCACACTACATAATAATTTTGGATGCTCAGGGGTTTTTTGGATGTTTTTTAAGGACTTAAAAAAGAAAAAAAAATTATTTTTTCATACTGTTTTCAGCTGCTCAGCTTATATATTTCCCATCTATCAGCGAAATATATTTATAATGACGATAGAACTATATTTACTTGCACTATAAGTATTTTTTACTCTTTTGTGAAGGTTTCTAAGGATGTACTAAAAATATACTAGTTACTATGATATTTGACTTTGAAATAGGATAACCTGAAAGGTTATTGGATGTGGTTTCTTTGATATTCCATTTAATACTGGGTTTTATTCTTCAGGATGGCTTGAAGCCATGGGTGAATTAGTATTTCTGACAAATGAGATTTTCTCTCAGAGGAGATTGTATGTGTGCCTGACTGTGAAAACCAGTATACCTGGTCTTTGGTAAAATTTGCTTGAAAGTGTCAGTAGGGGATAGAGGGTTCCATTTAGTGGGCAGAATTTATGCAATTTAATTCATATTTTTCCATTCTAACTCTTTTACAAATCCCTTTCAAAAGTTGTTGAAAAATAAAATCCTCATTTAAAAGGAAACAGCTCCTTTAAGGTCATGAGATTAGGAGTGATTTAAATCAAGGTATTTTTTTGAAAGCCAGGTACAAAATTAGCCATAAGCAAATACCATCACTCACACTATGCATTGTTCAAAATTCTGATTAAATGGAATGTTAACGTTAATTACCTTGTAAAAGCTCTGTGACAGATTCCTAAAATGTCCATTTAGGTGAAGCGTTTCTTCATCTGTTTGTTTGTTCTTAAAAGAAATCAAAACCTTTATGGAAAGCTGCTTCTATAAAGCCAACATGTTCTTCCTACCATGAAGATATAAAATGCTAATTAGCTTCTAAGCTGTTCTGAATGTTCGATTAGACTTCTTCTATATTCTACTTGTGGTTACACCTTGGATTTTCTTGTGTTTGTTTTTTTTTTTTTTTTTTTTTTCCTATAAAATAGCAATCCTGACATCCAGTGTCTAGTTAAATTAATTGCACTTGAGTAGTCCCCAAGGTGCAAATTTTCTATTCCTTACATATTTTCTAAATACGTTTAAAAGTGACAATGCACAAAGTAATAGAAAAAGCCTTCTACAAGTTAATATGTGCAACTAAAGAAAAGAAAATGAAACAAAAATCTTGATAAATATCACAAAGAATGAAATAAGTTATTTCATATGAAGATATGAGGTGGTATCACTAACAAAAGAAATTGTAATTCAAGTCTTACAGGTAGAATAATGTAATTCTTTTTTCCCCCAGATTTTTTTTCATTGGCAAAACCTATTCAGCTAACTAAGTTTAAGCTTTTAGTTAGGCTTTTTGAAACAGTCACTTTTTTTTTCCTCAGAATGTTCATGCATTTTAATGCATCTGCAGGATGTAAGTGATGCTAAAGAAGCCCTCTAAGAATCTAAGAAGAAATATGGCAGAAAGGAATACGATGGATGGTTTCACATGAAAAGGTAAGATTACCTCAACCTTAGTGTTTGATTTGCTGTCAGTGCCCCCGGAGAGCTGAGACTCTTGTGCCCAACGAGTCTGTCAGTGTCCTGTTTTGGGGACCCTTCACTGAACAATCCTGCTGGATCAGAGGGAGATTCAACTGCCCTTTTCAGGGAGCTAAGCCAACAAGATAAGGGAGACCCCTCAGCAGGTCTTCCTACTTTATGACCCCTCAGCAGGTCTTCCTCTTTATTCAAGCATGTTACTTTCTGCCATCAGCTGTTAGTACCCATGAAAAAGGCTCATACTAGCAGTTTATGGAATAATATTCTTTATTAACAGAAAACTGTCACATGTTAAGGTTCAAGAGTTACCGGTGGTAGTATCTGACTGCAAAAATATATTCAAAGCAATATCCAGACAAACTCTAATCCCCCATAGAAGAATGTTTACAGAATATGGTTCTTACCAATAGACATCTCAATGGGAGAAGGAGACAGGTTCAGCCTGTTGACTGATCCCAGCAGTTGCAATGGAATCTTCCCTGATAATGGTATTCAGGCTCATTTAGGAAGCATTTCTTGGCATTCAAAATGAGATTCTAAATGCCTTTAAATTTTTTGATAGAAACTTGTTAAGAAAAACAAATTATTAACTAGATAAAAATAATACAATTTTAAAACAATATGTTTATGTATGAAAGGAGGCCTAGAACTGTAGGAGTTTTGTCATGGTGTAACCCCATAGCAACCAACACCAGTCAGCAGCAAAAACTGCGCACTCACTTCCCCACCAGCAGGCTCAGGGAGAGAATCTGAAGGGTAAAAGTGAGAAAACACATGGGTTTCTCACCAAAGTCAGTTTAATAGGTAAAGCAAAATTCATGCACACAAGCAAAGGAAAATGAGGATTTCATTCCCCACTTCCCATGGGCAGACAGGTGTTCAGCCACCCTCAGGAAAGCAGGGCTCCATCATGCATAATGACGATTTGGGAAGACAAACACCATCACTCTAAAGGTCTTCCCCCTTCCTCCTTCCCCCGGCTTTAAATACCGAGCATCATGTGGTCAGCTGGAGTTAGCTGTCCTGGCTGTGACTCCTCCCAACTTCCCATGCACTACCAGCCCCCTAGCCAGTGTGGTAGAACAAGGAGTAAGAAAGGCTTTGATGCTGTGCGAGCCCTGCTCAGCAATACCAAAAACATCTTTATACTATCAGCACTGTTTTTAACAAATCCAAAACACATGCCCACACTATACTATGAAAAAAATCAACCCTACCCCAACAAAAACTAGCACAAGATTTTTGCTTACTTAATTAACTTATAGTTCCTAAAATCTGTCTGCTTATGCTTACCTAGGAAATATTTTAAGTATTTTAAGTAATGCTTTCCATAAATTAGTAAGAATAACTGTAGATCATTCTAGTTAATATTTTCCTTGTTGGCACAATCATAATATTCTGAAGAGAAAAGTAAGTATGAAATTTATATTCGATACTTGATAAAAAATGTTTCTTTCACTAAAATTTTAAAGAGGAGAACTAGACATAGCTAGTATTAGTTTGTGCATCTAAATACAAAGCTTAGGTCCTCAAATGTTTTTTATCAATTGCTGATTAACTATGGGGAAGCCTATATGTTTAGAGACACATAAAGCCTTATCCTGGGTTTGTAAAAATTAGCTATGTAAGCAGTCAAGCACTTGCCAAAAATGTCATGAAGTTACAAGAAATAGTCTTTGTGAAAAAGCCACAGTCAGAAGAAGACACCTGTGATCACAGTAGTTTATCAGATATTCTGTTTAGAAAGAGCAAGAGTTGTTATTCTTTGTCATCCATATTGCTCAGGTATCAAAGGGGCTGCCAACACCAGGAGGTGAAGGCTCAGTAAGCTAAAGTGTTTTTTAACAGTACAGATGTTATTTCTTAATAACTCCCTGTGTGGATATTGTGGATTCCTCTGCATGAGGTGTTTGACTCTACTTTGAAAATGGAGAGAAATTCTTCACACCTGGACACAGTCAGTGCATCTATAGAAAGCTGATTTTTTACAGTACACTGTAAATGGATAGTGTCTAATACTCTGGGCATGAATTTCCTCAAACAGGCTAGTTAATATACTACACTTTATTTCTGACATCTAGGCGCACAGTAAGGAAATATTTTAAGAATGGTCCAGTATTTTTCATTCCATTCTAAAAATCATTTTTTACATTCCATAATCTGTTTCAGAGACAGGTACTTCAAGACAAGATTCTGAAAATACTTTGGTACCTTTGGGTGCAGGTGAGAAATGAAGCAGGCTAGGTGTCGAAGTAGAAATAATTATCTCTAACTATTAATTCATAGTGCAAATGAACCTCAAATACCCTGTGTAGCTTTGGAATCCCAGTTCAAAAGAGATATAGTAGAAACTGAAAATAAAGAGACCTCACAGATGATCAAAAGTATGGCTTAGTTTTCATGAGAAGTGTTGAGATATGATCAGGACCACTAGCCTGGAAGAGACAAACACAGAGCAGCAAAGAATATGATAGCAGTTTTTAATATTCTGATATTAAGGTCAACAGACAACAACTGTCTCTATTAAGTAAAAGAACAGAAAGTATCAAACAAAATCATCAGACTATATATTCAAAACAAAAAGAAAAAGAAACTTCACACAATGCATAGTCAAAAATATCATCTGGTAGTGTTGCCTATATTTTGCAGGCTCTTTTAGACACTGTTAGAAAATGCGGGGGAAATGCTTTTTTTTAGAATCATAGAACAGTTTATGTTGGAAGGAACCTTTGAAGATGATCTGGTTCCAGCCATTCTGTGATATGTCTTTCACTAGGTAAGGTTGCACAAAGCCCCACCCAACCTGACCAACACTTCTTTCATGGTTTAACTCCAGTCATCAATTAAGTATCATGCAGCATTCTCCCATGGTGGAATGAGGAGCAGAATCAGAAAAAAATTCAGATTCATGGTTTGACATGAGAACTGTTTAATAATTGATATAAAATATAATAATACTACTAATAATACAAATTATTTATACAAATACTAATGATACTATTACTAATACTACTACTACTGATGATGGAAAAGAGAGAGAGAGAGAGAGAGAGTGAGAGAGAGATAATTAAAACCCAAGGGGAAGAAGTGACATGCAATACAATTTCTCCCCAGACACTGACTGATGCCCAGCTCATCCCTGAACAGTGATCAGGCCTTTCTGGCCAATTTCTCCCCATTTATATACAGAGCATGATGTTCAGTGGAATAGAATATCAGTTTGGCCAGTTCAGGTCAGCTGTTCTGGATATGCTCCTTCACAGCTTCTTGTACATCTGCTCACTGCTAGAGCATAGAACACTGAAAAGTCATTGACTTAAATACTATTAATAACAACTCAAACATGAGTGTGTTATCAACACTAGAATCATACTAAATCCAAAACACAGCACTGCACCACCTATTAAGAAGAAGTCTAGCCAAAACCAGGACAATTTCCAGCTGGGACATCCACAATTGTCTCTGGAATGGCAAGCCGTTCCAGTGTCTCACCATTGTCATCCAAAAAGTCTAATCTAAATCTACTTTTTTTTTTCAGTTTAATACCATTGTCTCCAATTCTTTCACTACAGACCTGGTAGAAGGTCTTTATCACTGTTTTAACCCCCTTTTGTGTATTGAACATCCACAATAAGGTCTCTCCAAAGCCTTCTCTTCTCCAGGCTAAGCAACACCAACTGTCTCGGTCTTTATTCAGAAGAAATGTGTTTCAGCCCTCTAATCATTTCTGTAACCCCCTTCTGGACCCACGCCTAGACCTGGACACAGTACTACATATTGGATCTTATGAGAGTAGAGTAGAAGAACAGAATCACCTCCCTTGGCCTGCTGGTCACACTGCTTTTGATGCAGCCCAGCATAGTCTTGACTTTCTGGGCTCCAAGCACACAATGCCAGCTCACATCTAATTTTTCCTCCACCAATATGCCTAAGTCCTCTGCAGGAATGTTCTCACTGACTTCATCACCCAGCCAGTATTTACACTGGGGATTGCCCATTAAGTGCAGGACCTTGCACTTGTCCTCACTGAATTTCATTAGTTTCCCATTTACTCACTCTACCAGCCAGTATTTTTCTGAATGGCAGCCCAGAGTTGGAACATATTAGGCAATGCCTGTTTTTGGCTGTGCCCTGAAAGCAGCTGGGGCTGTAGTAAAATG
Organism: Dendrocincla fuliginosa; assembly: GCA_035047845.1. NCBI lineage: Eukaryota > Metazoa > Chordata > Aves > Passeriformes > Dendrocolaptidae > Dendrocincla > Dendrocincla fuliginosa. The sequence goes on from JAWWMO010000121.1 coordinate 93,979,548, forward strand.
TGTGCAGGGAAAAGATTAAGAAAAGTTATTATTTCCCTTTACTTGGCTCTGCCCACAACTGGAATATTCTGCTCAATTTCAGCCCCTTCCTACCCTACCTTCCCAACATCAGAAAGAAATCAATAAACTTGAACTAGTTCTGCAGAGAACATCAGGATGATCAGGCCTGGAGCAGTTGTCCTGTGAGGGGAAGCGAAGACAGCTGGGCTTGTTCTGCCTGGAGAAAAGACAGCTTTAGGGGAACCTAAGCACAGACTTCCAGTGCCTATAGGAACATTATCCAGGAGACTTGCCAGGCTTTTCAAAGGAAAGCATAGTGAGAAGACAAGAGACAAAGAAGTTAAGCTGAAACAGGTTTGACTCAGGCTGTGTATAAGGAAAGGCTTCTTCACCTTATGGACAGCCAAGCAGGTTGCCCTTTGGACTGCAGGTTCAACTAGAAAGCTGCTGCTGTGTTCTCCACTCTGACTTATCGTAGGCACCTGTGATCTAACTTCAGCTTTCTAAAATTCAAGTGTCTTTTCTATACCATTTTGTTTCATGCTAGATCAACAGAGAGATATACCATCTTCTACACATTTCCTCTAATCTATTTAAGGATTTATTATTAGGATAGAATGGGTTGTTCCAATGGAGATACTTTTTCAGTGGTTAAATTCTAGAAGGATGAGTAACTTTTTGGATGTTCTCTAAAAGTAGTCAAGTTCCTTATGGTATTTGGCACAATGGTACAACTGAGGAGTGAAAACAGAAAAAATTAACAAGGAACAGAAAACAAAGCAATAGAGAAAACACAGATCTCTTTAAAGCCATCTGCTTTTGTTTAGCTTAGCATTTTTATAAGACCACAAAATTCTTTTAGGGCACATAGGTGAATATTTATTATTTTTTGAGATTGAGTGAAAGACATTGCCACTTGTAGCAATAAATTTTTTCTATCCATAATTCTAAATCTTATCTTCACTACCACTGGTCACAGAAATCCTGTTATGGGGATTTTTATCCATATATTCTACCTGAGTTTTGCCTCATTTCTGCCTGGCACGTTTGGGTAGCGCTGTTCTCCTATTGTCCTTGGGTGGAGCTAATGAAAGACTATAAGACTTTGTAATTCTGCAGATTTTATCCTTGGCAGGAGGTTTTCTGTTATGACTTTGTGCATTTAACTCTCTATAATCTTGTACATATTTTCTGAAATATGAAATAAGGATTCTAATTATTCAAAAATCTTTGGAGGAAAAAAGGATTTTGAAAGAAATCAAGTTCTCTGCTAACTGAGTCAATGTTCCAGAAGACTACAGTCATTGGATGTCTTGAAAGGAAGACAGCTACTAAGCTAAGTCTCTATTCCTATGATAAAGATCTACAGTTTGAAGTAAGATAGAAATACTTCTAAAAAAGAATTAAAAAAAGAATCGCATCAAGTGTCCTTAAGACCATATGATGTTGCTGTGCAATCCTGTCCTGAGCATGCCATGCCTTACACAGTTTGTGGTTTCACTTTCACCAGAATCAATCCAGACTGAAAATTATAACCAGGGAAAAAAACAACAACAACAACAACAACAAAACCCAAACAAACACAACCAAAAAAAAACCAAAACAAATTGATTTTAAAGTAATACATAAGGGAAAAAGATCACAAGTGAAACATCTTGGCTTGAAATGCAGTAATAAAGTCAAGAAGAAAAAGAAAAGACTTCTTAAAAATTGTATTACTTTTAGATTCCTTAAATAGGAGTTAAACTATCCTGAAAGACTGGCTGCAAGCTATAATGTTCTTCCAAGGATGAGATTCGGTTATACAAAAAACAAAGGGCGGAGCAGACATCTTTTTATAATTTTATATTTCTAAGTCCTTAGTTGGATAAAAATATTTTTCTGTGCGTTTTTTGTTGTGGTTTTTTTTGGAGGAGGGGTCGTTGTTTTGTTTTGTTTTTTTAATTTTGAAACAATGAATATTCACTGCAAATATAAAGATACTAATTGATAGTAGGGAAAAATTTCATGATAGAATAGCAGAATACTCAAAGTTTTGGCCAGAGTAATACCTAAGAAAATTGAATAAATTAACAAATCCATTTGTTTTGTCTAGTTTTGTCTAAGAATTGCTTAATTCAACCTGGTAGAAAATTCTTCCTTCCCTTCCCTGCCCTGCTCTGGCCTGTCTTTATCTCCCCTCCTTTCTTCTTTCCTTCTCCCATCTTTCCACTTTCCCCTCATGACCTCTCTTTCTGATATAAACTTTGAAATAAATCATTTGTTAACAGAAGACACCCATTAAAAAGAGATGTATTTGCAGAGTATAATAACTCTTACCATGAAAGGTAAAAAACTATTTTTTCTTAATGAGGAAAAAAAGAGAAATTTTAATGTTATTAAAAGAGATTATTTTAAAAATTAGAAACAATTAAATCTCTTTAACAAATACTGAAGTATTTTTTCCTATAATTATTTTTATATATATACAATAGAAAATAATGAAAATGTCACAATAAATGTGAAACTAAGTACTTTACAATATTTATTGTATCATATAATATTTTGGCTTACTATAAGTTTATATAGATAATAATAAGATTAAATTCTATCTGAAATGAATTGACTTAAAATGATATCATGGGACACTACTTAACAAATCCAAATTACTTGTTTTAACAATTAATCCATGAAAGATGCTGTAAAAATAAATATTTCGTAGTAATTTTTTTTGAAGAAAACATTTCTGCAAAAATTGTCATCCAGGGTTGCATCTTTCTGTATCACTTAAAAGAACTGATAATAACATTTTTTCTACTGTGTTATAGCTACTCCTAATTAGTATTTCTTATTATTCTTTCACTTTAATTTATATCATAGTAAAAAATTTATAGAATTTACAAGGCTTTTTGAGGAACTACAGAACAATATTTTCCATGAAGTTAGCATTTTTACTAACTTCCTGAGAACATTTGTATGATTTAAGTTATGAATTTGACTAGGTTAATTGCAGAATTCTACAAAAAATATTTGTATGGCTTGTATCTGACAAAAGGAGATGAAATCCAGTTGGGGTGTAGCATACTTTATTTGCTCCATAGTCACAAGAACTTATGAATCAGCACAATCAGATTATGGTCACAGGGATAACTGCAATTAGGTTATTTTTTAATATAACTGCAATTAGGTTATTTTTTAATATAAAAGTTATTAAAGCTTACTGTTATGATTAACTGCAATTAGCTTGTCTTCTGTACAGCAGCCTTCAAAATTTCTGAACCTATCAAGGAACAGTTTTCCTTCATACTACTGTCATTTCATTGCTTTTAATAAGCCTTTTTGAGGTTAGTATAAGTCTTTTTTTTAAATTAACTCCTTATCTAAATTATAAGTTTTCTGTTACAGATATTATATTAGACATCAAGATGAGACTCATACCTGAAATTTTATAAAAAATTACATTTTTTCATCATTTCCTTCAAATTATTTTTACTTCTGTTTTCAGTTGAGAACAGCAGCACAAAAGCTATTCATTTTCATAGACTTATCTTAGGTAATATAAATTTCCTCAGTATTTTCTTTGGTCCCTGGGTAATTATGGCAATAGAAAAGATAGTTACAACATATCTTTTCTTTCAGAATATCAGGTGTCACCTATTTTACAACAGACTTAATGAGCTGATACAATTAGTATCATTTCTTGCCATCTGCAGGATGTATGCAGTTACATAACTACCTCACAAAGTTAATGGGCCACCTGTAACATCACTGAAAGTAGTTAGGTCCGTTAGGTAAATGCATTGGAGTCTGCAGATCAACAACATAAGTACTAAAGTAGAATGGGGCTAACTTTTTCTGCAGCAGCACACTGATGCTGTCTTTTGGAAAGACACCAGTCTTTTGAGTATCACTAAGCAGTGCTTGTGCAGCTTCAAGGCCTTCTCTGTTTTTTGATCTGTGTCCTGCCCAGCGAGTAGGCTGGGAGTGCCCCAAATTGACCAAAAGTATATTCCATACCATGTGATACCAAGCAAGGATGTTTGTGGTTATGATGTTTATCTTCCCGAGAAACTGCTACATATGCTGGGATCCTTCTAAGGAGGCTAAACGTCTGCCTGATGACGGGAAGTAGTGAAAAAATTTATCTTTCTTCTTTGTGTGCACACTCGGGTTTTGCTTCACCTATTAATACATCATTATCTTGATCTGCACATTTTCTCACCTTCCTGAGTTTTTTCCCCGTTCCATGGGAAAGGGTAGAGAGAGGATGGATAGTGACTGCTGTCTAGGGTCAATCAATGCCAAAGATAAAGCATAACTTGTATTTTCAGTAAGTGTACTAAAATATTTAAGGGAATTTGATGCCACTGTTGAAGCTTCACCACTGTGCAGTTGGAAAGAATGGTGTTTGAAGGCTACCAAATACCTGGTATTTTCCTATTTTGTAACATATCAGAAACTAGTTCACAAAAGAATGAATAAGGACCTAAGTGTCATTCAATCTGCCTCACTCAAAATAAAACTCTGAACACAAAAAAACCCCTAAACCTTCAAAAGTAACAAACAAAACAAAACAAAAAATTTAACAGTTTTATTCACAGCAGGTAATTTTATACCGAATACCTCGACCACCCTAGAGATGGGGAGTCAGTTCTCACCTCCAGTACAGACACCCTTAGGAATTTCTGAATGTAAGGCAAGTTTAAATGACAAGAGGAGTCTTATCCTAATGAAGGAGAATTTTCTTTCGGAACTTATTTTTCTAGAATGAACCATCCTAACCACACATAAAGTTCTATTTTATATCTGGCCAGTATCCTTTTATGACTGGTAGACTTTAAACAATGTGAAAGTTGCTGTTGGTGTTTCTTGAAGATTGAGTCTGTGCAAAACCAGGAGTGAAGGAAAGTATCAGTAGTTTTATGTTTACTATTAAATGTTTAAAGGCCAGTCCTCGAAACTCCAGTCTACAGCTGTCAGCCAAGACATCTGTAAACTAAAGGTAAGAAAAGAATCAGCTCTCCAAGGCATAGCTTCCTTTGTACATACATGATGGCTAAAGCTGAAATGTGAGCTCCCTTGTGTTTGGCTTCATTTGAAGACTGAGCCCTAGATCTGTCCCTTCTGCCTTCTCAGTTCCTATTACTGCCATGTGCCACCTCTGTACTGGGAAGCCTCGTTCCATGCTACTGCCCAGGTTATATTTTTGCAGATCATATAAGTATATAACTTTCAGACTTTTATGACAACCTGATAATATGTTTATATTGCTCATTGAATTCTTAAATTCTATCTTGAATACATATCTAAAGTGTTTATCACCGATATGTTTTCCACATAGCATTTGGGGTGGTACACGCTGACTACTTACATCTGTTCTTCATTTCCAAAGAATTTATGTCCTATATTTTCAACTGCTTTATCCTAGTGTTTATGTTGTCATGACCCACATTCCTCCTTTACAGGTATAATCTTCCATAAGACTAAGCTGTCACACAAATTCTAAACAAAAAGAGATAAATATATGGTTTCTTTCTTCCATGATCTTTTAAAGAATATGACAAAATTAAATAAGATCAAGTGCAAGGTATTTCAATTAGATGACAATGATCAATTGCATGAACATATGATGGGGAACAGTGGGTTAGGCAGCTGTTTTTTCTGATATGAAACTTAAGTGAATAGATCACATGCTGAACAATAGCTACCAATGTTTGGCCCTGTGTGAAAGGCAACTGTCATTCTGACATATTTAAATATCAGTTTAACTTACATGAAATGTCACTAATCCATCAAATCTTTTCAATATTATTAAGCTTTAACTGGCATACAGTGGTCATTGTGATGTTGTGGTTATGAAAGATGTGCATGAATGGGAGAGGATACTGGAGATAGCTGTGAGAATAATCACAGTTATAAAGGCATGACTTAAGAGAAAAAAAATGGAAATTTGTTTCAATAAATTGACCTTAAGTCTAGAGATGGCATAATAATAGTCTTCACACAATGAACAGGGCCAAAGGTTTAGATCACTGTATGAAAGATTCACATATAAACATGACCTCTGTAAAGGCCAGAAAGACTGATTTACCTGGAAAGGTTGAAATCTGAATGCCTTTAATGCCAGATTAGACAGTTGTCTCTTTGGACTGAGCCAGCCTTGGTATGGAATACAAAGACTGGGTAACTTTTCAGGGTCATTATTTGTAGCCTGACTTTATGTAGCGGTTTGAGCTGGCTCCTTGTCAAACCCAGCTGTTGGTCACACAGATTCCCCCCTCCTGAAAGGGAACAAAAAAAAGTACCAAAAGAAAATTGTAGTAAATATATATATACACATATATTACAGTTATATACAATTAAACACTATGAACTTAAAGAACAAGAATCCCAAACAACCCCAAAAGGGTAAAGGGAGAAAAGGGAAAGGGAAAAAGGCCAAAAATGGATAAAAACAAAACAAAACAAATATACACACTCGAAAACTCAGTGAAGAGCTCAATAAAATAACTAACACAATAAACTCTCACCAACTTCCCTCAAATAAACAGCAGAAATCTCCACCTCTGCATGGCTTCGGGCAACAGTTTCTCAGACAGGCCTCAGCTCACATAGATAAGAGAGAAGCCAGCACACTGAGACCTGCTTTTCCCCAACCACCCCAAAGGAAGAGAGAGAAGAACCTCCCCTCATTGTCTTATATACACTTGATTATGTAGAGGAATGGTATGGAATACTTCCCTAGCTATGACCTTGTTACCAGGGAAGGCCTAAGCCAAAACCAAGAAAACTAAACCACTACACTTTGTTAGTACAAATAGCTTTTCAAGATTCAACTTGAATTGTAAATTGATGGGATATTTTTTATCCCATGCTAACAAGCCAAACATAAACTTTTACAATGAAAAGAGGAAAAGCAAGTTTTGTGTTCGAAAGGTTAGACAGTTGGGACATTAGAATTTTCTGAAAAATTATATGGCAGGAAGATGTATTTTTCTCTTGAAAACCAAGTAAACTGTTGAATCCTTGCAAAATGGTATTTTCTGGCCTGAGAATCAATCTAACAAACTGCATCCTAAAAGCTAAAACATCCAGCCATAAAAATGGCATGGAAGGATTTCTAAATTTTAAAATATGAATACTATTGTCACAAACACAATTGCACACACATACATATACTTTTGTTCTATAAAAACTTCTGTATATGCATATATATATATGTTATACATAAAGGTCAACTGTTGTACCTCAGGGTACATAACTTGCTAAGACTTTTATTAATAGAAGCCATCAAGCTGTTTGGCAATTTCCCTTCAATTTCTAATTCTTTTTTTCTTTTTAGTGGAGCTGCTCCACTGAAAGAATTTCTTTCATGTGCTCTAGTATAAGCATACATTTTCATGCAGCTGTTAAAACCTAAATCCTTAATGCTGTTATTATGAAGGCAGTATCCCCTTGAATACAAATCCGTTCTCTTCCGAGTGTTTTACTTAAATGAATCAATATAAACTCATTTTAATGAAATATGTGTATGTATATAAGAACTTATTTGTCTTATTCTATCAATTAATTTTGTTTAAAATTAAACAAAATTAAACCCTTGGGATCAGTTTATGCCAGTGAATACTGTATTAAAGATAAACATATCATCACAATAGTGGCATTTTACTGATATATAACATAATTTCATCACTAGAAAAATAATTTTGGTGCTAAAATATCAAAACAATGTCATAATTACAATGCATTATTTACTTTAAATGTTGGACACTGTAAATACATTGCAATTCTTCCCAAATTATAACAAAGCACATTTTTAGGTGTGTGTCTTAAAAGGAGCAGGAGAGCCAGGCCTGCCCTGTGCCGGACACAGACTGTTCCAGCTGCTTCGACCCACCCACCATGAGGCACAGCTGAGCCCACAGCTGAGGTGGGGGTGGTGCTGGGGAAGATATTTAAGAAAGGGCAAAAATGCTGTATGGCAGAGGAGACTGAGGAAAAGAAAGTGAGAGAAGCATCCCTGCTGACATGGATGGGAGAGATGAAGAGAGGAAGGGAGGAGGTGCTGCAGGTGTGGGAGCAGAGGTTCCAGTGCAGCTGTTATTTAAAATGGTGTTCACACTTGCAACCTTACAAAATTAATGGATATCAAGTTGTATGACTTTTGGTAATTAACTGCTGGTAGATTTGTACATTTTTGAAGGACATCATTAGAAAATGTGTGAATGCAGCTTTTCATGGTGCAGTAGCCAACAAGGTAGCATTTTTCTTGGTAGTAGTGAGAAACCATCCCAGGAAGGATACTATAGAGACTAATCTGGAGGTAAAGCCTGTATAAAGGAAAAAGGAAAGAGTATGTAAACACTCAGCCACTGGGAGCTGTGAAATCAGGAGCATGAACGGAAGCTCCATGCATTGTAGCAATGTCTGAATTACTAGGACAACAGCTTTCTTTTGCTCTGTAGGGAATTCGTACATTGGTTTTGTTGGCTGTAGGAAATTTCATAACAAAGGAGTATCACTTTTGTCAACAGGGACTTTTTCTGAGTGATTCGGTACATCACCTGCAGTTCATCTTTTCAGCATTTTTACACAGTGCTATATATGAACCTGGACAGATCTTAAAAATTATTTATCCTCAGACAAAGATTTCTGTAACCCAAAACAACCAAAACCTAAGATAGAACTACACTTCAGAGGAAACTTGATTTTATGCAAGGGTATCAGGAAGTATGCCTTATTTGCCCTACTTCCATTGCATCTGGATCTTTTTTACTTGCAGTCTGAGTCAGATGCCTACAGATACTGTGGAGGTTTCCATGCTTAGTGCTTGTCTTCCTTCACATCCTCTGGAGTCTGTAAATATTAGGAAACAGTTTATCCTTTTGTAGGGGAAAGCAGGTCTTAAGTCGGAACTTATTAGAAGGTCTAAAAGGAAATCTGAGAACAAAGGTTATTGCTTCCTATGTGGCTACTACCAATATAAGAAATACTTTACTGAAGAGATTTAGATTTGCATTTTAGATTTGATTTTTTGCTTTTACTGACAGTGGTTGTTGAAAGATTTTCTTTTTTCTTTTTTTTTCCTTTGGCCTTTTAGTAAAATATTACTTTGCCTAAACTGGGGCCTTTGCCAACACATGCCTGTGTCAGCTCTTGTTGTCCCTCATTGAATCAATTCTAATTTACATCTGCTCTATCATGTTCATAATTTGTCTTTCACAAAGGCATGGCTCATAGCTTCATTAATCATGCCAAAACTTCTACCTTTCAATGTTTCTATGGATAGCTTGGGTGCTGATGGCATGGATTTTAGTATTGATATTCATTACTTGTGTTGCAATGTTTTTGAAATTTTGCAGAGGTGTGTTTGCTTTTCATCATGCAGACATTCACTCATTCATTGACTTACTTGAAGAGTGTCAAGCATATTTATGGAAAGGAGTGTCTCACCTAAATTGTGAATATGTTGTTTATAATTATTGTTATTATTAATTATCTCAATGTTACATTTTTGTTTTTTGGCAAAGCTAAAATAATCTAGGTATCAGAATTGCTATCTTCTAAACTTCCAGTGAGTGATCATGGACACAGTGCTTAGAACTTGTGGGTCAGTTTTTTGTTGAGCTTAGGCACAGTGTCTAAAAATCCATCTGTGCTAAGAAATGAGATCAGGCTATTCGATACAGAACTGGTATCTATCTACCATAGTGAAAATGTTTAGAAAAATATCTGGTTTGAATATGGAGACCATAATAATTCTGCTACCTAATTTCCCTATAATTCACTTTGTATGCTTCCAGTTCTCTTTGTGCATGTCTCAGAATTCAATTTCAAAATTTTAAAAATAAAATTGGATTATGCACCTCATATCTAAATGCATGTAAAACCAAAGACAGTTCTTTATTTCTAAGTGTGTATTTCAACAGGAAAGGCAGAGATAAATACTGCTTAATTCTTTGCTCTGTAACCTCAATAAGAGTACTATAGAGTAACCTACCTTGTCCCATAAGTATTTAGACACATTATATGAAGGGGAATACCTCTTATTAAAAAATCCCTAATTGATATATTCAAATGAAACTGCTCTTTAAATTTCTTATTCACCACTCTGAAGGTAGAGGGAAATATTCTATTCAATGGAACCTCAGTTATTAATTTACATATTCAGGTGCACAGCCAACGGAAGAGTGGAAATTTATCAATTTGATTATAGAACACGAATTCTAAAATGTATTTATAAAGTCAAATTGAACCTGATTATAAACACATCAGTGAGAAACACAGTGTAAACTTAAGGAAGATAAGTAAAATTTGCAGATATATTCCCTAAATTTCTATGCTCTTTCAAGAACTATTTTTCCTTAAATAATTCCTTAATTTAAAGTTTTAATCTAAGTTTTTATTTCATGCATGATCTGAAATATACCATATGTTCCTTAAATGTGATTTTCTGAAATTATGTAGCACTGTTCATATTAGACATGGGGAAAGAATAATAAAACTTTGAAAGCTAATAGTAAACTCTCACAATTTTTCATATAAACACCTTATCTGTAATGCTGAATAGTATAAACCTCATGAGATATTAAATGGATACTTTTAAAATTATGAAACATGAATTATGTCACAAACCCCTCACTTTGTTCCCTTTACATTACTCACTCATATTGCATGAATGTATTCTTTATCACATCTGAAATCTATTACCATGTTACTCACAGTAAGTATTCCAAAATTATAGTTTTTATTTTCCCTCCCTGAAAGATATTGACTGCATATGAGAAGTCACCACAAATTTTAGGTGGAACTGTACCTCTTTTCACATTTTGAAATATAAGTTTTCAAGATACATCTTATCCTTCCTGCGGAGACAATCTTCATTAACTTTCTCAATAAATTATATTTTTTATCATTTTGTTTTTCTCTGTAGTATAACAGGAAATAAAATGCAAGCCAGTCCTTAAGGTTAATTTTAAAGTAATGTAAAATATGGTAGGCCTATGTATGATTATGAATTTTTTTCACTGAACATTTTTTATACAAAGTGATGGTCCTGAACTACAGTAGTATATTGAAAGTTATAAGACCTGCTTGTTTTTAATAAAAAAGGAAGGTTTAATCTTTCTTAGGTGATAATTTGAAAATTCTCTGAGTTTAGATGATTCTAATCTGTCTCACCTATGTGAAGGTTGATAAGGTTATGTATTGAGTGGCAAGACTTACTAGGGAGAATTTCAACATGAACTTTGGAAAATAATCATAACTAAATAATTCCTTTTGCATAGATTGTTAATACAAGTTCAGAGAATCTATTATCCGTTCTGATGACACAATTTCTTTATAGCAATTATTTTTAAACAGCTTTGATTACCTTTTTTTTTTTTTGAAAAACACTGAGTCTGATTGTTGCATGCAACATTTTATTAATTATTCTTGAATACTTGTTATAGTTAGCCAATGTTTCTTTTGGGCACACTTTACACATGCTGTATAAATAATACTGTGATACTACTCTTCTCTGTGTTTTTTACTGCATGACCAGAGCCAGTTTATGCTTCATGCAGGATTAAAGTCAGTATCAAGCATATGCTTAGTCAGTTTGGACAAACGACGAAAATGGATGAAGTCCTCTGGATATAAATAGCAATCTAATTTCACAAACACAGATCATGAATCTAATCCAGTTCAATTCGTAATTGAACTTAAAAACAAATAATGAAGTTGGCAATTTCTACAAATAGAAAAAAATAAAATTAAAGACATAACTAAAAGTAAATTATAAAAATAACTTGAGACAACATCTTTTAATGGGTTCACAGATAACCACCCCCAAAATATCTCCAGTGTATAACTTTTCAGATAATCAAGGGGCAGAACTAATAAGTGAAATGAGAGGATAAAAAGTTCCAGTTAGTAAAAATCTGAAAACAACATTGAGAATATCTTCAGAGCAGCACAGGTTGGAAAATGTCATATTGTTATAATTAACATCTAGGATAATAAAAGCAATTTTTAATACCTTGTAGGCTTCTATTGATCATGGAACTCAGCATCATGACATTAAGCAAAAAATACAAATAAAACTTGTTAAAAATTTTAAATGCTGATCAAACTATAAATTCAAAGTAATGCATGATAATGCCTAAAGTGTTTACATTCGAAGATGTAAGTAGAGTATTATTTATCAAAGTTAATTAGCTTTGTCAGAGAAGCAGCAATATCCAACAAGTTTCTAGAACTAGTTCATAAAATGTCAGCCTTAGTGGGATTTATCTTCATAAAAATTCTTCACCGTTCATATATTAATATCACCCAAGCAATCAGTCAATACTGAGATAGCTCCAGTATAATTAGGTAGAAGTGCTGGATAAATCTGTTAGTACTAAATCATATTGAGAAACAAGAGATTATGGATATCACACACGCCACCAGCAGACATATTCTGAACTGAACCCCAAAATCAGGTTCAGCTATAAATATTTAAATACAATGTAATGTCAAATATGCATTTTTCTTCATAGAGACATAGAAGGCTTTTCATAAGAAAGCAGCAACCAGAAATTGGGAACAATAAAATCATTCAATAGATTATTCAGTAAATCGAGATGCAGAACTTTAAAACATGTGAGAATCTTGTTGATGAAATATTATAAAAATTATTATATTTTAATCTGTGTACATTTTAGTTTCTGATGCAGAAAGAGATAATATGACACTGTTACATAGAGATAAAGAGCTAGTAGGATGTAGATGATGTCTTGTTGACACATGTCTTGTTTAAGCAAACTCAGGAATTTGAGTTTAGAATCATAGAATCATGGAATGTTTTGGGTTGGAAGGGTCCTTAAAGGTTATCTAGTTCCAATCCTTCTGCTGTGGGCAGGCACACCTTTCACTAGACTAGGAAGGTCTTCCTAAGACAATATAAACCTACTGTCTTTCAGTTTAAAGCCATTACCCCTTGACCTGTCACCACGAGCTCTTGTAAATAGACTTGTCCCATCTTTGTTGTGCTCTCCCTTCACGTACTGGAAGGCTGCAGTTAGGACACTCAAAACCTTCTCTTCTCCAGGCTGAACAACCCCAGTTCTCTCAGCCTTTCCTCATAGGATGTAACAGTAAGCCTGTGAAGATGAAGAAACCAACCAAAGTGCCTTTTAAACCTGAGGCTTTTTTTACTGTATTGTAAAGTGGAGTTTGCTTTTTCCCCTGAATCACCTTTCTCCTTCCCCAGATCCCGTGAGAGAAAACCCTTTGTCTTCCTAATTAGTATGCAAGCCTTGGCCAGTCTATGTGAAACCCTCTCTGATTGGTCTGTTGTTAACCCTTCCCCTTGAATCCCATAGGCTGGGAAGCCCTATAAATACCCTGGCCAGGTGAATTAATCTCTCCCTGCTTTCCTGCCCCACCATGTGTGTGTGCCTCTTTGCTGGGACCCCTGGAGATCACATGGCCCGACCACGTGGCCCTGAGAAGGGGCCGGGAAAGGGGGGAGCAAACCCCCCCAACTGCTGCAATAGGAGAGGTGTTCTGGCCCTCTAACCATCTTGGTGGCCTTCTCTGAACTCTCTCCAGAAGGGTCAATGTCATTCCTCTCCTGGGGACCCCAGAGTGGGGTTCAGTACTCAAGGTGAGGTCTCACCAGAGTGGAGAGGCAGAATCCCAATCCTTGACCTGCTGGCCACAATTCTTTTGTTGTAGCCCAGGATACATTTGGTTTTCTGGGCACACATTGCCAGCTCATGTCTAGCCTGTCATCCACCTGCAACCCCAAGTTTGTCTCAGCAAGGCCGTTCCTTATGAGTTCATCATTCAACCTGTATTGATACTGGGGGTTTTCCTGACCCAAGCACATCACCTTGCACTTGGTCTTGTTAAACCTCATGTGTTTCCCATGGGCCCATTCTCAAGTTTGTCCAGATTCCTCTGGATGGCATTCCATCCTTCAAGAGTGTCAACCACACCACTCAGCTTGGTGTCATCTGCAAATTTGCTGAGGATGCATTCAATCCTTTTGTTTATATTATTAATGAAGATATTAAACAACACTGGTCCCAATATGGACCCCTGAGGGACACCACTTGTCACTAATGTCCGTTAGGACACTGAGCCACTGACCATTACCCCTGGAATCCAACCATCCAATCAATTTCTTATTCACAACTCATCAAATCCATGTCTTTCCAATTCAGAGATAAAGATGTTGTGGGGGACAGTTTCAAAGGCTTTACAGAAGTCCAGGTAAATGTAGCCCTCTCCTTGTCCTCTGATGTAGTCATACCATTGTAAAATGCTACTAACTTGGTCAGGCAGGATATGCCCTTGCTGAAGCTGTGCTAGCTCTCTTGAATCATCTCCCTGTCCTCCACCTGCCTTAGCATAGCTTCTAGAAGGATCTGTTCCAGGACCTTCCCAAGAGGTGAGGCTGACAGGTCAGCAGTTCCCAGGGTACTCTTTTCTACCCTTTTTAAAGATGAGGGCAAAGTTTCCCTTTTTCCAGTGACCTGGACTTCTAGTTTCAAATATCATGGAGAGTGGCGTGGCACCTACAGGAGCCACTTCCTTCAGGACTTTGGGATGCATCTCATTGGGTCTCATAGAAGATTTATGTACGTTCAGGTTCCTCAGGTGGTTGTGAACCTGATTTTTACTTACAAAGGACTTTGCTCCCCAAGTCGCATCTTGCAGTCCACCCATTTGACAAGTGTAGGAAGAGAGGTTGCCACTGAAGACTAAGGCAAAAAAAGTTGTTGAATATCTCAGCCTTCTCCTCATCCATTGATACCAGTTTTTAAACACCATTTATTGAAGGAGATATACCTTCTTTGACCTTTTATTCTTACCTTTAGAAGCCCTTCTTTTTATTCTTTACATTCCTGGCCAGGTTCCGTTTCACTTTTGCCTTGACTTTCTTCTCCCCATCCCTACACAACCAAACCTCATATCACCTGTCCTTGTTTCCACTGCCTGTGCATTTGCTTCTTTCCTCTTAATGTGACCAGCTCGTCTCTTGCTCCAGTGTGGCCTGCACATTTCAGAGTCAGTGGCAGACAATCCTTGCTAGCATCCTGTCCCTCTAACCACTGCATATCATCCCAAAAACTTGCCTGATATTGTTCCCCTCCCCCAGCACATTTAGTTTAAACGTCTGCCAGTGAGCTCCACTAGTTCCCAAGCAAAGCCTCTACTCCCTTGCTCAGAAAGGGAGCATCTAACATTCCATTAACATTCCATTGTTAAAACACCTACAATTTTGATGGTGACACTAGCCACAGAGTCATGTATTAACAGATCCAGCCTGTCTGTTGCTACCTTCAAATGAAGCACAGATAATAGTACTTTTGAACCAGACTCCCTTATCAGCAGCCCTGAAGGCCTTTTTGATCACACTGACTATAAATTGCCACTTCAACCTCCCCTACATGGAAGATCAGTAATGGGTCAGTCTGAGGGCTGCACCAGGTTAGGATGATTCCTGGTGACATCCTTAATTCCGGCCCCAGGAAGGCACCAGATATCCCCACGCGCTGGGCCCAGTCAACATAATGGACCTTTTGCTCCCCTTAGAAGGGAATTGCTGACAACCATAAGCTGTCTTTTCCTCCTCTTCAAAGTGGTTGTAGTACAGGGGATTGACCTTTCTGATTCTGGTAACTCTTCTAGTGTAACTGGACCTTCATGCTCTTAATCCTTTTTCTGTCCTTCCATGTACAAAGCCTATTGTGCAGAGGTACCTGGAGGAGTGAAGTGAGCAAAGAAGGATTTTTCTTCCCACCTCGAGTATGGACTATTTTTCATTCAATTTTTTGTTTATAATTGCTACCTTCTTCTGGAATATGAATAGATATTCATATTCCCTTGATCCTGAATTGTTTCTGCTGGCTGCTGCTGGAGTGCCTAACCCAGACCCCAAATGGCTGGCACACCAGAGGATCCACCCGGGGGCAGCAGCCCCAGGAGTCCAGAGCAAATAAAACCAACACCATGTGGCCACCACCTGTTCACGGCTGTACCGTTCTTGGACTTCTGGAATCTGGATCTGTGCTGCCTCTAAGGCCATAGCTGTGATTTTCTCTCTCTCTCTCTTTACTTCTTCCTCTTTGAATTTTCTTTTCTTCATATTTGGATAACTTAAATCTGAATGGGTTGGAATTTGCTAAGTCAATGCTTTATGAAATGCTTTATGTTGATTGAAGGTTTCATTTAAACTTTTGCCAGATTCCCTTATTTTCTGAAGTTTACCAGTTTAAGAGTGTTATTTTCACCCCCTAGGAAGTGTCATAACATTTTTCCCATATGCGACCTAAAATTAAAAGAATTGAAGGCCCTTTTAATAAATCTGTTGGGTGGGTTCTGGGAACCTTGGATCTTTTTAAAGTAAAAGCCTTTCAGTGAGGTTATGAGAAGAGCCTGGGGTCTTACACAGACCTTACTCAGATTGCACTGTTTTTCAAAGTAGTTTAACAGAGTTCATAAAATCTGATTAAAACTAACATGGTAAAGAAGACATTTAAAATAGTTTCTTATTACAGAGCAGAGTTCCACCCACACTGAGCAAGGAATTAATTTCAGAGGTAAAACCTTTCAAATATATATTGTCCAGTGTTATTGTGTACTACACTGAGGTATTAGGTCTTAAATCCAGGATCAATATGAGAAGGAAGATAGTCAACTTTGCACTCCTAGATCTACAGTTCTACCATTATCACTAACACATAAAACATTAGAATATTGTAATAGAAAATTACAACTCCCACAGCCAAAGATTAAAATACTGCAGACAAACAAATAAAACACCATAAATCCCAGTGGGCAATGACCAGAAAAAAATCCTGCCTTTTTTTTTTTTTTAATATATTTGACCATTTGCAATGCTCCCACTCTACTTCACAATTGGACAATGCAAAGTTGTCACTTTTGCATGAATTTACCATATATAATAAAACTGTGCAGTATCTTCAATATACAATTATGATTAGCTATCTCTTTTTCATATGTACAATACAAGACTAGCATTAACAAATTACACCCAGCTGAACTGTAAATTCTATTACTTCTTTCAATCTTAATAAATGAGAATCCCAGATTATTGCAATGACTCTTTAGATGGCCCAGTTGATAAAAAGAGTATTGTGTCTCTCGCATTTTTTACAGTGCCTTTTTTGTTGCTTCTGAAGTCTACGTGAATAAATGTCTAAGTTCAATAAAAGTCCTAAGTGTTAGCAATCTTAATCACATAGCAGTTTAAAACTGTAAGAACGTATAAAATCAGTAACAACACAGTTTTCTAAACTTAAATATACAAAGAAACTGTTATTTCAAAGCAAAGTAGAAATGGTGAGGTCAATAATGAAATATTAATACTGAGTAGGAAATGAAAATGAAAATACATATTTTTTCATTTCATGCAATGTCTTGCATGAACATTGTATATGTTTCCAATAACTGTTACAAATATTTTCAAATTTTCTCTAAATGTGTCTGCTCTGAAATATTTATTCCTGAAACAATACATGAAATATATGACTAATATGATAAGATTGACTGATTTTTTTTTTTCAAAAAGAATATCCTGATTTTTTCTTTTTTAATTAAACTATGCCTTGGAACTTTTACTGCTGCTTTCTGGAAAACAAAACAAAACAAAACACAAACAAAAAAAACCCAACAACAAAAAAATCCAAACCCCCAAAAAACCCTGAGCCATTAATTTTGTAAGGACAACTTAGTTATAGAAAATTCTGCCAACTCAGACTTTAAGCACAATTTTTTCTAACAATAAGAAAACAAATATTTTGTGTATTTTCCCTGCAACAGTCTAAAATTTCCAGAGTTGAAAAGAAATTGGTTTTGAGTGAAATTACTGTGCAGTTTAATCTTCACTGTTTCTTTACAAGATCACAAAAATAAATCAAATACTTATTTCTAGGTATATTAATTTATTTCTGTAGAGGTTTCATAAAGAAAGCTTAATATATCATATAGTACAACCACCTGCTCAAAGCAGGTCCAGCTAAAGCAGGTTGCTCAGGGCTATGTCTGAAGTTCTGAGCCTATCCAAGGATTTAGACTTCTTCAACATCTCCATGAAACTCTGACCAACATTATGGTTAAAATGGTTTTTTTTCCATATATCTAATCAAAATTTCCTGTGTTGCAACTTGTGCCTGTTGTTTCTTTTCTTGTCACTATGTGCTTTCAAGAGAGTCTGTCTCCACCTTCTCCATACTGTTTTATAATTCTAGAAAACAATGATGACTCTCCTTAATTTACTTTTTCCTAAGACTGAACGTATTGAATTTCCTCAATGTCTCCTCACATGGCTCATACACCAGAACTCTAATCATCTAGCTCAAACTCAGATGGATTAATTCCAATTTATCCAGGACTTTCTGGTAATAAGGAGGTCAAACTAGGTACAGCTCTACAAATGTGTTCTCACAAATACTGAATTAAGAGGAAGAATCACTCTCCACAACTTTCCAGCTACTTCCCTTCTAAGAGAGTATGTTGTGGGCTTTCTTCTTTACGTGTGGCTGACTCACCTTCAGTTTGGAACTGCCAGATCCTTTTCGGTAAATTTTCTTGCTGTCTAGACAGCACACAATTGTCTGTTGCACTGAATTATTTCGTTTCAGATGAAAGATTGCATTTTCTTTTATCGACACTCATGAAATTTCAGCCAGCCCATTTCTTCTACTTGTTGAGATTCCTCTGAATAGCACCATGTTAATTGCTCCCCCTAGTTTGGTATTGCCTGTTAAATTTCCGAGTATTCAATCTGTTAGGTCAAAAAAAGTGGTTTAATTGTTTTGGGCTCGGTAGCAATCTTTGAGTAATGCCTAGAAACCAGCAACCAGTTGGAATACAATTTTCCATCCACCTAAAATGGCCACTTATCCAGTCCACATGAAGCCAGGTGAACTACAAGGATACTCTGGGATGCAATATCAAATATCTTGCTGTCAAAGCACACATCTACTACTCTCTGACCCACAGAGTCTAATCTATCTCATCATAGCACCCAGTCAGGCTGATCAGTTTGCCTTTGGTGAACCCATCCAGTCTGTTCCCAGTCAGCTTATATGAGTCCTCATGTCCTTTATGTTCCCTGTAAGGGAGGCTGATTAAGACTGTGTTAATCCAGATCCTCCTTTTTGATCTTGCCGAAGATGTGTGTGACATTTTATTGTTTCTATTATACTAAATTTAATAATAATTTTACAATTTATTTACATAATATAGAATATATTTAATAAGAATATATATTAAATAAAAATATGTGCCATTAAACAAATTATAATTTGAATTATGTTTTCCTAATATTTAGGAATTCTGAACTAAATCATTTGGGACTTGGGACTTGGTTTGTTTGGTTGGTTTGGGGGGGTTGTTTGTTTTTTCTCTTATCTTTGACTTCGTATCACTCATCACAGTTTGTCTTTCTGTGAAAGACAAACTGATCAATATGATGGTTCAGAGAAACAGAATAAACCATCAATATGATGGTTCAGAGAAACAGAAACAAAATTATAATACAGTAAATTGCAACATCATCAGCAAGTTAGCATATGCTGGTGAATAAAGGCCCTTAATTGCTCAATTTGTCCCTGAAAATTTTAGGTTATACTTTTTTTTGTAATAATGCTAGTCGCTCATTTAAATGCTGTTGTGATTCAGGAAACTAGCTGTGTCTTCTGTGTTTACATGGCAAGTTTGTTTATATATTCTTGAAGGAAAGGAACGTGCTAAATTACAGTGAATAAGAAGATAGAGTAGAATTTTATTTAGATTTCAGATATTTATGTTAATTTCATTGTTTTTCCCAAAACAACATCTTGAATATCTTCTTTTAATAGAAAGGCTTTGTTTTCATACAACAAATACTTATATTTCATTTAACAGGGTTAATTTTTTCCAACTTTTTTTTAATTATTATTATTTTCTACCAGACAGCATTCACTAAATCTTAAATAGATCTCTTTACCAATAATTTAGTTATTTTACTGATCTAGTACAAGCTACTGATGTTGTAAACAAAATACTTCAGGTACTCCAAGTTAGACATATTCTTCATGGTATACCTGACAGGAAAGTCTTTTACAGAGAAAACACAAAGATAATTGCTAACAGAAGTAACCACTTCTCACCCTTCAAACAAATGTTTCTTTGACATTTGTATTTTCTTTTTCCTTGTTGTGCTACTAGAAAGGATCTACAGTTAGCAGTCATAACTATTTTACCAGCACTTACTCCTGGAGTTCTGCAAAGCACAGCCAAGATCCCATATATTTAAACTAATGAGCTATATCCTTGAAATACTTCAAAGAATTTTTTTTGACTGAAACTTTGTGAAATTTTCTGTAGCGATATTTAACAGAATTAAACCTGACTTCAATACCCCAAATACAAGAATACTAAACTGTCTCTGAGATATTTAACTTGCATTGGACTATGTTTGTGACCTTGAGGAAACTTCAGCCACTTTTCTTTCTCTAAAATTAAAATAAACTATATTGAGAGAGAGGATTCCTTATTTTATCTTGATTCGTAAACTCATTTTATTTTCTTCTATAGAAAAAAATAGAGTAAAAATGAACCCTAAGGAAGTCTAGCCTACTAATTTGCCTCACACTATTTTGGAACCTACATTTTATTTTCTGAAAATTAAGAACATCAGACACAATTCTGAAGACATATTTTTAGAAATGGTTCAAGTAGTTAATCATTTTCCGTATCATTTAAGAACAACCTGATGACAGTGAAAAAGGCTCTTACTCTTTGGCTAAAATTCCTGTAACAGAATTATGCCCAGTTCTACTCTTCCTGATAGTGCTTTGAAAATCATTCAAAAACATTATAACCAACATATTGTTTCATAAATAGGGACACTCATGTTTAAATGAAGGAAAAGGCATTGAATTAGAAGCAAGGAAATTTAAGGCCAGAACCGAATTCAGCCTGTGATTCAGCTCCCATGAGGGTTGTAAGATGTGATTCTTACATACATATTAAAAATATTTATTACTTTGGACTTTGATGATTCTTGTGGGTCCCTTTCAACTCAGCAGGTTCTATGATAATTTTTTGTATGTTTTTTTTTTGCAAGTCACAATCAAGGAATCATGTTAAACAATTGTGGTTGTTTGACTGCTGACACTATAAAACATTAAGTTGGCTGTATTTGAGTTTGTCTTGGCTGTAGTCCATTCTGTTTTATGCTCTCCAACATAATCTTATTACAACAATAAAAAATTTTAATGCTAAAACACACCTACAATGGGCAGCATTATATTTATTGGCCATGGTGTTGGAGATCTGCTTTTCATGTTCCAACAAAATACTGCGGGCTTATAAACAGGATAAAACTTGTTTCTAGTGGTAGCATTTATCAATGAAAAAATAAAGATATGGCATTCCTTAAATACCTGTTATAATGCATACATTTAATTTATCCCTACTAATTTATAAATTAGTGTTTTGACAGAGTAATTTTTTATTATATGTTATTATATATATAATTTTGTACTATTTGTGTATTATTATATACTATAGTGAATATTCCTAATGTACTTTACATGCTTTCATCATAACTTTCAGTGTTGCGTAAAGCACAGTGAGAATATTGTAGTCTAAATGTCTGATGATTTGTAGCTGTTGCTATAACTAAGGAATAGCCACTGATTGAATATTAATGTTGTTTTTTATTGTATTTGATTGGGGGAGGATGGTAGTTCAGAAGCATAAGGGTATTTTTTGTAGTAGAAATCATTATGCCTACTTTGTAATAGTAAATGACATTCAGGATGAAATATTTTCCTTAAAAATTAATATTTTACTTATAGCCATTGCTGATTCAGCTGTCAGCAGTTGTTAGATATTTAAATTAAAAATGGGAGCATGTAGCTTGACTGTTTTTAATTGGAAATCATGGTTATCAATAACTTGACAAATTGCATAGTCATATTTGTAGTGCATATGTCATCAAATACTAAAACACTAAAATAGTACATTTCTCTTAATTTTCCTTCATGTGAGTGTTACATTATTGTGATATTTCCCCAATCCTTTTTTATAGAGAATTATCTATAGAAATTTTATCAAAAAGATAACTAATTCATCCGTCACATTAATATTCTATAGTTTTCTTCAATTACAGAGCTGCAAAATTATCTGCTTATAAGAATGTTTTATTCTAGCAAGCAGGAAGATTTTTTTTTTTTAAATACCTTTTCTTTGTGGCAATGTCAGTGGTATTTGCAAAACTGTTAGTCTCTGACATACCCAGAATAACGCAAATGCCAATTATAGATTCAGATCAGTACTCTGAATATATTCTAATTGTGGGAGCAGGGCAAGTCAATTCACGTAGAAGGGTCTTGATTATTTGAGTCAAACTTTGCTGTCAAACTTTTATACCATACACCATGTCGCTTTTATGTTGCCCCTTTCTACCTTGAATTATTTGCTTAGTGATAATATAGCTCACAGATGTAACTAGTTCAGGTCAGTACTTCATACAGCACATCAGAAACACATTCATTTCTGGGTAAACTTTTCATTTGTTTGTCGAGTTATATGCCTAAGTGATAAGATAGACAGAAACGTGAATCTGTGCAAATAGTTTGTTCAGACAGTGAAATTTTCACCATTAAAAACCATCTAAAAGATTTAGCATACAATGATGGAATTTCACAAAAAACAGATCAATTCAGTTAGGTGAGGTATGTTTTTTTCACAGACATTGCTTAACACTAATGGCAGCATTTTTTTCATCTGTCTTAAGCAGTTAAACTCTCCATTAAACTTTATGTGATTGTGCCTAAGATCGATGCAGAGATGGCACGTGTCCACTCCCTCATAAAATAATCTCCACCTACTTTATGTATTTTATGTATTTTGCGTTTTTTTTTCATTTTCTTCTTTAATGTTAAAAAGATTTAATGAAAATTAACAGACTCTGGCCAGAGTTCGCCTTGTCTAGGTCTTTCAAATGTGTGGTAATGATGATCCAGCAGATTTTAAAGTCTTTGCTTTTAGAAGTATTAAATATTCTGTAGGGCTACTGGGAAATGAAATACCTTCTTTCATTGTGTTAGGTGGATATGTGACTTGGTTATTTTTTAAAAGCTAAAAAGTTTTTATTGAACAATTCCAACTTCAACACAATTAATGATCTGAGGATTTCCGTTAGGTAACATAATGCGCCACCAGTTTCTTTAAGGAGAATATCTTTGGGATGCCTCTATTATGAATAATTTTTTTTGTAATCTGTTATTCCTTCTACCTGGAAATTCCTGTGTACATGGTCCCAGTGCAATGCCACTTTTATTTAATTTCTTCTTGCTAACTTCCCTGTGCTAAAGGTGGAGGTTAACAGAATTTTGCTACATTCAAACCCCTCAGCCATTTTAACTGTTTCTAAATATTCTGATAGTGAAACCAACAATTCCAATCTATGGTGGCATCTTTCTAGAGGCTCTCATTTACCTTCCATCCAGCAAATAATAGTAGAACACATTGGTTTCCAAGTACTTAAGCAACTGCCACAAAAGAAATCTTTTTTTTTTTTTTTTTTTTTTTTTTAACCTGTTTTGAGGCAACTGCTGATTTTCAAGGCTGTGGTAAGTTGTACACTTTTTCTATTTAGCATGATTATTAAAAATCAGAGACAACTTGTTTTTCACTGCTCATATGCAATATTTAGATGTTATTATAAAACTTAGTCTATTTCCTAGAATGGGTTTCTAATTGACTTAAGCCTCACAAGTCTAAGACTTTTAGAAAATGCCTATGGCTGGCTGTCAGTTTTATTCACAAAGGCATTGTAGCAGAGAGTTGACCATTGCTGGAAAAGTGAAAATTAATTTAAAACTAGACCAATAAAAAAAAAATCTTTCTTATGGAATTTATCAGTTCTGGAAGCTGCTGAAGTGAGAAGAACCTGGGAGAATTAATCCATTACCAAGTGACTGTGGCATGCTTCTGCCATACAGTTGTGAAGAGAAAAAATGCAGTCTTACAGGATAATGTCAAAGGTCTTTCAAGGTGTGCTGGAATAGAGTCCATTTTCTTCATTGTAGCTGGTATGGGCCTGTGGAATTGTGCTGAACAGTGCTCATAATTTAGGGATATTTTTGTTATTGCTGAACAGTGCTTGCACAGCTTCTGCTTCTCACACCATCCCTCCAACAAGTAAGCTAGGAGTGCACAAGAAGTACTCTACAGAGGGAATTGGACAGGCTGAATCAATGGGCTGAGGCCAATTGTATGAGGTTCAACAAGGTCATAGTGCAGACCTGATGCTTAGGGGCGTTGTTTAGTGGTAAGCATGGCAGTGCTGGGTTTACAGATGGATTTGATGATCTTAGAGGTTTTAGTTGAATTTGATTCCAACCTTAATGTCTCTATGATTCTAAGATGGGAGGAGGCACAACTGTGATGAATGACCCCAGATGACCGAAAGGATATTCCATACTATATGACATTATGTTTAGCAATAAAATTAGGGGCAGGTTGGTGGGGGTGTCACTGTTTGGGGTCTGGTTGGGCATTAATTCCTTGGTGGTGAACAATATATTCTTATTTGCATCCTTTGTCTGTCTTGGGTTTTATTTCTCTCTCATTGATATTTTCCTTCTCATTACAATTTATTATCTCAAAATCACAGAATCATCAAGATTGGAAGAGATCTCCAAAACCATCAAGTCTAACTGTCATCCCAACACCACCATAATCACCCTTAAACCATATCCCCAAGCACCACATCCAAATACCTCTTGAATACTTACAGATATGGTGACTCTACTATCTCCCTGGGTAACTTATTCAAATGTCTGACCACTCTTTCAGTGATTTTTTTTTTCCTAATATCTAATCTAAACCTCCCCTGGCACATCTTAAGACCATTTCTTCTCATCTTTTCACTTGAGATATGTTGAAAGAGACTCATTTCAGGTAGTTGTAGAGAGTAATGAGATCCCCTGAGCCTCTTCTCCAGACTAAATGGCCCCAATTCCCTCAGCTGCTCCTCACAGGACATGTTTTCTAGACTCTTCATCAGCTTCATTGCTCTTCTTTATTGTTCTATTTTATTTTAATTATTAAAATGCTCTTATCTCAATCCATGAGTTTTCTCACGTTTACCCTTCTGTTTCTCTCTCCCCATTCCACTGAGGAGGAGAGTGAACAGGTGGCTGTGTAGTGCTTAGTTGCCAGCTGGGGTTTAGCCATGACACATGGGAAAGAGAAAAACATAAGAAACACTGTGTTATGACCTTCAGGAGACCTTGCCTTGGAATAACAATCAAAATTCTGTTCCGTGTTTGCACTCCCTTCATGATCTGTGCTCAGAAAGGATACCACAGAAGTACCTGACAGGAATAGATGTAGAGCAGAGCCATTAAATGGACCTAAAAGTATTGTTTTACGTGATGACTCTGATAACACAATATTACATTAAATGACAGAAGGTCTGTTTCATTTCTGCAATCATCTCACATACATGAAACTCCCTCCCTTTACTGTTATGAGTATCCATCTGGACCCAAGCAACAAGCAAATTCCATCTGGTTGAGACTCAGAAATGACATTGTCAAGAATGAAATACTGGACATTTTCAGATATCCACAGAAAGTGTCTGCTGCTCAGCCAGGATGCTTTAACTTTTGATGCGTGCTCCTATGTTGTTCAGCTATTTGCAATATCAAGCCTTCACACAGGAGGCCAATTAACATTTTCAGCCTCAGGTCAGATGCCTCATTTTATGCAACTGTGAGTTAAAATTGAAGGATGTGATCTGGACCCTGAGCCATTAAACTCTTACCTACACTGGCCAGAGTAGGTATTTTTGTTTTACTTTGGAAGACTGGCTGTCACAGGAGGATTTGATATCACCTTTTAATTACAGTTATGTATCCCTTCCCTGTTGCATAATATTTGAATTTTTAGGCCCTGTTCAGGCAAAAATAGTTGGTATAAATTGTCATGACTTGCTGATACTGAAAGGGGATTTACATTTTATTTAGTATATAACCCATATGTGTGCACTGGATTTGTCTGTGATGGAGTTAAATTTTCTACACTGCAGCTTGCATGGTGCTGTGTTTTAGATTCCTACCAAGAAAATTCTGATTACTCACCAATGTTTTAGCTCTTGCTGAACAGCATTTGCACAACATCAAGGCCATTTGTTTCTCTGCTCCACCAGTGAATAGACTGGGGATGTACAAGAGGTTGGGAGGGAACAGAACCATGCAGATGACCCAAATTACGAAAAGAGATATTCCATACCATATAATATCATGGTTAGTAGCAAAATGCAGGAGAGCTTGTTTATCTTTCATGTGGAAACTGACGGGGTATCAGACTATCTGTGGGAGATGTTGAGTGACTGTGTTTGACTAACTTGTCATGTTTTGTATCCTCTCTTTCTCCTATGTTTGCTTTGTTTTTTAATCTATTTTTATCACTGATGCTGCAAACTGCCCCTGAAGGCTAGGGTAACTCAGGTTCTCGTTAATAGATCATTTGAGGGGGATTAAAGTGAAATGAATGTTTTTTTATATATAATATATATAGTAATAGTGTGTTTATATATAATATATATAAATATAATATATACAATTTACATATTTATTATATATATACATAAATATATATCTTTATATTTCATTTTAGAGCAATTTGGTTGCAATGGAAAGGAAGTATGTAGCCATTTTTTTTATAATGTGTAGTGATGTAGCAATAAAAAATCATAAAAAATAACACTTAAGAAAATGTATAAGGAAAAGATAGAGAAAGAAAGCATAAGAGTAGAAAGATATCACAACCCAGCAAGGAGACTTGATTGTTGGAATTTAGATGTCCATTGGTCGAAGGGAGGGTCTCAGACCTGATCCATCAGGAGTGC
>JAWWMO010000121.1:94006540-94033363 GCA_035047845.1 Dendrocincla fuliginosa
GAGAACTAAGATATCTGTGTTGGCCAAGAAATAATCCCTCTCCTTTAAATTTAGAAAACAGAACTTTAATTAGGAAAATATATATATATATATCTCTAAAAGGATAACAGTTCTTAACCACAATACGCATGTATATATATATATATATATCTCCAGAAAAGAACCAAACAACAACAATTAATAAACCTCTCCACCCCCAAATGACAAGGCAAATAGTCAAAAGGTCTTTTTGGCTACCCGGCCCCCCCCCCCCTAAAAAGGGGAATGCAATTATATCTACAGACAGCAGGTGACGCTGTTGCACCTCTGTCGCTGGCCGCTCGCTTTCTCAGTGGTTGCAGTTATATTCACGGACAGCAGGTGGTGATGTCGCACCCAGCCGGCTGGCTTCTCCCTCAGGTTGATAACGAGCAGTTCCCAGGTCAGCCCCCGTGAGAAAATCGGAAAGAAAAGCAGCAGCAATTCCTTCTCTGCAGGGGGCAGGAAACAGGGGCGTCTCTCTCTCCTCTTTTCTTCACGGCAACCTTTGTGGTGTTTGCAATCACTCACGGATGAAGGCGGTCAAGTTGGAGAAGGGAAAAAAAAAGAACACAGTCCAGGCTATCCAGTGATGCTGGGATCGGGGTGTGTGTCCCCCGTCCCCTCTCACTCCGCTGAGTGCTGAGCTCCTGACCTGTGCAGAAAAACGTAGAAACCCCGACCCCTTCCCCCACCCGAGCCAGTCTTCCCTCCCCCTCCCAGCCTGGGGAGAGATCAGAACAAAAGGCTGGCTAAGGCAGATAACATATGCACATCACATCCTTTGTGTCCTTTGTTAACCATCTTTACCGACATTAAGGCGTTGGCTCCAAGCTTTTTGGAAGGAATTCCAACTGAGGTTTGAAACTCTTACAAAGATCTTTATTAATGTAGAATCCTCTGTGATCTGTTTGGCTTTGTTTTGTTGGGGTTTTTTTATCATCTAGGAGAACATATGTTAATTTGAAGACTTTGGGATAGGCATAGAACATAAATAATCAGCACTGTTGCAAATGGAGATCTTTTGTGTGATGGCATTAGAAGTTTTTCTTTGAAAGTATGAAACACTAGCCTTAGCTTGTGTACTGAATAAGCAGACATATTGCATTTATGCTGAAACACGTGAAAATAAAATACTTTTTTACTATCTACATGTTAGTGTTCAGTTAAAATAAAATTACTTTCTATTCAAATAGAGAATGAATATATATATTAATTTATTAATTTAGATTAAAATAATTAAACTGATTGAATACTCTTTTCAGCAATTATGAATACTTCCTCTAATGGAATTTGCTTTCCATGCACACACAAACACACACAAAAATAAAATAAAAAAAATCAAATGAAATGTTTTTTAAAACCTTGAAAACCTCTTTGGTTCCTTTTGGAAAATACTGTTGATTAACATTCTCTCCATGTAATGTAAAATATCCTAATTATAGTACTACTGTGCATGACAGAGATTAACAAAAACACATTTAATAGCAGAAAATCTATGAAAAGGATATTTTGTTAAAATTAGGAGAGCTTTTTCCACTAAGCACTGAAAGAACTGACAGAAAATTAATTCTGCTATTAGTCAAAAAAGGTGCAGTTTATCTACTAATATTTACTGCAAGGTATTTTCTGCCATGAACATGTTTTAACTATTTATACCCTGTAGCAGCTAAACCACTGGTAATTCACTGTCAGCATATTAAGATCTGATGCCAGTGTCTTAATGAACAGAGTGGAGAGGGAGTGGAGCACTTGACCATTCTTAGACTTGCTCTCCACTTGTGTATTCTCAGTCTTGACCTGCTTGCCAGCAACGTATTTATACATATTAAGTAAATATGTTCAATTTGTAAATGAAATCAATTTAATCGTGTTTATTTTCTCCATATAGATCTCTTATTCATATAAATCAAGATAAAAATAAGCTTCAGTTCGTCCTTTCAAACCTGTAGTTGTCAATGCCTATAGAAGTTTTACACCTTCTACTTAAATGTGCATCTTTGCTCTATTGTTCAACATGGAAAAGCAGACAATAGTAACAACACCATCAGAGATGAAGCTATGAGTTTAAAACTAGTCAGTAAAACTTTTCTAGATAAAGGAGTTTGTGCCTTTCATAGATCGATGCAACTGGCCATCTGGCAAATAGAATAAATGTTCTGTGAAGTTCATTTTTATCAGTGTGTAGGGAAAATATATTTAGAGCCTTTTAACATTGTGCTATAAAGAGAAATTAAGGATAATGAATTACTGTGCTGTACTTCAAAAATATAGGAATCACTAGTGTGTTGGTGAGGCAAGAAATTCTTCATCAACAATTTAGTTAGCTCTATAAGGACAGCTTTAAACTAGACTTACCAGGAGAAGGGAATAGAGTTTTGAATAAAAAAAGACCTGGGAAATCTTGATGTGTTAGAAACCAACATGAAAACACCGGTGAAATGCCTTAAAGAAATTAGGGTATGTTCCTTTAAAATGATGACATAATAGCACAACTGAAATGACTCTACATCAATAGAGTAGAATGAGTCAAAAAACAGGGGAAGCTGAAAGCCACTGTGCATCTAGGAAGCTAGGATTTAACCACTAGCACTAAATCTGGTGTGATGAGCCACACGACTGGAGTGCTGTAATCAGTGATTATAAACCAGGATTTTACAGGAACAGGCAAAGAAAGATAGACTAGGGCAGGGATTGCCTTCTACGTAGTAAGAAAAAAAAAAAAGATTGATTGCACAGAGCCATCTTTGAAAAACCATGATGAACAAATTGAGAGCTTGTGGATGAACATTAGAGGCCAAACCAACAAAACCTTGTGTCTGGTGTTTGCTACAGACTTTCTGACGAAAACAAAGATGTTGACAAATCCTCCTTACTTCAACCACCAGGAAGCACATGCTCAGAGGCCCTCATCCTGCTCGGGCAATTCAGTCACCTTGACATCTGTCAGAAAAGCAGCACAGCAAGCTGTTGGCAGTCCTGAAGACTCTTTGAGTGCACCAAGGATAACTTCGTATTCCAGGTGATAGACAGTCTGACCAGAGGAGAAGCATTACTGGACCTGTTGCTTTGTCGACAGAGAAGAGACGCCAAGACTGCTGGCAGACTGCGCTGCAGTGATTGTGTCCTGGTGGAGTTCATGATCTTAACAGACACAGGCAGATGAACAGTAGAGTCAAGAAACTGAATTTTAGGACTTAAAGTTCTTTGAGGAACTTGTAGATGGACACCCTGGGAAACTGCCTAAGGGACAAAGAAGATGAACAAATCTGGCAGCTCCTTAAGGAAATCTTTCTCAGACCACAAGAAATCTTGATTTCCATGTATAAGAAATCAGACATGGAAAGCAGAAGACTGATGTAGTCAGCTGATGTAGTTTCTAGCTCTCTTGCCATCATATTTGAAAAGTCACAGTAGTCAGGCAAAGACCCCAATGACTGCAGAAAAGGGAATATCACATCCATTTTTGGAAAGGGTAAAATGGAAAATCCTGGGTACTACTGACCAGTCAGCCCTTCAGTATACAAAAGGGGTCTTATAAGAAAAACAGAGAAAGGCTTTTTATGGAGACTTGTAGTGACAGAACAAGGCAGAATATCTCTAAACTGAAAGAGGCTGTATTTAAATTGGACATAAGGAAAAATTTTTTCACTGAGTGTAGAGAGACATTGGAACAGGTTGTCTAGAGAAGTGCAGATGCTCCATCCCTGGAAGAGTTCAAAGACAGGCTGGATGAAGCTTGGAGCAACATAGTCTAGTGAAAAGTGGCCCTGTCACTGTACATGACATTGGGGTTGGAACTAGATGATCATTATGATCCCCTTTCTACCCAAACTGTTCTAAGGTTCTGTGATTCCAGATTTTATGATTCTGTGACTCTGCATTTTTGAAGGTGCAACATGCACAATTGCTTTTG
This sequence comes from Dendrocincla fuliginosa, assembly GCA_035047845.1. Classification (NCBI taxonomy): domain Eukaryota; kingdom Metazoa; phylum Chordata; class Aves; order Passeriformes; family Dendrocolaptidae; genus Dendrocincla; species Dendrocincla fuliginosa. The sequence continues at coordinate 94,010,475 of JAWWMO010000121.1, forward strand.
CCATGAAAGAAAAGAATAAAAAAGTTAGCAATGAAAATGGCTAGTTCTTGTCATCTACATGTGTAAATCATCGTATTGATTTTCCAGCTTTAAAAAGCCAGAAAATAATCCTTATTTCCATCTTAATTATTTTGAACAATTATACTCACTACTTGAGGAATTTTTTCATGCTACGACTACTTTCATGCTACTTTTAAGCAATAAGTAATATTGGTTATATGACCTTTTTTTAGACTGCTAAAAAGAAATAGCAATTTGTAATTTATCTAAATAAATATTTTATGTTAATTACTCACAATGGTAAAAATTTCATAACAATTGCCAAAGTAGTTTTTTGGCAATCACATGCTTTCAAATACAAGTTACATAACCAAATGTTTAACTCGCATTAAAAATTTATCTATGGCATTTCAATTAAAATACATTATTTAATCTAATTAAATAAATCTAGTATATAGAAAGCAAAATCAATGAAGTAAAATGGATTTTTAAAAATCTTTCCATACTAGTGGCAGAGTTTTGAAGACCAATACTGTATGTTGCTTCATTATTGGTACTTTGCAAGTAATTTTAAATACATGTCTACAACCAACAATGGTGCTACAGCATTCTCCAAGAAGTTTTATAAAAGGCAGATGACTGTTTCTGTCCCAAAAGAAACCAATGTTAGTATTTGGTTATTTCAAATGGCCTTTGTAAAGTTTGGCTGACATCAGCCTACCTGCACATATAGATATTCTTGTTCTTTCTTTTGATTTTGCTCCAAACACAAAACATTCATCTTCTATTCTACCAAGCATTTTACATATAGATTTCTACCTTTGAAATCAAGGCTTCATTATGTGTAGAGTTTTTGCCTTTACTTCATCTCAGAATAACATCTGACTTTATATCAAGTCTCATACTGAATTATCATAATGATTTTTAGAACATAAATTTATTACTTCTTCAAGGTTTAATTTAAAATGTATTATGATTGACTTCCTTTTGCATATTTAGCATCAAAATGATCAGTTACAAAGAGGTCATATCTGAGAATGCCTAGCAGAAGGTCATTTTGTGACATTATAAGGAGCATATATTCATTTTATGATTTTCTAAATTGCCTGTGGAAAAGATCAATCACAATAACACACCTGATGTTGGAATGCAATTAGTATGTGTGTAGGTTTTGTCAAATAACCTAAAATTTATTTTGTTATTAAAAAATAACAAAAAAAGAAAATAAGAGCAACACAGAATTGGAAAGCATATTCATGAATCACTGTGTTGTAAGGGAAATTAATAGCCTACTTGTAGGTCTCCAATATTCATTCATATTCTATATTCAAAATAGAGTGCAGAAGCAAATTCAAACAGTCTATTCAGCTGAATCAGTGCAATGGGTTTAGGCGTAACTATTTTCAGTCTTTAGACAGCAGCTATATAGGGAGTTGTAGATCATATGAATCCATGTATAGGCAAGCCCAAGATACAGAAAATACATTTTTTTTCACTTAAATTCACTTATCATTTAAATTCTTATTGTACTACTGTACTGTTAAACCATAAGAATATAGAAAGACTAATAACTGATGCTGAAAGAAAAATAAAATCCAGATAAAATGTGGTTGGCTCAAATTTTTAATGTTACAGTTCTAAAACTCAGCTCTTGCTATCTATCTCATACATTGTCATATGTTTTTATAGTAAGTATTAGTCATATACTGGAGTGATCATCTCAGCTTTCAGTGAAATAACACTGTATGTTTTTTAATCCCAGTTGTACTTTATCCAGTAGATGTACAGTCACACTGGGATTTACAATGAATAAAAACTACAAAAGACAAACCCTATTTTCTGCCCCAAGCAGGTAGTAATATCTGGGCTTCAAAAGATCCATTACTCTAAACTAGTGAGCAATGGCTTGTTCTATTATTGCTTTTGAAATATGCAAAATGATCACTGTTGAAGGCAGAAAAAAATGGCTCCTACTGTATATTCAGTTTTCTATCAGAGACAGTAAAAAAACACAGATGAGGAGCTGAAAATGCTAACTGAAGGATGTTTTCAAGGGCAGTAATTAGCATGAAAGATTACTAGAAGGTACGAGCTGGCAAATAATATACAAATTGCATTAAGATGATAAAAAAGATTGAAGAAAGTTGGCCATGAGGAGAAGATGAAAGAAGAAAGATCAGAGAATAATGGACGATAAGGTTGAGTAATACCCCATTTCTGAAGCTGATCCTTCTGATGACGTCAGCAGAAGTTTTGTTACAAATCTCAACAAGAGGGATAGAGCTTTCTTTGTACTAACTGTAACCTTGACAATTTTATGCATGGCTCATAACATCTGCTTCAGTGAACAGCAGCTGGCTAATAACTTGCCAGAATACCAACCAAATTAGAAAGCTGTGAATCACTGAACTCTACCAATTACATGCTCAAAAGATTCTGTGAACTTCAAAGCTCCGTGTACACAAGTGAGCATTTGTAGCACTGGTTTCCTACAGAAATGAAATGCTAGTAGTACATTCAGCAGTTTATGCCATTCTTCTCTCGGTAAATACATAACTGTGCACTCTGTGTTTGTGATTAGTTTTTGGAGGGTCAGTTTGGGCAAACTATTGGAATATATTTAATTCCTGTATTTGATAGATTAGCAATACAGCTTGTAATTTGTTGTAAAGTCGCCTAGGGCTGTTGTGGCTGTCTACTAGTAATTCAGAAAATTAAATAGATTCGCAAATACGTGTGAACTTTTTTGGACTCTTTTAGGACTTAATCCTTTGAAGTAGATGCTAGAAAGCCTTTGTGAAATATTAAGAAGCATTTTTTTGTGTGTGTGGCTTTTTTTGTTTGTTTGTTTGTTGTTTTTTTTTGTTCAATGTCTTCAGAAGCTTAAATACTCAGATTGTTGCTAAACATATTTAACAGGAACTTTTGGATTTAAGTGAATACTGAGTTGAATTCCTAAGGCTGTAACTTATGACTAAATGTTTGACCTAAGTTTCTACATGAGATACAGAAACCCTATTTAGATGTTTCCACTGTGGACACAAAAGTGTCTTAAAAAAAGCCACCTGGCCCCAGGAGTGTGATTCAGTGCACATACTTTAGATACGTAGTCTTCTTATGCAACAGCTGTAGGGGTTCTCTGCCACATTCTTATATGACATGTGAGATGGGTGTAGTAATGAAGAATGATTAATGACTATGAAGAGTGATTCAGAAAAGTTACATGCTGATCATACACCTAAAGTAATCTACTGTCAGAATGTTTTAATGCTTTCAAGTCACAAGGATTTGTGTGTAGGAGGATTTGCTGGAACCACATTTTGCAATTAGCCCAAAGACTTAACTCACCTATTGAGTATCAAGCTAATACTGAATTCCAATTCTAACTTTAGAAAGCTGAAAGATATATTCCTTCCTTCTCAGGTGATTGCTTTACTCATTTGTCTACAAAATATTTTCACAAGGTACCAATCTTGAACAGACATGGAGAATCATTCTTCAGTCAAGATTTAATTATCAATGATCCAAATAAAGTAAATGAAATGTAGACTGATTTTGGTTAAGCTGGGAAGGGCATGCAAAGACCCCTATGCCAAAGACTGGATCAGATATGACACACCTTGAATAAAGATGGGAATTTAAGTAAAAGTCTTTTTGATTTATGTTTTAGTCAAGTCACTCTTATGGAATGGAGGAATACTGGCTCCTCACCTTCCATTTATGCTTTTGAGCTAAACTGAAATAAAGTTCTGTGCTAATCTACCATTCTAAATCAGCTCAATCTCTTGAAAAAAAAAAAAGGTTGATTTCTCTCTGAATCATGATCATTCTTACACAGGTACTGATATACAGGAGAAAAAAAGGAAGTTATAACCTGCTCATGTCCAATCACAAACAGATATTGTTGTACAGCACCTCATCTAGGGCTTAGGGTTACTTCTGTCCCCCAGGAATTCTAGGGAGGCACGTCTGCCATGAGTAGTCAACCAGAAAACTTCTAGGTTTAGGTATCACAAAGTGATGCCTATGTAAAATCATAGCTCAGAATAAACAAAGCCTGTGCTGTATCTGCCCAACACTATCTGATGCTGGAATAAGAAAGCAGAACAAGTTATATGGAAGATTTACTCAATTATCAGGACTGCATTTGCCCAGCTGTAATTGGGCACTATAACACTCAGAAAGGAGACAGTGAGAAGAGCCATTTTTAACTTTACATCCTTGAAACTTATTTGGGGTAGAAAGCCAGAAGAGGACAGCAGCACAGGTAAAAACACACAAATGGCTTCAGATATGGAGAAGATGAGAAAGATTGGTTTGGGGTTCCTCTGGAGTAGTAAGGCCATTGACTTTTTACAATAAAATAAATTCCATAAAAAAAAAAATCCATAAAAAGCCATAAATAGATAAACAATAGGAACACATCCACAGGTGTCCAATGGCCTTCAGAACTGTGTTTGTGTTGTAGAACATAAATCTTTCACTAGAAATTGCTATCCACCCACTGTATCTATAAATGTTAGACTTCATGTCACTGAGAATTTGAGCAGAACCGAAGCCCCCAATAGCATAACTCAGTCCTTTCCTTTTGTCTTTCCTTTTTCCTCTTTGTTTAGTCTTTCCTGTGCTTTTTCTATTCAGCTACCACTTCTCTTGATATAAATTTGAGTGAACCCTTTAAAAATTCCTACAAGTACTAACTTTCTGAACAACTCCAGAAATGTGTTTGGACGCTGATTTACTGCCTTAACAAGGCACAGGAATTAGGAGGAATAATTCCTGCATGCTCAGAGGACTCTGTTCTTAGATTGGACCTGACTCATTCCAACAGGATAAGGTATCTTTCAAAATAAAGCTATAATCATGTGTTTTTAGGAACAGTGGTGTGACAGTAACAATAAATATAGGGGCCTTATATAGAGGCTACAGAATCCTCTCAGGCATGTTTAGATATAGGCTAAATTCTCTCCTCAGGAGGGTTAAAAGCTGTTTAGAACATTACAATTCTGTGTATAATTTCCTCAAACAGAGCTCATTTTTTGATTGCTTAGTTACAAAGCAAAATAATTTTGCAATAGTCTTCTGTCTAAATGTTTATGTATTTCATCAACATTGTAGTATTTATCTTCCTTTTATCTTTTTCCCACCTCTTTTTTATCACATTCCTTTAGATGGAAGGAAATTGTTTCCAAAAATCTTGAAATGGCAAATTCCTCACTTTAAAAATTATGTTACTGAAAGCAGGAATTTCAAAGGAAATTAAATTATCAAGTCCTCTAACTTTCCATGGGACTTTTACTTTGTCCCTTAGGTACTTTTCAGAATACTGTATCTCATCCTAATTTATACACTTGCATTAAAGTTGTAGGCTTTTGGAAGCAGCAAGTAAAAAGTTTTTCCACTTACTTCAGTGGAAACTCATTACCTTGGAAAGTAAGACCATTTTTCAATCGAAGTTTTGTCATTCCAGCTCTCACATCTGAAAATATAAAAGTTTGGGACTGAAAATTTTAAAGTAACCTGTGAATCCAGGAAAAAAGAAAAAAGTTAACCATGGATAAATAAATAAAAAAAAAGGTAATAAAAAAGTAACTTAATCTTGAAAACATTCTCAGTGTGTGGTGTGTAATGATCTCCTTCTGGAAACACAAAGCATCAGACAAGGGATGGTCACATGCCTCTTATGGAGGAAAATATGGAATAGAAACTACCTTGGAGCTATTTTGCATACACTATTCCAACCTTATGCCTGAAAGTTGTTTCTGTTCATAGGAAGTGAATAACAGGGATGGAGTAGAAGTGAGAATGTCTCACAAAGCCATTTTATTCTGATTTACTCAGGAACAGAGACTTAAGTAAGCATTCTATCCTGTCTATTTGTGCATATTCAAATATTTTTTCCAGGTAATTTACCAAGTTTGGCTATATTTTTATGGCAAATTCTCAAGCCTCTATGATTCATGATAATATGCAGCCTCACGAAGGACAGTGACTGCAGCACTGTTTAAATTTAGGTAAGCTATGCCACACACAAGAAGGAGGAAGAAACCTCACAAAAAGTCTCATGTTGGAATAGCTGAAAGGTAAAATCTTATCTTACTATACACAGTAGATGATTATAGTGACTGAAAAGTGGAATCATCTGTGAATTGTAAATATGGGTTTATGACCACCTGTAATTAACTGGGAAAGTCAGTCCATTCATCCATTAAAGAGAAGGCTTCAGCTAATAAATGTGGCCACAGATATCTCAGCTTACCTGAGAAAGAGTAGAATGTTTAGGGAACAAGATCTTAAGACTAACACATGGAGGCACTTAACAGTAGGACAGTTAAAACATACTGATACTGACTCTGCTAGAGAAGGTCCTGCACAGACATGCCAAGATGTTTACAGGCGCACCCACACACCCTCACCTCCCTCCTGCATCTTGTTTCAGACAATGGAACTACTCAGACTTTCCAGACACTCAGCCCCACACAGCCACTCATTCACTCCCTCCTGGTAGGATGTGGAAAGAGAATTGGAAGGGTAAAAGTGAGAAAACTCATAGGTTGAGATAAAACCAGTTTAAAAAGTAAAGAAATTAAAAGCAAACAAACATTTTAAAAGGTATGGCCGCACACACAAGCAAGCCAAAACAAGTAATTCATTCACCACTTCTCATGGGCAGGTAGCCGTTCAGTCATCTCTAGGAAAACAGGGTTCCATCACACATAGCAGTGATTTGGGAAGACCAGCACCATCATGCTGATCATCCTCCCCTTCTTTCTCCTTTCTGCATTGTTGCATGATGAGCATGATGCTGTATGGTACGGAATATTCCTTGGTCCTTTGGGGTCAGCTGTTCTGGCTGTGCCCTCCACCAGCCTCCTTACAAGTTGGATGGCTTGAGGAGCAGACAAAATGCAAGCACTGCAATAACAAAAAAAAATCCTTGGATTATCAGCATTGTTTTCAGCACAAATCCAAAGCACAGTCTCATAGCAGCTACTATGAAGAAAATTAACTCTATCCCAGCAAAAATTATCACACTCTTGAGCTCACACCTTCTCAGTCCACATGCTGTACTCAGGCCTGCTACCCTACTCTCCTGCCAGTCTTGTTTCACATGGGTGCTCACACAGGGGCTCAGGGTAGGGAGTACACTCACACAGGCAACACTTAGAGAGAGTATTGGTTCAGGGTATAGCACAGACTGCAGTGATCAAGCACAAGCCTCAATCAGATGAAAGCGTACTGACCAACCACCTGCTTACATACAACTCAGTCTCTTTTGCCTTCTTCTCTCTCCGTTTTTCTACATTTTGTTCTTCCCAGTCCACTTTAATTTCAGCCTTTGGTGTTTTTGCCAAAATATAAGTCTTGCACATTCTTGTTGTGTCTTTGAGTTTAACTTGCTTTGCTTGATTTAGTCAGGCAGCCTAATGAACTGCAGCCATCATAGGCATACCTGATATGCTCCTATCCTCAGGACCAAAATCAACCTAACCACCTGCCCTGTATGTTGCCCACCAAAGAGATAGTTTGTACAAAAACAGAAACTGTGTACATTCCACATCAGCCACTTGCAGATGTTTACAAAAAGCTGAGGAGCTGATGCAAAGATATTATTCCTTATTTTCCTTCCTAAGACAGCATAAAAGGCAGTTAAGGATGCACTTAACTTTTTCCTAATTTCACTTTATGTTTAAGTAATTGCTGAACTTCTTTCCAGGGTAATATCTGATTGCTTTCTACTCATTTACAATTAGAACAATGGCTAGTAAGAAGCAATATGGCCCAATTAGAAGAATACTGAATGAAAATGTAGTCCATGCAATGACAAAAATTATGTATACAATTTAGAGCATTCATTTACTAATAACATATTTTCTTAGGCATGATTTGTCTTGTCTAAAAGAAATTGGATCAGTACTTCAGTTACAAATTCATATTTAAAACACATTTTATGACTGCCTTTTACATCATAAAATGTACCCATCATAAAGAGATTTACTTTTATGACACAGTTCCATTGTGAAATAACCAGATTTTTAAAATACATCTATCCTTTTCTATTATGCTAAATAGAGCACTCCAATACCTACAGAAACTGAGGACTGAAATAGATTCCCAAACAACTGAAATACACATAGTTTATCATCTGGCATGGTAATGAAAAGCACACCAGTGTATTCCGCAAGCTGAGTGGAAAGTGTGGAACAATTTCTACCTTCTCAGAACCACATCTATGAAATGACCTATGGATGTCAAAGAATTTAGACAGTGCACTTATGCTGGATGAAGGATTCTTTTTTTATGCTACATAGACTCATGAAGCTTTGCATACAAAGCTGTGTTCCCCCATGGTTGTGCAGGAAGCACAGACTAAAAACCAGTAAATACACGGCTGGCCACAGCTGCAGACTCTCAGGATGAAGGGTGAAGTCTTCAGAAACCCAGTCTCCAGTGGGTTTAGGCTTCCACTGCTGCAATGGATCTATATACTCAAGTATAGCCAAGGGTTCGCTGTTTTTTCAGTGTACTGCATAATAATACCAAAATTGCCACTGTGTGCATAACCTTTCCCTAAAACCTTGTGGAGTAGTTCATATTACAGCTTTGTAATGATTCCTAACATTCAGGAAGAGGAGTAATTCTATTAAATAGTCATGGTAAATTTTGTCATTGTACAAATCCAGTGTAATGTATTTTTTAACATACTTTTAATCAATAAAACATGCCCTCTGTATAAATGAAGAATACTCTGTACTAAACCTTTCTGGAAAACAACAGTTAGAAAAATTTAACAATATTTCTTTTCACCTTCCTTTAACAATTGATAAATTCAAATAATAATGCCCTGTAAACAATAAGTTACTTCAGGATGAGACTGTTGAGAAAGTGATTTCTGTTCTTCCGACAAACTAAATAAACACTTGATATATTTTATTCTTTAAATCAATCACTTTATGTGAAAAACTTCTTAAGAAAGTGGTTATCAATATACTGCAGATTTTGAAAATGAAGCTTTCAGAGGAGCATGGCCTCCCAGTGATTGTTCAGAAAGACAGGCCAGGCATTGTCCCATGAACCAATGTCATGGTCTGTCCAATCATTAGTTTGCTACCACTGTGTACATTACAAGAAAACCACAAAAAAATTCTTGTGGTGCTCAGATGTACATTTTTTTCTTCTAGCAAAAAAATTAACATACTACTGATGAATGTCATTTAAATGGGGTATCTTGGAATGAAAAATGCATAACTTTTCCTGAAGAAAGAGAACCAATTTTAGGCACTTGTAGTACCTTCAGCCTTAGATCTCCTCAGCATATCTGGAACATGCTCAAAAATACAGGCCAGGGTAAATACAGGGTAAAGGACAATTACAAACAGAAATTGAGTGCTTCATCCAAGTTACCTGCAAAACAGATTAATTACCTTATTGTAGTAACATAAAGCTATTTTGATTACAGCTTTAATCTAATTGGAGTACAAGCTTTTTATGATGCCACCTAATCCTGTTCAGAACAATTTCAGGTTTTTAAACACTCTGTTAAGGCAGTATAGCCATTGTCAGCTAGTGATTTGTTACTCTTTTCATTTGTCTTAGAAGTCAGGAACAAGCTACATATATTTCACATATATTTACATCATGTATTTTTCCAAAATTTTAGCTTACACTGTATGAAAAAGAAATGTATTTTGTTTTATTAGAACAGAAAAAAAAATGATTATTTTAAAAATCTGATGCTGTAAAAGATAAATTTCTCACCAAAAGTACCAAAATCCATCTGCGGAAGGGAAGAGTTTCTAACTAGCCCATTAAATGTAGGAAATAATTCCTAATGAAAGGGATTTATTTATGTATCTCTGAATTTTGCTAAGACTGTGTGTATCTATCCCAATGCTGAAGAGATGCAGTAAGTGGGCATAAACATGAACAGCATGTTCCCCTATCAAGATCTTAGCCACGACATAAAATAAAATATGTTAAATACTTCATATGCTTGTCTAAAATGACCAATCTGTAGCTTTTTTCCTCTTTAAAAAATACTATATTTGTACTCTTTTTGCAGGGTTTTTAACTCCTTCAGTGACAGAGCCTAATTTTATTAAAATGGATTATTATAAATTACTTTGAAAAGTTGTAACTTCCATTAACAGGACTTTCTTACTTATATTTTAACTTGTCATCCTTATTGTGTTATTTACCTACTCCAGGCTCTCAGTTAATAAAAATGTTATTAGTGTTTGGATGAAATCCGCTTGACATTCTCAACCCATGTATCACTTGCCAGGTAAAATTCCAACAGGCTTAATGGGTCAGAAAGGATAGTTTTTCCTCATTTGGAAACTATTGTAAAATCAGCTCCAAAATTTTGAAATGAAACTTTTTATAATGGTGGGTCTGATTTTGTTTTACAGAGTCAGTTATGAACAATGTCTGCCTTTGAGATAAAGGACTGACTATAATGCAGATATAAAATTAGTAATTTATGGGTATCTATAATGGCATGGCTTCATCGACCTTCAGGTCTGGTCCCTCAGTACTTTCTTCTAACCATGCTGCTGGCAACACAAAAATAAGGGGTAAGAGGATTTTAGCCATAGGACAATAAAATCAGAATCTGTTTCTGAGGGGTGATTGACCCTTATGACACCTGGATTTTTTTTACTGCAGTAAGAATTTCTTGGAATTCAGTTTGAAATAGAAATGGTTTATTGACATTAACTTCATTAAAACATTACAAATTAAATAATACAATGTCTTAGAAAGTTTCACTAAGATATTAGAATAAGGTATTATATGATTTATAAATAAATCACTAAAAGTATATCATGTTTGGAGGCAGTAGTCTTTCTGCACTATGAAGAAATTCTAATCTACTGAGCCATATACTCAATAATTAATTATTTAACCTTACTCTGACTTGAAAGAATCCATCCCCTCTGATGTTGCTTTCACACCCATCTTCTTCTATCATTCTACCTTTTGAATATTTCTATAATAAGAACTATTTTTCAGCAGATGTAGTTTTTACCAAAAATATGATGTATTTTTGCATTTGAAGCCAGCACAACTATAGACAACAAGTAACCATCAGTGCTCAGTTCTGCATTCTTTCTAGTAATCATGTTTCTCTAGAGGCACCAAAATACTTGTCAACTTTGCTACTAAATTGGGTCACATAATGTTAAAAACATCAAAGCTGCTCTTGTAGCTTCCAAAAATAATTCCTAAGAAATTTATTTTATATTTCTGCATAATTGTAGCTTAAAAACATACAGAGAATTCTGACATTTTTCCCTCTGGGATGCCTTAATTTTTTTTGCTTTTTTTTTTTTTTTCCAAATTAAATAAAGCATCCCCCCAGTGCCATAGAAGCATAGGAAGGCCTTGGTTCAAAGGGATCTTAAAGGTCATCTAGTTCTACCCCCCTGCTATTGGCAGGGACACCTTGCATTAGACCAGGTTGCTCAGAACAAGTGGCCTTGAACACTCTCAGGGTTGGGACATCCATAACTTCTCAGGGCAACTTGTCCCCATGCTTCACCACTCTCACAGTAAAGACTTTCTTCCTAATACCTAATATATAAACCTACTCTTTTTCAGTTTAAAACCATTCCCCTTGTCCTGTAAAAAGGTCCCTTCATCTTTCTTGTAGGCTCCCTTCAGGTACTGAAAAGCCACAATTAGGTCACTCCGAAGCCTTTTCTTCTCCAGGCTAAACAATCCCAATTGTCTTAGTCTTTCTTCATAGGAGAGGTGTTCCAATCCTCTAATCATCATGGTGGCATCCAGACTTGCTCCAACAGGTTGATGGCCTTCCTGTGCTGAGGCCTCAGAGGTGGGTTTAGTACTTGAGGTGGGGTTTCATGAGAGCAAAGGAGAGAGGCAGGATCCCTTCCCTATACCTACTGGCCACACCACTTTTGATGTAGCTCAGGATATGGGCACAACTTCTAGCAGCACTTGGTGCATTCCAAGTCCTCTTTGTTGCCCATGCTGTGTGCATTGGTGTAAAGGCATCTCAGGCTGCTGGGCTGTCAGCTGTGTTGCCTTCCTACAGGAACACCCCTTAATTCCTTTGAGATATTTCTCCAGTGTTTCCCTGTTCGTGCCTTCTGTTACCTCAGGACTCTCTGGCTCATATTACTAAGTCTACAAGTGTGGTCCACTGTGGCCAGCACATTTTGAAGTCAGTGGCAGATGCCCCTCAGCAACACCTTTTGCCTTTAAGCTTTGCTTATCATCTCCAGCTGGCCAGAGACAAGCTCCCTGGGGGCAGCTTTAGCAGAGGTGGGTCTCTGCCAGTTCTGCCCACTCTGAATCAGAGCTCCATCTGAGTCAAGCCTGTTTTGCTCTGGTTTCAAGCTGTTGCCAGGTAGGAAAGCTCACCTCCCTCCCTTGATGCCATCAGCAGCTCCAGAGCACTTATATATGTACTATATATGTATATTCTTGAAAGATAGCAGGGCACTAAACAATTTTTTTTTTTCTATGTAAGTAAAGCAATGCAGAAATTAAGGGACATGCCTGACTTACAGTATTAGTTCTATAAATAGATTTAGATGGTTTTTCACACTCACTCAGGAAGTTAATTCACAAATGGCCTGATCTAATTCTCATTCAAATCAATCGCAGCCTTTAGTAGGCTCTCAGACTAGTCTGTTTAATCTTTCTGAATCTCAGTTATACCCCTGTAAATGGAAGCTATCTCCTTAGTCACAGAAGTGATGTGAGAATGAATGTTTAACAATTTATTGAGAGTCAGGTAGTGCTCAGAGGCAGGCCATAAAAGCAACCAGACAGCTCCATTCTGTACCTATTACTGAAAATACTGCACAAGGTCCAGCTCACCAAAGCTGGGGAAAAAGGAACATCTCTTAGATGACCCTGAAGACTTCAATCACTTTTCTTAAATAGGGCAGGAAACTCAGGTGCATTACTGGCACTGCTTCAAAACAGTGACTAAAGGGAAATTAAGTATATTAGGTGATATGGATTTCACACTTTATTTATACCCATCCTTTCTAATAATTTTTATTTACTCTCAGGCACATGGTGGGACTCTTGGGGATGGTCATGTGCAGGGACAGAAGCTGGACTCAATGGTCCTTGTGGGTCCCTTTCAACTTAACACATTCTGTGATTCTGCAATGTACTTGAGACTAGAGTCATACTCCCAAATATGCCTTCTGTTCAGTTAGTGCTGTTGATCTATAGCCACACATAATCATTGGATGTGAAGCAGAAAAGGCTTTACCTGTAGTGATAAGCACTGTCAGCGGCCATCTAATCTCTCTCATACTGGATAGTTTCATTCATTCATTCATTCATTCATTCATTCAATCTTATTCAGTATGATTCCTGGCTTCTGATATCCTTTAACTATGGCTGAGTATTATCTGGATGAGTATTAGCAAGTACAACCCAAAACCAGTGTAGGCACTGTGCCAGCAGTGGAATGGTGTTCTGGACCAAGGGAGGGCCCTCAAGAGTGTGCCTTGCTCCTATGCAGTTCAACAGCAGGCCTACATCCAGACTGCCCTCAAAGCAGCAAACTGATAAGCTATGGGATGCAACTGATGTACAGTTTACAATTCTTCTCACTAAACTTTATTTCTTGGCTCTTGGTATGTTCATGTTATGGAACAGATTGAATATGTCTCAGTGCTGACTTAAGACTTTTTATAAAATCTGCTAATACCATTCTTGTTCTTATACAGGGCTCTGAACTGGGTCTTTTACTGAATCATGGGACACAAAGCATATTTTCTCATCATGGGGTAGAAGTAGATAAAAACAGTAGAATGAAAAATTCAGTGTTTAGCTAAGGAATAAAAGTTCTGTTCAAAAAATAGAATTTTAATTATATTTTCAACTAACAGAGTAATTCAGTGTAGAACATCTCATTATAAAACAATAAGGCAAGTTGATAATATCTTTGCACTTTGATACAAGATGCAAATTGATACTAAATTAAAGATTGCTTTCATGAAATCCTGGTATCCCACAGTGCTTATGGTCTGTTTAACATTTAAAACAGCTATGTATCTGTAGCTCTGTATCTTCATATATTTATTTTGTTTTATTTCATTATTAACTTTACTGTTTATAAAATTGTGCTTTTTTCCAGGTAATTACATAGCAAGATGAGGAGATCTACAAATACCACAGTGCATCACCAAATATGCAAGAACCTTATAAAGAATATTTTATAGAACTTTTTTATTCAAATAAAACAAGGTTAAGTTGATAAGAGTGTACTCAAAAATTACTAATTAAGCTGGCTGAATATAGATACTAAATTTCCAGAAACTATTTAATTATCATGTGGTTCAATGACCAAGATTTTCAGAATTACTAGATTTGCTTTCACAAAAGAATTGCAGATATAGGAATAAAATAAAATAAAATAAAATTAAAAACTGTTGAGATTACAAATTCAAGCTTTGATAAAAAGACATTTATCTTAGGGGCTTTTGGTTAAAAATAAAATATTTCAGCATTAGTATGATAAAACATAAATTGACAAATTACTGGATTACAATCATATCTTCTATCTAGAGGAGGTTTACTTTTTACTTTTATTTGGGCATGAGAATGTACCACTTCACAAATAATAAAGTGCAGTATTGCATACATTTTTACAGCTCAGACTTCCAGAGTGAAAAATTGTGTTAGAAATGTTAATTACTGGCTTTCTTGCTCTAATAGCACAGTATATATATTTATTGGCATATTTCATTGATATATTACCTTATTTTCTGAGTACTTGAGCCTATATTGATATTTTAAAATTAGGACTCTTCCCACCATCAATAAAGAAGAGTTATTTCATTTAAAAATAACCATCATTTAATTAATATTATGTGATTTCCTTTGAATAAGCAGCAAAGGTATCATTAGGGCTTTTTAGGGAATGAGTCCAATCCTGATAATTGCAAAGTTAATTTAATGGTGAAATGGAGGTATCTGTGTGCCAGAAAATGTTCTTTAGTACTCTATGGGCAATAACCTCAAATGTATAAATTTGCATAAGTCTATTGAGTTGTGAATTTACACCATCAAAGATTCTATTTCCATGTTAAAACCTGCTATTCTTCATAATGCCATTTACACAAATTAGTGAATTATGGGAGTAGAGCTATCACAGATGTTTCCATTCCTTTGATGCAACCTTGATTTTTTTTATAAATGACCAAGCCTTTCTCAGAAAAAAAGGAGAAAGCAAAGAATTCAATAACATATTCCAAGCCAAACCCAAGTTTATGTAGGCAGGTTTCTGAAAGCTTCAGGAATTACAGAATTCTTTTATCTAGAGCGGTTGACACGCTGAAGGGATAGGATGCCATCCAGGCGATGACAGCTTTGAGAGGTGGGCTGTTGTAAACCTCATGAAATTCAACAAAGCGAAGTGCAAGGTCCTATACCTGCATCATAACAATCCCAGATACACCTACAGGTTGGGCAAAGAAGTGATTGAAAGCAGCCCAGCAGAGAAAGATGGGGTGATAATTGATGAAAAACTCAACGTGAGCTGGCAGTGTGTACTCACAGCCCAGAAAGCCAACTGAATCCTGGGCTGCATCAAAAGGAGCTTGGCCAACAAGTCAAAGGAGGTGATTCTCCCTCTCTCTTCTGTTCTTGTGGCACCCCACCAGAATACTACATCCAGCAGTATTTTGTGTCCCCAACATAAGAAGGACAGACATGGTACTCTTGGAGCAAGTTCAGAGGAGGCCACAAAGCTGATAAGAAGACTGGAACACATCACCTACAAAGTCAGGCTGAGAAAGCTGGGGATGTTCAGCCTGGAGAAGACAAGATTGCCTGGAGACCACATAGAGACCTTTCAGTATCTGAAGGCAGCCTACAGGGAAGCTGGAGAGGGACTCTGTCAGAAACTGTAGTGATAGGACAAGGAGTAATAGGTACATTTTTAGAGGGGGAAATTTAGGTCAGATATGTGAAAGAAACTTTTTACCCTGAGGGTGGTTCAGGTTGCCCAGGGATGCTGTAGATGCCCCATCCGTGACATTATTCAAAGTATTCAAACACAGGTTGGATAAGGCCTTGAGCAACTTGGTCTAGTGGGAAATGTCCCTGCCCATGGCAAAAGGGATTGGGACTAGATGATCTTTAAAGTCCATTCCAAACCCTTAGCATTCCATGATTCTATGATAAATCTCATTCTTGAAGAGAGTAATTCCTACAAAAAGATTGCATAATAAATCTACCTTATTCACAGACTGAGTTTACAGAATAAGTAACAAACTCTTCTAGCAGTTTGATGCCCAAGGATGCATCTTGCACTGAGATTTGTGCCACAATACTCTGGCATCAGTAATTCCTCTTCCACCTTCTAATAAGAGGGCTGACAAGGTTTATGTCTCACTGTGTGGTTTAGGGTTTTCTTTTTTTCCCTTTTAAAAGTGGAGCCAATTTGGAAGCCAGGTGGATCAGTCTTTGTACAGCTTTTATACCGGACATTTTTCTTAGGTCCAGGATAGCATTATACAAATTAAAATACCTGTTAACTAAAAGGCAAAGATATTTTCCTGTGAGTGGAAGAAGACTGTTTTAAGCTTGTCTTCTTCTAGTTATTGAACTTTTTTATATGATATTCTTCATTAATTTTCTATTGAATTTGTTTTGTTTGGTTCTGAAGATCTTTTCATGATAGAAAAGGCCTACTTTTGGATCTCCTTTATGAAGAAGTTACAGTACACTCAAATAACCAGGAATGCTAAATATGGCTTTGGGGAACACTGTGTCAAGTCATGTCTTCGAAAACTGATGCTTTTCATGACCAAGGTTTTTATTACCATTCGTGGGAGTTCTGATTTATTTAAATTTTCTACTTTACAGGACACAGCAGAAGCACTTCAAGGAATCCAGATGTAAGTATTTCTTCATCCTTATTAACCAAAGAGGTAGATAATAAATTAAGTTACATCAGCCAATATCATATATTTAATACTTCTCTCCACTTTTTAATTTTGGTATACAAGTCCAAAATATGCTGTGGAGAAACTGGTTTATGTTTTGTCTTAGCTACACTGTAGCTCTGTGCTACACTTATTTGATAAAATAAGGCAACAAAGGAAACTCATGGCATCTGAGCATACTGGCCTTGTACTGCTTCCTGCATGTTGCCCAGATTTCATAACATAGATGCATCTCACTGCCATCATAAGTAGCCATTTTTACTGATACAGAAATTCTAAGACATGTGGTAGGGTTAAATTGCCCTCAGTCAATAACCCCTCTTAGGTTGTTTCTTTTTGCACATATACACACTAACTGGGCCCTTAATGCATCATTTAAGATCTCTGAACTGGCAATGCTCTGTTAATTTTCTTAATTCGTCCACTTAAAAAAATTATAAATGTAGAAACAGCCTGAAGTCACCAGTAGTTGAGGGAATAGATGATGTTATGCAGTTTCCACAATCTGTGCAAATGTTTTCTCCACTGGTTTAATAGAAGCTCTGAGCTTATGTAACAGCTTAAAAAGGTTAACCACCATTACACTCATTAAAACCACAAAGTAGGGATTTTATTCAATTTAGGATGTTAGGTAGTTCATATTATTCAAAACCTAAAGTACTGGTGGGGCAGTTCTCTATTGAGCTATCAAACAATTCCATTTTCCCCAAGTTAGACATTAACCTTTTTTCTGTTTTAAGCAAGCGATTTACTCACAGTCCCAGTAGCTACATGATGTTTCTTTCTTCTTTTTTCCTTCTGCTTTTTGCTAGGCTTTAATCACTTTCTCTTTTGTAGTTTTTATAGAGCTCATTTTATCTTCAGTGTTATGTTCTTTGCCACTGTCTTAACAATTATATTATGAAGAAAAGAAATAACCTAAAAGACATATGTAACTTTCAACTAGAAATATATACAACTCAGCGAAAAGAATTTTAGATCTAAAAAACAGTGAAGTAACCATAGTAAAAGAATCTGCAAATAATTTAAGGTCATATTATCAACTTCTTTTGCACCTAGTATATAAAGAACTTCTCATTTGCACGTTTTTCAAGAACCTCTGAACACAGTTCGATTGTTATGGGTTTCTCTGATTAGGGGTTTTTTTTATAAGAGGAAGATTGGCTTCTCTTGGAAGCCTCTGGAAGTTTCCCTCCATCCTATAGAGCAGAGCCAATGAGGGCCAGCTCCAAGGAAAACTTCCTGCTTTTGAACCATTAAGTTACGCCCCTGCACGAAAACATATTTAAGAAGTTGTTGCTCTGCTAGAAATTGGCAGCCATGAGTTAACAACATCACAACGCAGACATCAAGGTCAGTGCAGGAGGAGAAGAGAAGGAGAGGGAGAGACCCCATGGATCAGGGAGAGGACTTAAAACTATTTTTCACTGAATATGTGGTGATGACCATGGTGATTACGAGTTGTCCCCTTGAAGACCATGGGATCCATCAGGGTGCAAAGACCAACCTGTCGGAGCAGGGCGAGGCATGAAAGAAGCTGTTACCTCATGGGAGGCCACCACGGTGGAGCAGAGTCTTGCAAAGATTTGCGGCCGAGACCTATGGAGGGAGAAACCCATGCTAAGTAGGTGCAGCCAACTTTTCATGAGAGACTGCACCCCATGGAATGACCCACGAGAGAGCAGAGGATCTCTCTCGTCGGGGGGGACCCACGGAATGCAGGGGAAAGACTCAAAGTTGTGATTCCCCTGTGACCGTGGTGATGACTGTGGTGAAGTGAGCTGTCCCCTCTGCAGCCCACAGGAAAGCCCCCCTGAGACAGAACTGCTGCTTAAGTTTTGGACTTACATCTGCGAATGGCTGACCCAACAACAACTGACTGTAAACCTTGTCCCTTGTCCCCCACACTATTGGGAGAAGGAGCGGGCATGGACAGACCGGGGGGTGGTGGTGGAAAAGTGTTTCTAACCTGTTTCTATTTCTTAAATTTAGTCTTTAGTTTGTTAGGAATAAATTTAAGCACTGTTCTAAGTTCTGCTTTGCCTGTGGTATTAATCAAAGCTCCTCTTTCGGTTGTTATCTCTAGCTGTAAATTCCTAGGTGCTTTTTTTTTTTTTTCCTTCCCTCTAGAAGGCAAAAGGAGGGGGGGAGGCAGGGGGAAGAAAGGCCTTGAAAGAGTTTTGCTGGACACCAGGGGTTTATCGAGGGTCAAACCACCACAGTTTTATAGATTATAAACATGAAAATAAGAGGTTTTGCAACATATCTCTGTTCATTTCCCTCATTCATGCATTGTCTGCCTTATAGTGCAACATTTGACCATGTGTAGCATTAAAAAAAAAAAAAATCATTCTTCTTAACAGGTGGAAGATCCACGTATTTTTACAAATCTATTGTGTCTATCCATATTTATATTAGCTCAATAATCAATAGTTAATAATAAAAAAACAACAAAACAACCCCCCCCCAGAAAAGCAAACAAAAAAACCCCAAACCCAAATCAAAACAAACAATCCCCCCAAAAAATCAAAACAAACAAATGGATAAAAAAGAAAATTTGCACAGCTAAATCCAAGGCATACTCACCTTTTAACAATGTAACTACTTTCAAGCTCCATCTCCAAAACAGTAGAACTGAAAGGGACACAAAGCCAAATATCTAGGCTTCCAAATATAAAATCCTAAAAAAAAAAAAAAGCCAAACAACAAAAAAACCCCAACTTTTTAATCCGCAAAAGAAACATTAAATAGATGACATATGTCTATCAAATCAAGAGTAGCATGAAAAAGAGAAGTCAAGGATTATTGCTGTTTTTTTTTTTTTTTTTCCATGTTAAAACTCAGGAGTTCAGCTGAATATTAGAACCTAGATTGTTTATTTCTGATGTTGTGTGACAGGAGAATATATCCCTTATCTGTCAATAATAGGAGATGTCACTCAGAGGCCGTTAGTACATTCATTCACTTTTGATATGCAACGAAGTTACCACTGCAAAACACTGAGGCTGACTGAAGTTCTAGGTGTACATATGGAGAGAGAGGAATGGCCTAGTAGGTGTCCCTGTCAACAACAGGGTAGCTGGAGCTGGATGAACTTTAGGGTCCCTTCCAACACAACCTATGATTGCATGGCTGCAATTGCCAGAATTTTAAATCAGATTATTTTAGTTTGAAATCTCAAATTTCTTTTTTACCCCTTTGGGGTACTGAACTGATAAATTGTAGTTTATAAATAATAAAATCATCTCCTCCTCTTTAGGTAAGCAGACTCTTCTCTGCATTCCTGTTTATTACTGTTCCATATATTTAAGCTTTCTATAGCTCAAAAAAAACCAAAACAAAACAAACAAAGAACAGCAACAAAAAAAAAGACACCCCAAAAAAACAACCAAACAAAGAAACAAACAAAAAAAATAAAAAATAAAGGCCACTAAACTGCATAATGATGCTCTACTTGTAAAACAGAGGACATGGAGAAGCTGTAAATAAATTCAAGTGAAAAAGTGTGGCATAGGTAGACATAGGGGAACTACTTGGACAATTTAACTCTAAAATAAGATATTCTAAAGGAATATGGTAAAGAGGTTTGGGGTTTTTTTTTAATTATTTTTAGAGTCTCAGGTCATCTGTCTAAAGACAACAATTTGTGGACTTCGTGTTTACTGTTGCAATGATCACAACCAGTACAGAATTCCAAAGGTAACATTTTGTCTTAAGTGGCATTGTGGATCAGTGAACACGCATTCATTTAACACTTCTAGAAAGGATAGACACTGAATCATAAGTCAAATATCAAGAGACAAGAGGTGTAATCAAAAGTTCTTTCCACTATAATTAGGTAAATTTGTGAATTAAATCTCCACTTATGAAATACCTCTTAGTATAATTGGTTTGTTCAACATGGAGAAGAGGAGACTGAGGGGAGACCTCATTGCAGTCTTCAGCATCCTCTCAAGGGGAAGCAGAGGGGCAGGTATGGATCTGTTCTTTCTTGTGACCAGTGACAGGACCTGAGGGAAAGGCATGAAGTTGTGTCAGGGAAGGTTTAGATTGGACATTAGGAAAAGATTCTTTACCTAGAGGGTGGTTGGGCACCGGAACAGGTTCCCCAGGGAAGTGGTCACAGCACCACACCTTCCAGACTTCAGTGTTTGGACAATAGTCTCAGGCATATGATGTGATTCCTGGGGTATCCTGCACAGGATCAGGAGTTGGACTCAATGATCCTGATGGATCCCTTCCAACTCAACATATTATATGATCTTATGATTCTATGATAATTTCTGCTATTACCCTTAGCACTGAAAGAAACTTAGAGAAATTCCAATTTAATAATATTTTAAGCTTTATGTATATTGTTGACATATCTATTCCTCTTTCAGTCATCAAGACAGGAAACACCAGAGAGAAGGTTCTGCACTATTTTCAGTATTGCTCTTTTGAAGCATGGTCAAACAGATACATATGGATCTTTGATGTACTGTGAACACAACTTTTTGCCTACGTCTGTGCTTGGGTTTTCTCCAAAATAATAGAAAAGGTACTCCAAACTGTAGCGGTTACAATGCTTTGATTCTGGCAATCTGTGCTTTCATGAAATCCCCTGTTCTGGCTCTTATGCCAGTACTTAAAAAAACAACTAATCAATAAAATCATTAAAAAAAAAATCTAGGCCAAGTTACATTAAAAACTCTCAAGTATAAGAGAAAAAAAGAGTAGAGTGCTGCATGTCTCTTCAAGATATAGCAAATGCAACAAAACAAAATCATCTTGCTATAGGAGTTTATTTAATCACTACTAGAACTCTAGGTGTAGGGTCCAGATGTCATCCTACAGTAGCAAAAGTTAATGCCATGTGACAAAAAGGAACACCTATCTGTGGGCACTGATAAGATCAATTTATAAAGTGAACCAAGCAGGGCTATCACAAGAATAGCTCAGTATATATCCCCCCACATACACACAGGTACACACATGCATACTGTAATATGGCACTGAGAAAGACATTTTAACAAATAAATAGTGACTTCAGTCAGCATATAGGCAGTATATAACTTCATAGACCTTGGCTGTAGAAACCTATATGTTAGCACTTGAGTGACTGTTGTATAACCTGAACAGATACTGTGATGTCAGTATGCACTGTCTTTAATTATGTCCTGTAAGAGCTCATTGTTATGTAGAGGTGTAAGAACATGGTGTCCAAAGTCAATTCCCATGCACCATGTGGAAAGTTTGATATTGTCCAGGTAGATTTATAGCTTTACACACTTGGAAAAATATTGCAAAGACGTGACAAACAGTGAGGCTGACCAACTGGACCACAGGTTACCAGCATCAAGAGGGACTTAAGATTGCTGTGATCACCAAATGTGACTTTGAGACAGAACCTGACACAGAAATTAAATACTCAAACTTTTCTAACCATTTAGATCATAACAGTTAGATTAAATAATTTCTTCCCTCCCTAAAAATATTCAAAATCATTTCACAACTAAACATTGAGAGTTTCTTCGTAATTTTCATTAGAAACCATTACTAGTGAAACAGTGTGATTGAGGGATTTTTTTGTTGTTTTGTGGAGGTTTGGGTTGGCTCCCTGTCCAGCCCAACTGCCGGCCCCATAGATTTCCGCCCCCGACCCCCACAAAGGGAGAAGGAAATAAAGTACCGAAAAAGAAAATTGTAGTAAAAGTATATATATATATATTCACATGATGCCTAAGGGTTTCTTTGATTTTTGATTTTTCAGTTTTATAGCTGTTAGAAATTATTATAGATCTAATGTACTAATAATATAAATTCAGTGGCTGAACGTTTATACATCTTTACCTCATTCTATATCAACCCCTTAGAATTCCAGTAGTCTTTTAGTCTCTATTTCAAGGTAGAATTGCAGAGAAGCGCCACAAAGCCTGTACCCCAAGATAAAGACATAGACAGAAG
>JAWWMO010000121.1:94043066-94082428 GCA_035047845.1 Dendrocincla fuliginosa
TTCACTACTTTTGGTGCTCAGGATAAAATGGGATGCAGTGTCCAATAGAGAGAGGTAACTCCAGAGGTGAAAATGAAAGCCTGGAAGACTATCCTAGACTAGCTGTCTAACTTGGAAAAATTGTGGTTTGGTCAGATAAGCCTCAGACTTACATTACAGAATTACTAAGACTCCAGACTATTAACTGCTTAGTACAG
This sequence comes from Dendrocincla fuliginosa, assembly GCA_035047845.1. Lineage (NCBI taxonomy): Eukaryota > Metazoa > Chordata > Aves > Passeriformes > Dendrocolaptidae > Dendrocincla > Dendrocincla fuliginosa. Next base: position 94,043,264 of record JAWWMO010000121.1, read on the forward strand.
GCCAGAGAAGAGTATCATGATTCTTCTATGTTTCTGATTTAGCAACGCTAATGGGAATTTTGAGTCCACATAAAATGCAGTCTTACAGCAGTCTGGACATTTTGGTGTTTCAGAAGACACATTTTCACATAAAGTGAACAAGCTTTATGAAACAGACAGCTATGATACTTTTAAATATAAACAATATTAAGCAATTGCATGAAATATTTTTAGATTTGTCATTTAGCAAAGACAACTTGACAATCTCTTATTTCTTTTTTATCTTATATCTTCTAAGGCCAGACTGTTTATGATAGTACGTGTTTAAGCAAGTATACAAAATTTCTAAAGGAAACCTCCCATCTCCCCATTATGCAGATTAATCACATTAGCCTTTAATTTAAATTCTTAAATATTTATAAAATTATAATCAGTTTATTTCTAAGGGCTTTTTAATAAAAATTCTATTGCATATAGTTTGTGGTTTTTTGCAGGTTTATTTATATGATTTCTTGATTTATATGTGCCACTTAATATTTAGAGATGAAATTATGTAAAAAACTATACTGGTTGTGCCACAATAACACAATTTTAGAATACTTGCAGCATGTCAACCAAGGATTGAAAATAACTTTAAATTGATTTGGCTTTTCAATTGACCACCATATTTTTTAAAAAGGCTGTTAAAAACAGTAACTTCAGAATAATTTTGTAAATAGAAACTAAAAATTTCAAAAGAAGGAACAGAAAATAAGTGTCCAGTTTTCTATATTTTCAAATGCCAGGGTAAGAGTGAAAATGATCTAATAAGTGGACATTCATATTTTAATTAAACAGTAAGTTCTAACACTTGGGTTTACAGCTAAAGTGTATCCTCTCTCCATTTGTCTAATTACTGATGGATCTTAGTTTTCCTCTATAATGCAAAATTTTGACTTGTGATGCAGTAGAATTTCAAATGTAAAAGACTACCCACTACTGATCTGTAACCTTCTGTTGACTCTTAAAATCTTTTTTGAGGAATTCAATATTGGGCATATAGTCTGATATTGCATTCCAAATGTCACCATGTCTATTGCACTAAGCATTGTCAGAATGATGTAAACATTATCCAGGAGGACTGCAGAGGAAAGAAAAGATGAAGAAAGAAGCAAGAGAATAAAGCTACAGATGTTGTAATGTTTTCAAGGACAGATAGTAACATGTTGGGATTTTTGGAGGGGAGTTGGCTATAAATTGTCTTTCTTCACCAGCAAAGGTGAAGATAGATGAGAAAAGAGACATTACTCATGTTGTCCCTAAACTCTGTGTCATTCAAGTAGCAAATTACTTTCCTTTATTACCTTTGTCTTGTCTTGGACTGTCTTCATGTAAAGAACTCAACAGACTATGAACTGCACTGTCTCTAGAGCTATGTCAATAATCCATAGAAAAATTGATTGCATTTTTGTGGTTTAGGCTTTGAATCCCTTCTTTAACTTTTTTGGTTGGTTGGTTGGTTTTCTGGTGATGGTGTGGGGCTTTTTTTGTTTATTTGGTTTTGGGGTTTTGGTTTTGTTTTTTTTTTTTTTTTTTTGTGTGTTGTTTGGTTTGGTTTTTTGGTGTTTTTTGTTTCTTGTTTTTTTTTTTTGTTTGTTTTGGTTGTTTTTTTTTTTTTTGTAGAGTGAATCATTTCTCTGGCAATACCCAAAAGAATGACCTTTCCATGTTTTATCACAGTCCTTGTCCACAGTTCCCTGAAGATGTTCATCTGCCCTTCCCTTTTCCAAGATCATTGGTCACTGGCAGTCAGAATTTGAAGGTTAGGGATTTATTTTTCAGTAAAGAACTATTTGATGGTATATATAAATGGTACTTATGTTCCTGTAGAGAGGTGACTTATTTTGGTTTTCATCCTCCTAGCAATGCTTGAGCCTTTGTAGTTATGTACGTTATTTCTATCTCCTCTGTGGTGTGCAGAGCTGGGAATATTTTTGCTCCGCATATCTAATCTCATTTCACATTCATTCCCCAACAGTATAGGTGGGGATATTTGTAGGATGTATTTGTAAAATCAGCATTTAGAGTTTAAGAATCTATTTATTTTCAGTTATATAGCTTTTTTGGTGTCTACATGATTTTTAAAACCAGGACAAAGAAAAAAGAAAAAAAAAAAAAAAGACAGCTTACACATAAAACAAATAAGAAAATACAGAAAGATATAAAGGACTGTGAATACCATATTCAGTTTAAATTCAGGGATAGTTGTAATAATCCATTACTAGAGGTCTAGTGGTTGAACAAAAACTGATTCTTTACCAGTGGCTACTTCCTAAGATCCTTTGAATATCATTGCACAAATTCTCAACAACTAAGAAATGTCCGAGCTCTTCTCAAGCCAAAAGTTTTACATCCCCTGAAGATCTCTCCCTACCTGTTATGTACAAAACCGACTGTTGATAACTGTGCCTTGTGAGATTTTTTTCATCTACTTTAATGGATTTTGAGCATTCATGTTCGTTGTGTATATCTCTCTTGTAGAGTTCCCCAGAGAAGACATCAGTTCTTAAAGATAAGATTCTACCATCTGCTATCACTTAGAGGATATGAGCTTTGGGAATCCTTAGATGAGACCTATCCATGCTTTTAAACTGAGTATATCAAATATAACATGAATTTTATTTTTTTCATATTGAGAAAAATTACTTAGCCCGTTGCCAGGACTACTACACACAAAAACCAACAACAAAAAACCAGCTAGAAACCTTACTACTTTACTTACTACTTCACAGCCTTAAAGCCCTAAAAGCCCTGTAGGCATCTTCACATCTAAATTGTTACTCTCTATAAGAAAGGCATCAGCCACTACTGGAAATTTCCATTGTCTTCCTCTTTTTGATCAATTTCAGGCATGAATTTGCATTCCTGATACTTTATAGGATCCAGATCTGAAGCGTTTATCTCTGTTAAGGTTAACAGACAGTGGTACTTATAAAATTCTACAACTCTGAAGAATGTTTTGAAGGAGGCCAGTCCTAGACTTTTTCAGAAACACAATTTTCATAAGTAATAACAGTTAATTTCTACATAAGAACAGGTTTTTGAGGTGAGCTTTCTGTGAAGAAAGGAGAAAAAAAAAACTGGTTAAGTTATTTGGTTTTGGTGACATCAGAATGACTTAATTTCTTATAAATATTCTTGGAAAGTGGAAAAATGGTGAAATGGAAGAACAATTTTTGAGCTGAAGCATATGCTGTAACCCAAAAAAGTTCTGTGGGCAAAGGCAAATAATTGAAGTAATTTATTCGTATTGTGTGGCTCAAATACTCTGCCAATCCCAGAAGAAATTACCTTAGAAATGGTTTTTGAAGATTGTATTTTCATCACAACTTTTGTTTTCTGCATTTCTCAAGTAGTGTCTCATTTTAGTGACTAAAATAAATGAGAAAGTTATTTGTATATTCTTCTTCAATATCATGTACACTACAGCTTCTAATAAATGCAATATTTCTTTTCACTTTCAAGTGTAGATGTCAAATCAAGTTTCATGTGACTTGACAGCAACCTTCTGCATGGCTGTTATTCAGGGCATTACAAAGCCTTTCTAAGAAATAAATCCCTCTCAGATAGATTCAACTGAAAATTACCAAGTTGTTTGGTCTTTAATAAATTAGATGTTTATTAAGTGAGAATAAATTAAAATATTTGCGTCAATTTAATTACCTATGTTTCACTAACTGACAGATCTGAATTACTAATGATACACCAAGGGAAAATTTGTTATTAATGATAAGAGGATTGCTTTTCAATAATCCTTTAAATTATTCAGAGAAATAATACCCTGAGCATTTTAATATATAACATGGATTTGCAAACACATTTATCTCAACTATTTTTTGTCAATAGAAAATATCCTAAGCAACAAGCAGAAAAACATTATTAAACATCATTAGATACACATATATAATCAAATAAAAATCTAGCTTCATAGACATAGAACTTCACACAAGAGGAGCTTTGTTTTTCAGATAAAAACATCTTCAACATCTGACGGAAATAAAGACATATTTTTTCACATTTAAGAATTACCTTATTTTTATGAGCAGTAAGTGCAGAGACTTTAATATCATAAAACTTTTTATTATTACTCTTCAAATAGGACTTATTTTCCCTCATGAAATCTGACTTTAAACCAGATGAAAGAGTGAGCACGCTAGCTATAAAAAGTAAAAAATCCTTAATACTCTGATCAGGTGAAAAATATTAATTGTGGAATGTCATGAATAAGTATGGCCTTATGTTTATAGAACAAAGCAAAAATTACATTTTCATTATGTAAAAAAGCATATGTTTGTTATAAAATATTCAGATGTAATCATGCTTCACAGTAAATTGGGAATTTATAGTGAATCTGAAACAGTTTAGAATAAAAACTATATTTTACTCACAACTAAGTATAAATGTAGCATTTCTGTACATCACTGTTAAAAGGGCATTATTTCTCCCATACTGCTTCAAATCTCAGAAAAAATAATTTGAGTTTTATGATAATGTTTGATATATATTGTAGGGTAAGTAAAATCAAAACATATCCTCTTTGTGTTTCAACTTGAATAGAATAGAAAGAAAATTCCCAGAGAAATATCTGGATAGCTTAGAAGAAAATATATAGTCTTTTATTCTGTCATGACCAGAGGCATGATATGACTAGAGCAAAGTAATCACAGTTAGCTGTGTGTCATTTTATCATCAGCTATGCATTTTATCAGAATTAATTCTGATTTTCCTATTTTCTTATTTGCTAAATGACTGAAAAGATCTTCTGCAGTGAAAATTACATTTGTATTGCCACATGCATCAGTCAGCAGTGTGGTTTGCTAACAATGTGCAGAGTGGACAGCCAGGTGCTGTAGGAGTGCACATCCTACACCTAAGGGTACAAGCTGGGTGGATAAGGAAAGAGGCAATCCCTGAGAGTAGTAGTGTTTCTTTTTCCTTAAACAGACGATTCAGCTGGGATAACTCCCCTGAACATTCATAACCAACCTGAAGGTATTCACCTCTTATTGATGAGCCATAAAGATCCATAATAGACTCAGCTGCATTGATATAAGAGACAGCTGCAACATCTTAGAAGGTATCAGAGGTTTTCAAAGTATCCTGTGACTCACAGTATTACCTTATCCAGAGCAAAAGTCTCTGCCCTAAGGGAGGTAGTGGAGGTCTTCCCACCTGAACCTGAGTGTATGTAACTCTGATTTTGGGGCTTTCCTCAACAATGGAGGCTTCCACCACTACACTGATGGATCCACCACTTCAACAGGACTACAAACACCACTTTGGTCAGTAAACATCGAAATTGCAACAACCAAGCCTCATTGCTGGATCCAACAGGTGGGTGTCTTGCGGGTCCTTCCAGTCACCTGGGGGGTCCATAGCCCTGCTCCAACTGCCTGTCCCAGCACCGCAGCCTCACTCCAGAACCATGGGTCTGACAGTATCGAATCCCAGCCATCTGCTGTTTCCTGCCACCACTGACTCTCCAACAGTTCCTGCCAGGTTTTCTGGGTGGGAGAGGCTGACCACCATCTTGATTTGGTCTGTTGGGTGGAGCTTGGAAAGATTCTCCTCATTGGTTGGTCTAACCCAGTTTTATCAGTATTGTTATTGACACTCTTTATTAGTAAAGAGCTGTGTTTTTTTCACTTACATCCAGGTGTATTTAGTCTGTCACTGTACTGGAGAAACCAGGTATATTGAATCCATATGAGAAGACTCCTGTCCAGGTCTCCACCCTTCCAGATTGTCTCAAACTGACACACAAGGTGATGACAGCTTCATAATAAAAGCAAAAGCTATGCTTGCAAGAAAAATAAAAAGAGAAACTAATTCACTACTGCCCATCAGCAGGCAGAAGTGCAAGCACTGGAAAGTGTGGCTACTAAATGCATAGCAGTTGCATAGTAAGATGAATGCCATAACCATGAATGTCCCTGTATTATTCTCCCTTCCCTGAGTTTTTATTACTAAGTGCAACTTCATATGATATTGCACATCCTTTTTGTCAGCTTGGGTCAGCTGTCTTGATCATGTTGACTTCCAGTCTCTTGGCCACTTCCACTTTATTGACTTTGGGAGACACTGGATGGGAGGGAAGAAAAGGTCTTGATACCACACAAGCACTGTTCAGCAGCAGTCAAAATACTGATGTGTGTTATTGTAGAAAACTGATAATAAGAAAAATACTTCAAAAAATGCTCCATCATTGTGTCTGTTTTGTTATCTCTCTTTGGACACCTGAAGCTATGTGCAAAATGAACCATAGCAAAAAGGTCTTAAACCCTATATAAAGTGAAGCAAAAACTGTGCAAAACAAACAGGCCAGGGGGACAGAGATAGCTACTCTGCAGGTCTCTCTGATGAAAGAGACTGCAACTGACCACCCTTCCCCCCCGCCACCTCTCCTCACCACCACCTGCGAAGTCTACGACCAGGAGCTGAGGCACTGCCAGCTGGTGGAGAACAGAAACCAGCTGTGCTACAGATGTGAGTTCTGAAAAATCCTGTTCCTGCATCCCTACCACCTGAAAGCCAAAGTTGCTGCCTGCCGAGATGGGAGTTGTGACTTTGCATTGCCCAGTGGTTGCCTGACTGGAACATGGCTAAAACGTGAGCAGCAGGGACAATGCGTCATGGTTGCATTTCAGAGACTGCATTTTAACAAGCTGCCAGACCCCCAAGAGCCAGAGATAACCATCACAAGCAGCAGAGATAAGAAAAAGCAGAAACTTTTCTTCTTTACTTCACCTTCCCCCACTCCATCTGAACAGCAAGGTAGAATGTGGTGGTAAAACTGTCCTATGCTTTTCAAGTAACCTTACCTTTTCCCAACTTTTCTCTATTTTTCCTTTTCTTTTTCCTTTGCCATTTTTACAACAAATAAAAATATAAGGGTTTGGCATCTACATATAACTTTGTTTGACTTTTAATCTTGTTTCGGGGAATATTCAAACCTGAAGTTTTTTCCGCAATCCACAGAGAGCTATCTTTGCTATTCCATACTTGTAACAGTTACCAACTGTTACCAACAGTCACCAACTCTGGTTTAGGCACACACTGAAAGCACAGAATCATATGGGCTCACATGAAGAAATTTAACTCATAATTTTATCCCACCCAAACCCAGCATACAGAAATACAATAAGCAATATATATTGAAAACATTGATAAACACTGATAACAAAGTATATTGCAAGGGGAAGGCTATCTTATGAAATAAATAAGAGGCTGACTTACAGATTTTTTTTCTAATTAGAGACACTGATTTGGATCTTTATCTCATATCTGTTATCATATCTGGTTTTCCTAAAAGTCATAGAAATTTCAAACCCTTCAACACTTTTCCCTTTGGCTGGAATTATCTAATGTGCAGAAAAGTTATTAGATAGGGAAAGATAAGGATAAAGTCAAATATACAACCTAATCAGTCGAGTCTTGTTTTCTGTGATTCCAGGCAGCCCTCCTTTCTCTTCTAACTTTTTAAGCATTATGCCATGAAAAAAAAAAAGAACTAAAAAAGGACTATGTGATTAAGTTTACTAATAGCACAAAATCAAAACCAAGAGCAGTATGTGGCAGAGGGCTACCGACATTCCAGTTCTCTACTTTTATGCTTGTACTGGGGCACCAGAGACTTGCCCAGTAGTGTCCACCTCCACAATCTCTTACATCATGCTATGTGAGCTAATACTCAAGTTCTTTCTACATTTCAGAAACAAAGAGCATGTTAAAAATTCCATTGCTTTGGAATGCAGCACAATATCTGTGGAGAGAACCTCTTGGGTTCTTTAGCCTAGTCTTCTGAAATTTCAAGAACAAATAATAAAGGAAGAAGCTCCTTGCTCAAAAAGTCTAAAAGGTGGCTATATGGATAAATTAAATCATATAAAACATTGTCTGGAGGTCCCCATTTCTTTCTACTGACTAGAAGACTGTCAAGTTTTCAAGACTGAGTAGCTCAAAGGTAAAAGATACTTAAATTTAGGTAAAATTAATGAATACACCTCAGATACAGAATGCTGAAGGATTCAGCAACCAACTACACCACACAGCAACACCACCACCACCACAAAGCCTCAATACCTTAAATAAATATAAAATTTACACTAGAGGACTAAAAAATCCTGCATCTCCAATGATCTACAGAAAGGGGAAAGATCAAGGATGATCTAGATCAATTCAGGTGTTTATGAATACAATTTTTAACAGGTTTACTTAAAGATCTTACCCAACAATCAAGAATGAACAGAGGAATCCTTACCAGTCTTTGACTCCAATCTTAGAAAAAAAGCATTGTCAATCCAGGTTGGATAATCAGTTTAATCCAGAGCAAGAATAGGCAACTGATCCAGACAGTGAACTCTACCTACTGCAAAGCAACACCCATGGCTTGCAAAAAACCCTCTAAAATAACAACTAAAAATCCCAGCCACACTCCCTTATCTTTTTAAACTGCACAGAAGCAGTAAACTGAAATTTCACAAAGTATTCTTGTCTCTGGGAACTTTTCACAAATGCCTCTATAGGCTTAGCAAATTAGACTTTAAAGCAATTTTGGTTCTGTGCCTCAAAAAGATATTCAGCTGGTTAATTTAGAAGTTCACTCACCAAATGATCTGAAGCCTTATATAATATCTAGTCTAAGCTTATTCATAGCCATTTATCATGTACTAATATTATTCTTAAAATTAAAGGATTTTCCTTTCCTTGATATATTCCCTCTCAGTGTAGTTATAGAAAGTCATTATATCCTCTCTTAACCTTCCCCAGCTAGGCTAGACAAACAGAGCTCTTCTTAATCCCTTCTTTGTAAGGTAAATATTCCACTCCTTTAATCATATCTCTTCTCTGAATCTGATCCAATTTAAATTAATTGTTCCTCAGAAAAATGATTAGAGATGTACACAATATTCCAGATTAGGCCTTGCCTAATACCTTATGTAGTGATATTTACACTCTTTTTTCTCTTAGAAGAATGTGTCACTCAAAGCATTCTACAATAGTAGAAGGCTACATCACTCCAGCAGTTCACACTCAACTCCAACTAATATACTCAGGTATACCAATTTCCTCACATCAGATTGACAATGTTCCTTTAGCAGCAAATTTTTATTATTAATTCTCGAAAATATGTTTTTGAACTTTGTGGTGTTAAATTGCATTCCATTTGTGTGATTTCTTTCCTCAGAATGATCGGATCCTTTTGATGCAGACTTAGCACCTGGCTATTTATTTCTCAAGTGCATACATAGTTTTCATCTAAATGACATAAACAAATGTAGTATATATGTTCAGTCCCAACACTGGTACTTGAGAGCTGTCTGTATAGATTTTTCTTCAGCCTGTCTACTTATTTGAGTATAACTGGGGATAGTCTCCCTCCTACAAACCGTTTTCACACCTTGTGTTAATTGCTGCCATTACCATTGCTAATGCTAATTTTCCTTAGAGAAATTTTATCAAATGTTTAGCCTAATTCTGAATAGAGTAGCTTTACTTTATTAGCCTCTCTAGGAAGTCAATTATCTAAAAATGTATTAGATTAATCTGATACCATCTGTATGAGATAAAACTATGTTGTAATGTAAGTTTCCTTTACTTCTATGAATCTTCTCTAATGCTTTGCCCAGCATTATAAACAAACTAGCTACATGGATCATGATCTTTCCCCACTGCTTTTTGTCTTGATACTAAATTTGTTCTTCAAAGCTACTACCATCACATTTACAGTTTACTTTTAGATGACTTCTACTGAATTTGCAATACCATGTGCTAATTTGTTCAGGTGACTTGAATAGATGTTATCAAACTCTAAATCTTTCACACTTAGAAATAACAATTCTGCTTCAAACTTCCATACTGTAATTCATATCATAGTCTCCCCATTTGAAGTAGATAATGTATCTTGCAACCAAAAAAACCCTCAAATTAAAAAGAAAAAAAAAAAAAAAAAAAAAACACCCCCAAATACCTAAAACTCAAAAAAACACAAACCCAAAACAAACTCCACCAAGGGTAAGATTAATTAAAAATTGTGGTCATTTCCAGATCTTCTTTGCTGGCTTCTAATTCCAAATATAGAAAAGCCACCTTTTCTCATTTTTCTTCTTTGCCTATGTAAAGAATAAGGTGTAAAGATTACTATGTAAAAAAAAATAACAAAAACCCCCCAAAAAATCCCCCCAAAAACCCCCCACAGTATATGTTTTCATTTCTAATTCTAATTCTAATAATTTGCCACTAAATTATTTACTCTTCATGTCTTCAGACTGAAACATTGTCTTTCTCTTAATGAACCTGTTTTCCCTGATGTTTGTCTCTGTTATTAATTAATCCCTTTTACACTTCTTTCTCATATTTTATTATCTTTTTAATCTTCTTATTAAATCCCTCTTTTCATGATTATTTATACTGAAAAATCCTTTCATACAACTATTTAATTTTCATTTTAAATGCATATACTGATTTTGTTGGAACATTTACTTAGAAGTAGATTTCCTCCACATTCAGTGAAATTCTTCACTATGAGGGTAGTGAGACACTGAAACACGTTGCTCAGTGAAGCCATGGATTCATGTAGGTGTTCCAGGCCAGGTTGGATGGTGCTTTGAGCAACTTGCTGTAGTGGAAAGTGTCCCACCCCACAGCAGAAAGGTTAGAACTGGATGATCTTTAGGTTCCCTTCCAACCCAAACCATTCTCTGAATTCAAATCTTGAATTTTCCCAAACCAATCAGCCTATTTAATTTCCTTCCTGAGCATTCAAAACATTCACTTTTTAAAATTCCACGGATTATTTATAAATTTAGTTTTGTCTACTTTTTAACATCAACCTAGCTCCCTCTACTTCTCACAGAAGACTCACGGTTATCTTTGTGTCATTCTCTGAACTCACTCCAGTTTATTCAAATCCTTATCCTTCCACTAATGGAAGTCCGAAACCAGATGCAATGGTCCAGGTGTGGTATAACCAATGGAACCACTCAACACAATTCATGAATACAACTTTGCTAAGTGTTAATTCTTTGTATCTAAATAAAGTACCCTTTTCCTTCTTGCAAGTATTATTAAGACTTCATTCAGTGAGAAATGTAAAGCTATTTTTTTTCAATAACTATTTTTCATTGTTTTAAACCCAGTTCTTTCAGTTTGAAGGGGGGAAAATCAAAACAACTTTGTAAAAACATAGATAGATAGTCAAACTCTTCATTAAAAAATCAGTCATGGCTTAAAAACTCCACACTGATAACAGTGAAAATGAGAGCAAATAGGAAAACAAAAATCATTCTGAGGCATTTCATGTGCATGTATACAGATCGTTCCAAAATTTCAGCATGCATTTGACAGAAATAATTAATTTGACCTCTGTCATGAATATTTATTCCAAAATCTTATATAAAAACTTCAGTGAGTTTATACAGTCTTGAACACATGCTTTTATCTTTATAACCTGAGAATGAAAGTTTAAGTGAGTTTGAAGTATTTTGAGCCAGAACATTGCAGTGCTCAGGAATTAAATATTATGCAGGGAACTTGGATTTAATATCTAAGACTGAAGGTTATTATTATTTTCTTTTTTTAATTGTAGAATTTATTCAGTTTGCACAACCACCTGGGATACATGGGGGGAAAAAAAAGTGCTGCCTCATCAGTTAAGAAATTAATACTTATAAGGCAAAAATCTTTATCAAATGGAAGACAAACACTGCAAAAATTTAGAAAAACATAAAATTAGTGAATCAGCAATATAGATATAATGAATTAAATACCCACTCTAACATTTTTTAGGGCAATCCATTGCCTCCATTTCCACAGACCTCAGTGTTGCCATTTTTGAAATAATGTCCTTGAACCTTTTTATACTATTCCCTTCCCATTATGTTCCAGTTTACATTCCAAAGTCAAGAAATACTCAGAATAACAAATGGATGCCCATCTCCTTTCTTACTTTCACACTACCACCAGCCTCCATTTACTGCTGAGATACTTTACACAATACTATTTTGGTATAATGGAAATATGGCCCACATGGATGCTCTTCCTGGATTAATAAGCCTCCTATTGACTTTTATGACTATTATCTCTGGTCTCTCCAGTTCCATAGGTTTTTGTGTTGCAATGTGCCATGTAAAACCTTTATTATAGTTCATTCACCTTTTGTGATATTCTGTATCTTCGGTGCAAACCTTCCACAAGTTCCATCAAACAGGTCAGATCTGAGACTTTACTTTGATCATTTCATGTCATACATTTGTCAAGCACAAATTATTTCCAAAATATGAGCATACATTTTTACCCAGAGTTATTTGCATATAGGCCCACTACACAAGCATGAGCTGACAGTTTTCTGAGCAGGCCACTCAGGGGACATTAATTGTATTTTAGTTGCTTCATAGTTTCACAATCTGAATAAAGTTTTAACAGAATTATTGAAAAAAAATACTCTAAATTCAGCATTTGCCTGCGATACCAGTACCTTTTCATTTTGGTTTTTTTCTACCAGTTTGTTGGGATGGAATCAAGGACATTCTTACATGAGCCCCCCAAACCAGGTTTGTGACTGTCTTTCAAGGCCAATGTAGAACACATTGTAGAATTCAGAGTGGTTTTGTGTTTCAGGCAGTAGTCATAGAATCATATATATATATATAATATATTGATCTGCTTGGTTTCCTATTTACAGTAACCATTAAAAACCTGTGTAATTTTCTTAGACACATAGAACATGAATTCATTAAAGTAATTTAAGTGCTCAGTATTCAACAAGGCTGTTGTTTTGCAATAACACTTATTTCATTTTACTTTGCTGTTAAGAGTTTTTTCTAAAGAACGTGTTTCATTAGAAAGTCTTTTAGATGGTAATAAAGATGGTAATAACTCCTTTTTTCTTTTTGTGCAAATGATAAAATCTTATAGTAGAAAAGGTCTGGAAAGGTCATCTGCTTCCTGCCCTGAGGCAGAATCAGTTCTACCCAGTGGTTAACTGAGAAGGTCAAAAGCAGTTTTTTATTGTTGTCCTTGTTGAATTCAGATCTCCCTTCACTCAGAATTGAACAAGACAAAATACACAAAAGCCTAAGGAAGAGAAGGGCATGCACAAGTTGTCTAAGCTGCTCCTTTAAGACCCTGCAAACTTGTAGAGCAGCAGGTGATTTAAGAGATGGTTTCTTAGCTGCTCTTTCCCTGTGGCTCACAGCAGCACTGTGATAAAGATAATCTTGGTTCACTAAACTGGCTTTCTTTATCAAAGGCAAGAAAGATAGGAATAAGAAAGAAGAAAACACTAAGGTAGAGAAAGAAAGCACATAAAAATGTTTGTAACATTATGCAGCCTATTTTTATACTCCAGATTATGTACAAGATCTTGCCAAAGCCAGTGAAGTCAGAAAGGTAGTATGAATAGTGTGCATTTGCTTCTATTCAGAATGTTTGATGCTAAAGATCAAACAACTGAGATGGCTGAGTAAGTGCAGATTGAAAGGACTGAGGTTTCTTGCTAGATTTCCCCATGAAGACAATTTTAGTACTTCAGAAAAGAGAAATAGATGAAAAAACTCAGTTGCTTAGTGTTTTATTGAAAGTGTATTCTAGGGAAATTTTTAACAGATTACTGTCGGTGCAATGGATTTTGTTCCTTTATTTCTCTGATTTATAATACATTGTTTTAACTTATCCCTTTTTTATATGATCAGACATTTTTATTGTTCTTATTGACACTAATTCAGTCTTGTTCTTTGACTCTTGCAATTTCAGTACACAAAGTTAGGGTTTTGTTAGTCTCATATTTAAATTGGGTATATGAGTGTTTATATAGGAGTAATCATATCTGTTGCAACAGCAAATAGATTTTATTTTTGTTGTGTAAATGGAAACAGAATAGAGAGATTTAGCTTGAGATATAAACCAAAAAATATCAAGGACCAACTAATGTAAGAGAAAATGGAGAAATACAGTATGTAATCACCAAACTGTGTGAAGTAATGTATAAAAACTATCTTAATCTTAAAGCTTCATTTAGGATTGCCTTTTTGACAATGAGCCCTTAACTAAGGAACTACCATGCCTTTAAATTTTTTTATGAGTATTTATGGAAGAGCTAATGAAATATTTAAAAATATACATATAATTGAAAAATCATAAGACAAATCAATATCTATTTTCTTTAATCGTATCTTAATTGCTGTTCATAAAACATGGCTGCAATATTGAATTTAGAAGAAAGCAGTCAATGTGGTATCTCACAAATATGTCCAAAGTGTCATTAATTAATTATTATATTATTATATATTAATATTATTGTGCAGGTCCTACAGGAATTAAGGCCTATAAGCTAATTTATAGGAAAGTAATAACACTGTCACACAGGCCAGTAGTAATTCACCATCAAAATGTCCTGTGACATCTTAAATTAACCTTTGAGTGGTCTAGGACTGTCCAGCGAATGAGGAGAGAACTGATGATTGTATCTAGTTGCACCTGTTATAGAAATGTTTAAAAGTTTTAGCAATGGCATCCAGATAGACCATACATAACTTATTAATGGTCTTGAAAAAACTAATTACTATTTTCAAACAGTAATTTTTATTGCTAAAATTACTGATTTTGCAATACCTAACAAATGACAATTCAGATGTTAATATTAAATCCCAAGTCCAGAAGACATTTGATGAAAATGAGGATTAAAAAGATAAAACTGTAGGTTGTTAAGACTGTTGGCAAGTGCTACTTTCAAAGCAAGGCTAGCTCTTGGTCTTTGGTGCATTGAGAAAGTAAATTCTGAACAGTCCTTTACATTTGAATCATAATTGCTCTACTGGGCTTAGATAGACTTTTAGAGGATCTGACACTAGATACCTGAAATTAAGTCTTCTGCTGCAATATATAGCAGATTCCCATGCCTTGCAATATTCCATTTGCTTTCTTTCTGTTGCAGTGACACTTACCAAAGCCATCATTTCTTTAGTACGAGTAATGTAAACTTGGTTTAATACATCCTTATATCCCTACATAGACTTTTTTGTAATGTCTCCCATGTTTCCTTAACATTCGAAAGCAACATATTGTTTCATCCACCTGTATTGTTTGACTCATGAGTAATGAAACAACAAAGACACTGTAACACAAGATACTTTTAAGAAAGACTGTCATCTCTCTGGATGTAATGGCACTCACTATTGATAACAATATTCCTGATTTGGTAATATTTTATATGGGAAAATACTGTATAAACTAAACATGGATATGTAGTGCTGCAGAAAGGCCTTCCTTAGCATAGAATAGAATAGAGTAGAATAGGGTACAATAGAATGGAATAGAACAGCAATGGAATAGAATAGTTCAATTAGAAGGTACCTAAATAATCATCTGCTCCAACTCCCTGACTAATTCAGGGCTGGTCAAAAGTTAAAGCATATTATTCAGGACATTGTACAAATACCTCTTAAACCCTGTCAGGCTTTGGGCATTGACCATCTCCCTAGGAAGCCTATGGTCTGACCACCCTCTCTGTAAAGAAATATCTCCTAATGTCAAGTTGAAATCTTCACTGATATAGCTTCAAACCATATTCACACACTAGATACGAAGTAGAAGAGCCCAGAATCTCCTTCTTCACTTACCCTCCTCAGGAAGCTGAAGAGAACAATAAGGTTGTCCCTCAGTCTGCTCTTCTCCAAACTGTACAAATCTAAAGTCTTCAGACACTTCTCATAGGACTTGCCTTCCAGCCCTTTCATCAGCTTTCTTGCCTTCCTCTGGACTCACTCAAGGACCTTCACATCCTCAAATGCTGGGATCAAGAACTGCACACAGTTCTCAAGGTGAGACTGCACCAAAGCTGAGTACCATGGAATAATCATCTTTTTTTGACCAGCTGGTGGTAGATAATGTGTTTGATGCACTTTAGGATGGTGTTTGCCCTCTTGGCTGCCAGGGCACATTGTGGAAGACTCATACTGAACCTGCTGATGACCAGCACCCCCAGATCCCTTTCTGCAGGGCTACTGTCCAGCCATTCCTCTCCAAGTTTATACTTGGAGAGGCATTAATACATGCCAGGTGTAGAATCTGGCTTTTGTAAATGTTATATTTTGTCCCATTAGTCATAGCCCAGTGTCCCAATATATCTAGATCCCTTTGCCAGAGACTGCACTCTCAGGTCAACAGCACCTCCCAGTTTGTATCGTCAGCAGATTTACTAGTGGTGCATTCAAATCCTGCATCTAGATCATTGATAAATACATTATCAATGTATTAATACATTAAACAGAACTAGTCCTAGAACTGATCCCTGAGGAACATCACTGGTGACTGGACACAAGTCATATGTTACTCCATTCTCTACAACCCTTTGAGCTTTGCCATTTGGCTGATTCTTCACTTTGCTGATTCTGTCACCTTGTAACACCATGTTGAACAACCATGAAGAGACAACTGCCCAGTTGCAAGGTGTTACAGCACATGCAAAAGGATAATCAAGTCACAAAGTCACTTCAAATTAGTTATGTCTAAATTACTAAGTATCATGCTAATAAAATTGGACACATACACAGTAAAAAGGAAACTGTAAACCATCATATTATCAGGGATAAAATTGCAGTGTATACCATTTCTTTTAAATGAATGAACACAAATTTTCATTTCATACTTTATAATTTATGTGATTAAGAACTGAAAATCTGTTCGGAAATGGATTAATAAAAATATTTTTGCATCTTATACCCATTATGCTATCAGGTTATTAATAAACTAATAAAATAAATCTTCTATGAAACCATATCTCTTGAGAATATAAGCAGCTCTCAGTCATTTTTTATGTGTTTGGAAATAACAATGACATGGCAACAGAAGAAAGAAAATATTTTTGAGTTATATGTTAATTACAGTTAAAAGACATTCATAACAGCATAGGCCAGCCACTGCAACATCAGGCAGAGTTTATCAGGTAACCTCTGTTACATCGATATGTTTGTCTTTTACATGAGGCCAAACAACCTCAGACTTTTGACTGTTATAGATATTTGAAGGTCTTTATCCCTGATTTGCAAGAGAGCGAGAGCTCTCTCTGTGAAATGCCAACTGTCTGGCTATGTAAATGACCCTATGCCTTCCTGCTTTTATGAATCTTAAGGTCTTAACTAGTTTAAAATGCTTTAAAAGGCTAAGATGTTTTCCTCTACAGTGCTGTATTTAGGTGCTCAGGTGTACCAGGCAGGTGAGCTGTTTGGAGATGTTCTGTCCATGCAGAGCAGACACAAAGGAAATACCTCAAAGAATAGTGCTACATAAAGTCCTTTATGCCTTTTCCTCAGAAAGCAGTTCCCACTTCTTCATTGCTGACTATCACATACCAGCTGGAACACAAAGTGCCTGGGATATTGGAGGGGGAAATATGGCTCTTTGCTCCTTTACTAACCAGAGTAGTCACATCATAGAGAGCCTGTGGCACATTAGTATGTGCAGCAGCCAAAAGTTTAGCCACAATGCTTGAGCAGATTCAGCAGATATCTTGCTGTTAGCTGAGGGTGGGAACCATATTTATATTGGAATACAGACATGATACCCTTTAAGCATGCATTCAGACCAGGTCAGAATCTCAACCTCTATCACCAGGAATAGTTCAGGTACAAAAACAGTGCTTCTATCAATCTAAGCAGGTGGAAGAGCTAAGGGAAGTATAAGTCCAAGTATGTTACATCCCAGCCAGCAATGTTTTTACCCCTAGGTAGGTTCTTCTTGACCCTATTGGAGACAAGGTGAACTACAACTGGGCTGAAAAACATCATGAGCAGAAAGCACATAGACCATTGTCTCTCATACAATAGCATATCATGATACAGTACCATCAAGATCTTCCTAACCATCAACAAACATGTTGTGTCTCACAAACGGGACAATAAAATGTTGCAAGGTGCAATAAAAAAAAATCCTGCCAATGGTTAGTTTTCTTACCCAAATATGAGCTGATTCTCTCACCTGAGACATAACTGAGTAGCAAGGCCAATCTGACTGTTAAGTACACGTTGGTTACAAAAGGCAGAACAAATGAAGAGTGAAGACAAAGAATGAATGAAGATGAGAATAATGAGAAGGAAAAGGAAAACAAAAAGGGAAGAAAGAATCAGAATAACATTATTTTCCCAACTGTAAGTTCATTCCAATTTGTCATTCAGAACTGGATGGCGTTATAAGGTGCAAACTCAGACCTTACTGTTTTGGAGTAGAAAAGAATTAACACAGACCTAATGGGCATACTCTTCAGCTGGACAGAAGCACAGAACAAACACAAGGCAAATTAACTGTACTTTTTATTACATATCATAGATCATAGGAGTAAATATCATTTTCATTATCAATGTGCATTGAGACAAAGGACTATAAAATTACTATGAGATGAACATGGTTCCAGTAACTATTCCTTGTTTTGTTCTGGAGATTTTTTTCTCCAAATTTCTTTTAAGCAGAATTTCTGTTTTAAATAGTGAGTTCTGCAATGCAAATAAAGTATTGTAGGACGCTGTATGCTGCATTGATTTCCACTATAATATGTAGTGCAATTTAGGCTGTATCTTTAATATTTAAACTAGCTAATATAACATAACACATTCACAGTTCTGACAGAATTAAAAATTACATATTGAAAATAGCTTTTACAAACTGTTTACACTTTTTCAGAAGGTTTCTTATTTGCATTTTGATTATTATGTAATCTATGCCTCGGCATAGAAATTGAAAAAAAAACAGTACTTGTTTGGATAAAATATTTTCCATGCAAAAAATTAACTTGCTGATTTAAATAAGTGGAGGGGAGGGGAGGAGAAAGATACTGAATGTTAAATAATTTGAAAAATAAGCCGAAAATAATGAATCAAAAGAAAAAAAATGCTCATTGATTTTAAAGACAGAAAAAAATCAAAGACAGTGTAATTTCCCTAATTTCCCAGCAACTCATGGTTTCACACATAAAATAACATTAACAAAGAACTGCAGGCTTGATGCTACTCAGAGTGGATGAAAATCTATGGTGTATGCAGTACAGGGCACCATTGATAAGTGCCTCTTTCTAACCAAAAATCTATGTGTAGAAAGACAGATCATGAACTGAACACATTGATACTTCCAGACAGAACAATAAGCATGTGACCATGGTTATTATGTCAGGGCAGGACAGAGAGAACCTTTGTTATTTAGTTTTTGAAATAGGATTTTAAGAAATTTCCTTTTTCAAACATTGTAATGCTTAAATGACTGGTGTAAAATGCAGGTTCAAAACTTATAAAGGCCATGAATATGGACATGAACAGATCTAGGTTTGTTGGAGAGGAAAATTTGTCAAATTTGCATTACATTAGTTTAGTTTTACTTGCATCGAACTGCAAGTCTGGTGCATTTACAGCTGAAATACTGAATTAGGTCTTTGTATTAACAATGATCAAACACTAACAGCAGATCTTTGTTTTTGTTATTTCTAAAGGAAGTGCTAGTCTATCAAAGAAGGCTAAAAAGTTCTTTTTCTTCAGTGAGTATCTAGAGACAGCCATGAGAGAAGGATGATCTAGTATAACAAAGGAAGAATTCCTGTGATAGGTTTTTTGGGTATTTCCAAGTTTTCTTGTTGCAAGTTTTCAGATTCTGTATCAGTAGGGAAGAGAGGGAGGAAGACTTTCACAAATGTATGATAAACATAACAGCTTCTTTTCTGTTTGAAGATTAACTAACAGTCTGTACAAAACCAGCTAATGACTATTAGCTCTATTGTTCTTAATGTGATCCTGATTCAGAAAAGTATCCTCAACATTTATTTTACAATCTCAATCTTTATGGTAGCCAAGGCAGAAACATCCTTAAGTATCTGAAAATTAAATGAACCTTGTATGCTATTTGGAAAAGTATGCAATTTATCTCTTAAGTGGCACTTCTTGCAAGTAGTAACTTCATTTGAAGAAAACAGGGTGTCATGGTTCAACCCCAGCCAGCAATCAAGTACCACACAGCAGTTCATTTACTACTCCACCAGCAGGACAGGGAAGAGAATTGAAAAGGCAAAAGCCAGAAAACTCATTGTTTGAGATAAACACAGTTTAATAAGGAAAACAAAAGACACACACACAAGTAAATAAAAAGAAAAAGGAATTAATTCACTGCTTCCCATGGGCAGACAGATGTTTAACCACCTCTAGGAGAGAAGGGTCCATCACATGTGATGGTGACTTGGAAAGACAAACGTCATCATTCCAAGCATCCCCCTCATCTCTCTTTTTTTCCCCTCAGTTCTATATACTGATCATGGTGCTATATGATCCCTTTCATTAGTGGGATCACCTGTCCCAGTTGTGTCTCCTCCTAACCTCCCGTGCATCCCCATTCTCCTTGTCAGTGTGGCAGCACAGAAAGCAATAAAGGCCTTGACTCTGTGTAAGCCCTGCTCAGCCATAACATCTCTATATTACCAACCCTGTGTTCAGCACAAATCCAAAACATATCCCCATAGTAGCCACTGTGAAAACGATCAACTCTACCTCAGCTGAAACCAGCATATGGGGGGAAAAGTGAGCAAAAAACTGAATAAAAGAGCAAAAAAAATAGAGCAAATTATAAATAATCTTGTTTATAAGAATTAATCTAGATGTCTTGGAAGGGAGGAAAGAAAACTTCATT
The DNA here is from genome assembly GCA_035047845.1 of Dendrocincla fuliginosa. NCBI lineage: Eukaryota > Metazoa > Chordata > Aves > Passeriformes > Dendrocolaptidae > Dendrocincla > Dendrocincla fuliginosa. The sequence continues at coordinate 94,063,937 of JAWWMO010000121.1, forward strand.
TCAAAATACATGAAACACCCTGCATATTGTGAAAACAGAGAGGATACCAAGAAGAAGGCATGTTTAAAGATCCTATTTGAATGGGAAGGGAAGAATTCCTTCCGCATTGTTTCTCTCAGTTAAGGATGTTGGGCTCATCAAAGTTGTTAATTAAATACTAGCAGTTCCACCATCACCTTTGCAATGCTTTCTGTCACCCTTCCTAGAGAAGGTAGTGCTGTTTTTTTTGTTTGCCATTCCCTGCACTTTGCTGATACAATTTAGCCATTACATGTATTGTATTTTAGTCTATTATTGGGTTAAGCAAACTGCAGTTTTAAAGAGCTATATGTGGGACTAGCAAGTGAGTCAAGGGTATGTGTATTTATTTGTGTTTTTCTACTCTAACCTTCCCAGATGACAGTGATGAATAATGGGGTGCTGACACACAATAAAATTGAATGAAACACTGAAGGCTTGCAATCTCTACAGTCAGATTTTTATCAGAATAAAAAAATAATATTTCAGAGCATGATCTGTATATACTGAAAGTTGAAACATTTTCCTTTAGACTTGAAAATAAATATTTTTCAAATAAATCTATTATGATTCTGCTCTCTGCTACAGTGAGAGTCTCTAGAATGATTGAGCCTTCTCAGATCAGACTCCCTGAAGCCTGTTACCCTTCTGCTCCCTCTATTCCATGCTCAAGGGATTCCTGGCTGAATACATCACCTCAGTGAACAACCATGTGCCCTGCCCCCTCCAGCAGAACAGCCCATATGATTCATAATGCAGCTGCCACAGGAACGTAAACAGTATGAAAATCTGCTCTGATACGAAATCACATTCTCTTAAAAAAATATATGCAATCCGTTTTCTCTTCAATAAGGTATGGACATGTGAATTATACCAGTTATATCAATTTTCACAGCTGACAAAAGTGATTCTTTTCTGTGTTGCATATAACATTTGACATATTCCTACTAAACTAGAGAAAGATAGCAGTCATCTGGAAGACTCTTTGATTGCCTAGAAAGACAATTACACCACAAATTGTGACACATCTCATATTAGGCTCATCATTAAAATGCTTGAAGTCAGCATTAATGCTGGTAGTTAAGAACAGCCTATATCCATTTAGATGCACTGTCTGCAGTTAATGAATTCCCAGGCTGGTTAATTCTGGTTACACCTCTTTTTGCATAGCACTTTTGGTAGCAATAAACAGGACCTTATAATCAGCAGTCTCAAAATGCAAACATTTTGTCCTATTTTCTTTTTCGGTCTTTTCTCATATATTTCCACAAGACAAATATGTTTCATATGTGGGCTGGTTTTAAGTTAAATGCATTTTCAACACTTCACAAAACAGCATAAGCAGATGCAAATATACAGAGCTTAACTCAAGGATCATGCAAAACATACAGGTAAAGTGACAATTTCTGTTTCCCAGGGAATTTGCAAGAGCCACAGGTATACTGGGTTCTGTAATTTGCAGAGTCTAGGGCCATTACTTCCACTTAAAGTAGAAATAACCATAAATAATATATGAAAAGAGCTTTTATAATATTATGGAACTTTTCAGAGGTCTTAAATATAACTCTAACTATATATATATATATAGTTAGGAGCATCTTTTTCTGAATGTTATTTTTGATAACACTATAGATACATAGGTTTCATTTGTATTTAAAAATACAGTGCAATACAAAATCTGAGGCATTATGGCATTATCTTCTGCCAAATAGTCTGTGCAAGACTATTGCAGTTTAGAAGACTCATAATTTGTGAAAGAATATTTAACATAAATAGGAGTGGGCATGTGTGTAACTGAGTTGGGAACTGCTGTAAAGAACGGCTCTTTGTGCATGACCTTAGGCCTTAAACCTTTGATGGCTTTGTACCTGAAAAACTCCCTTTGTCACCGTAGCTCTTCTCAGAAGCAAATAGCTTGGATTGCTGCCTTCAAATTTCAACATCAGCTCGAGTACTCCTTTACCTGCTATAGCTGACATCTTTACCAGTCCAAAATCTGTGTTAAGATAGTTTCTTTGAGCATAATTGTTTTGAAAACTTTAAACTTCAGTAAGTGCCACAGACAGACAGACCAACAGATAGACAAAAACTTGTGCTCTCCTCTTTCAGCATCTGTCAGACTGTTAATCACAAAATCATAGAACCAGAAAGTGGCTTGGGTTGGAAGGGACTTAAACTTGACTTAGTTTCAACCCTCCCTGCCATGAAGAGGGACATGTTCCACTAAACCAGGTTGCTCAGAGCCCCTTCCAAAGTGGCCTTGAACACTCCTAGCAATGGGACATCCACAACTTTTCGGGGCTATATGTTCCCGTGCCTCACTACCCTCACAATAACATCCAATATACACCCATTCTTTTTCAGTTTGAAACCACTTCTCCTTGTCCTGACACTATGTGCTCTTGTAAAAATTTTTGTCTCCATCTTTCTTGTGGGCTCCCTTCAGACACTGCAAGGCTGCAAATATGTCGCCCTGAAGCCTTCTCTTTTCCAGGCTAAATGATACCAACTCTTTCAGCCATTCCTCCTGGCAGAGGTGTTTCATCCCTCTGACCAATTTGGTGGCCCTCCTCTGGACTTGCTTCAACAGATCAATGCCTTTCCTATATTGAGGACCCCAGATTTGAACACAGTAGTCTGGGCGGGGTCTTTCTGGACCAGAGTAGAGGGGAAGAATACCCTCCCTCGATCTACTGCCCATATTGCTTTTGATGCAGCCCAGGATGCAATTGATTTTCTGGGCTGCAAGTGCACATTGCTGGCTCCTGTACAACATCTCATCCAACAATACCCCCAAGTCCTTCTTGCAGGGCTGCTCTCAAGCCTGTATTGATACTGGGAGTATCAATAAGTGGAATAGTGGCATACTATGACACACAATATGAGTGACAGACAATGGAATATGAGTGGCATTTCATAAATTGTTACCTCTCCTGTTTGCTTCATTTTGTATACAGATCTGCTATTCATGAAACAGAATAGAAAATTTAAAATGAGATTTTTTTTTCTTACCTGATAAGCTCCACAAACTCGTTGGAGTAATTAATAAATATGTGTCTGAGATATTTGATGAATGATTTGCTTTCCTATTTATGAAGGTTATAGCTTTCTTACATATTTTTCATTGAAAAGGCACTTTGTCTAGTAAATGAGAGGTGGTGCAAACCTTATAGACTTAGTAGTAGCTCATTCTGTGTTGATCTTAGTAGGGACTAAAGAGAATGATGTGGAAAATGTTTTTGAAAGTGACTTCCAATTTACCTGGATCATTAAGCTTATTTAAAATATTATATTGTCAATTTTGGACCCATGCTCTCTCCATTCTGCTTAAAAATGACCACTTAGACACCTGATAGTTTGCTAAACTTGCCCAGATGAGTAGTCTGAAATTATTGCTGGAATTTAAAAGTTGATATCAGCAGAAATTAGAGCATAAGTTACAGTTTGTTATTGTTGAAATTAATGCTGTTTATTCAACCAAGTCTTAGAACACAGAAATAGAGTAAGACTAACTTCACCCCACTGTCTACATTCATTCTTTTGGGTTTTTCAATGTTCAGAAGTAATAGGAAACTGAGATGTTAATAAACATTGCCCTTAAATTTCTCTGAGAATCCAACATAATAGACATCATGTTTTACTTCATCTGCTTCCAATATTCATTCACTAAGCATTTCTTTATCCATGTTTGAGTAAAGCATTATGATATCTAAGTTACATTAATAGGAAATTTAGATCAGATGTAGATAGTATGAAAATCATTATTATTAAAATATAAGTAATTGCACTGGTTTTGCATGGCAAGGTTTTGTTAGTGGTGGTTACAGGGCTGGCTTCTATGAGAAGCTAGAAGAAACTTCCCCTATGTCTGATAGAAACAAAGCCAGCTGGCTCAAAGATGAATCCACCACTGGGCCCATCAGCAATGGTGGTAGCGCCACTGGTATGACATAGGGGACAAAAACCTGTGCAGCAGCAACCAGGACAGAGTGTGAATATGTGAGAGAAACAACTCTGCAGACACCGAGATCAGTGAAGAATGAGGGGAGGGTGTGTTTAAGGTGCTGGACATGAGGTTTCCCTGAAGCCCGTGGTGCCAACTGTGGTGAAGCAGCTGTGCCCTGCAGCCTATGAAGGACCAGGGGAGAGCAGAGATCCACCTGCCAGCCTGGCAGATCTCTGTGCTGGAGGAGGTAGATGTCCAAAAGATGACTGTGACCCCGTGGGAAGTCTATGCTGGAGCAGGCTCCTGGCAGGACCTGTGGACCTATGGAGTGAGGAACAGATTTGCTTGTAGAAATTGTGACCTTATGGGTGACCCACGCTGGAGCAGTTTGTAAATAAAAATGTGTTCTAATTTAGTTTTATTTCTCATTATCTTACTCTGATTTGATTGTTAATAAATTTAAATTTTTTTTCCCCCAAATTGAGTCTCTTTTGCTCATGATAGTAACTGGTGAGTGATCTCACCCTGTCCTTACCTCGACCTATGAGCTTTTCCTTATTTTCTCCCTTGTCCATCTGAGGAAGGGGAGTAATAGAGAAGGTTTGGTGTGATCTGGGAATCCAGACAGGGTTAATCCAGCACATTAATAAAATAATTATAAAACCAATCTGATATGTAGCAAATTGCTAACTCAGAATTTTTTTCTCTTCAACAGCAAGCAATTTATAGTGATTTTGATTTAGTATGAACATACAGAACATTCATTAATCTCTCTTTAGTTCCCCCCAAAACAAACATTACATAACTTTTATTTTTTCTGCTTTCATTTTCATAAAGGGAAAATCCATAATATGTCTAAAGGTGGGTGTGATCCATGTGATCTGAAATGCATGTCTGAACCTAATATCATCCTAAATCAATGTAAATATAAGCCTCTCTATCGTCTATGACTGGCTGTACAAAAATACCACCTCAGTGTCAATAAATTCAGTATGTAACAGATCACTCAGGGAATTCTGCTTCTTAGTGTGTTCATTAAAACTCTGCCTTCTCACCTTTGCAAGTAGTCAGACTTTTCTAAATTCCATAAGCTATGGAAATACTCCGTTTATATATGCAATACGGAGGAGATGGAAGCAGGGACAGGTAACAAAAGAAGGAATTTAGAAATGCTACCCAGGCATGTGGGGCTGGTGTTTTGAAAGTCAAAACTCAACTTGAGTTGTTTCTTGCAAGGGATATTGAGGACAATAAAAAAGCTACTACTGCTATACTATTAAAAAATAAAATGGGGGACCACTGAAGAATGGGATGGGTGATTCAGTAACGACAGACCCAAACAAGGCTGAGGTACTCTGCTGTCTTTGTCTTAGTCTTCAGTCATGAAGACTCCCAGGTGAAAACCTCCCTGCAGTCCCTTTCAAACTACATGATTACATAATTCTACAATTCTCTGATATTTTATCCTTCTTTTATATCTTCAGCTTTAACACAAATCTGATACAACTATTAATATCTCCAGCACCTTGTTTGAGAAGCAAGAGTACTGTCTTCTGATAGCTGAAATGCTCGTTGAAACACAAGGGTCTGGCAAATTAGTTCTTAATCCCTTCCATTTTGCAGTAAGCATCCATGAGAAAGGAGAACTCATGTACATAACTCATCTGCAACAAGTTTCTGCATAAGACTTGCCCTGGGATAACAGCAACACTATGTTACAGTCACAGAAATCTTTTTTAAAGCCTTTTTTTAAAAACTTTGATATGTTCCTGCATCCTGAAAATTATTATTGAATAATTCAACCCTCTGGTGCTGTACTTTAATTATGGTTATATTTGTATATTTCCTTATAAAAAAAGGACATTCTCTTAGCTTCTGCTATATAAAGATGATTTAACCTGATTTTTAGGTACCAGTGCAGTTGATAAAGTCAGTGTAAGTTCTCAGTGGCCACTACAGTTACAAATGTACCAAGTTTGTTTTTCTCCTTTTGCTTTCTATATTTTTTTCTCCTACACTTAAATATAAACTTTCAATTTACATGAGGGTCTTTTGTTGTTGGGGTTTGTTTGTTTTTTTTGGTTTTTTTTTTGTGGCGTTTAGGTTATTTTAAGAAACAGTTTGTAGCCTCCAATTTAGGCATTCCTCTTTGACATTTCCTGTTCAGCTGCAAAGTTCAGCTGCCAAATGCCAGTAATTGTCTGTTTCTTTTTCCAGTAGCATCTAAGATTCACTTCTTTCAGCTTTCTTCAGAATATCTGTGCTTCCATTACTTGAGTCAAATCATCACAGTGCAAATAATGTGATTTATTATCAGCATGTCATTTGCAGTGTGAGAGAGATGATGAGACAAAATGAGAGAATACTGCTTCTTGTCAAAAAGAAAATTGTAAATATTTCTTTCTGGTTGGGGAGTTGCTGAGTGCATTTTCCAGCTGAAAAATAAATATGTCATGGATGTGTATAGTACTGTTCTTGGCTTGAGTGTACACTCTAGGAATTTGTTAGTTGTCTAATTCTATTTTCACTAATAAGTCCCTTGAGTCTCGGTGGCTCGAGTGTTACTTGCTGAGATCAGCTATTTACTATTCAATGCTATTTGAGAAAAAAAATCCAGAACTGGAGACAGGGATTTCAGCCAGACAAAACATTTTGTTTTACAGGTACTTGTAAAATCTGATAAATGAACAGATGTACATTCCCCTTAAGCTACTGTATTTAGACAAGTGGAACAGATGGTATGACTCTGCTTCCCTGCAGAGAATGATGAAATCATTTAGATTGGTGAAAACACCTTTAAGATCATTGAGTCCAACTGTTAATCTAGTATTGCCAAGTCCATCACTAAGCCATGTCCCTAAGGCATGTCCACAGGTCCTGCCATGAGCCTATTCCAATTCTGCCTTTCCACAGGGTCATAATCTTATTTCAGGCTTCCACCTGATCCAGCATGGGATTCTCCATGCAGAGTGACAGCCTGCTTCACCATGGTCCTCACAACGGCTTGAGGCAACCCCCAGTACCAATACAGCTGCGGGATGAACAGCACAAGAGCAGCTTTGCCAAGAAGGATTTGGGGATGCTCTTGAATGAGATGCTGGACACGAGCTGGAAATGTGCACTTGCAGCCCAGAAAGTCAGTTGCATCCTGGGCTGCATCAAAAAGAGGGTGGGTAACAGATCAAGGAAGGTGATTCTGCCCCTCTGCTCTGGTGAGACCCACCTGGAGTTTTGCATCCAGTTCTGAGGTCCTCAATACAGGAAAGACATTGATCTGTTGAAGCAAGTCCAGATGAGGGCCACCAGATTGATCAGAGGGAAGAAGCACCTCTGCTAGGAGGAATGGCTGAGAGAATTGAGATCATTTAGCCTGAAAAAGAGAAGGCTTCAGGGTAGCATACTTGTAGCCTTCCAGTATCTGAGGGAACTTACAGGAAGGATTGTGCAAGACTATTTACAAGAGCATGCAGTGACAGGACAAGACAAATGGGTTCAAATTAGAAGAAGAGGAAGTTTAGATCTAGATATTAGGATAAAGTTTCGTACTATGAGTGTGGTAAGACACTGGAACATATTGCTGAGGGGTTGTGGATATCTATCCCTGGAAATGTTCTAGGCCATGTTGGATGGGGGTCTCAGCTACCTGGTCTAGTGAAAGGTGTTCCTCCTCATGGCAGGGGGTTGGAACTAGATGATCTTCAAGGTCCCTTTGCAATCCAAACCATTCTATCATTCTATGATTGTAAAATTCTATACCACCATGGGCTGCAGGGGAATCTCCATTCCTCTGCTGGAGCACCTCCTTCCTCCTTCTTCACTGGCCTTGGTGCAGAGCTGTTTCTCTTACATTCTTGCTCCTCTCTTCTCTGGCCACAACTACTCTGGATAAATAGCAGGTTTTTTCCCTTCTTAAATATGTTATCAAAGAGGTGTTGTTACTCTCTCTGGTGGGCTCAGCCTTATCCACTGTCAGGTCCATCTGGAATTGTGTCTGTTGGACTTGATGGAAGCTTCCAGCTGCTTCTCAGAGAAGCCACCCCTGTACTAACCCTCCTCCCCTCCATTACCAGAATCCTAACATGCAAACCTGTTTGCAGGGTCAGAGGTTATCCTCACCTTTTGATCAATACAGGAGGTTGTTACATAGTGCATTTCTAATGTGTCAGACAGTAAATTTCAAAAGCAGTCCTTGGTTCTGAAATAAATTATAGTACTGGCACATAGGAGACTTTTCACACATCAGTTGTTCCATTCAGAGCATTTTTACTGACACATCCTTGACTGTCTTTTCTTCCTTTAGCTTCAACGACTAACAGCTACTGAGAAAATTTAAATATCTTGAGGAATGTGGATCTGTGTGGTCACCTGACTGTGGAACCCTGAATCTCATGAAAACTTGGCTATTTTCATATTCAGATAAAGAAATAGAGTTGGTCATTTGGAAGAAATATTTTTGGCCTCTCAACTTGCTCTGGGGCATTTAGACCAAAGTTTTATGGAGACTGTTATGCCTGTGTAGTTGGACCTTTCCAAATATGTTATTACAGTGCTCTGTAATGGAACAGAAGTACATATCCTTTAAGTGAAAAATAAAGGGATCATGAATTTTCAGATACTAAATGATAGTTCATAGTAATATTTTTGTACTGATTTTGGTAAAAAGTGCAAAATAAAATACATGTGCAAATGTAGAGAAAACACATTACAATGTATATGGAAAATGAAACTAAGTCCCTATTATCTCTCTTGCTGTGACTTTCCTTAGCAGACACAATCATAACCATTCTCCTCTCTATAGACCTGACAAATTCACTGCAGTATCATTTTTATTTTCCACAAATACTTTTTCTGTTCCCATCGGTCTTTAAGGATAATTTATATTGCAGAGTCCAGAGCTAGGCTGGATCCTGATAGGAGTGTATCAGTGAAATATCCAGACTAGCAAATAGAACACTTGGCAGAAAATTTGCTTATTCATACTTATACAGAGATATAACTCAAACTTTATATTTTTTGTTTTATTGGATCCAAGAACCCAAAGCAAAATTTGTAAGAAAAAGATTAGCAGCAATGAAGTTTCCATACTGATAAATTTGTATTGATTTTAGTATATAGCTATAACTTTTAAGTTTGTGTGGAAATAAAAACAAATTCCTCCCAAAGTAGTTTTATACTTCTTGATGGGCTTTTTCTTTTTTCCTTCCTCTAAGTTTCAATTTTGTATCAAGCTTGAAAATCAGTAATTGTAAGATATGGGATATGGTAAATTACAATTTTGTTTTATTCTGCTTCTAATGTGTATGTATATGTGCATTTCTAAAACATGAATATAGTTTATGGCACCTAAAATAGTCAAACCTGAACTATAGAGTTCAAATACCTCTTTATGCCCTGTATGACAGGTTGTAACTTTGTTTGTATGGTGAAAATTTAAATACATTTTAATACTTATGAAGAGTTATAAAACACTAAACTAATTAATATATTAAACTGCCGGCATTGTCAGTATAAAACTTATGTAAATAAAAGACCTAAAAATTGCTTTATCTAATACCTGTCAAAATTATTAGCTGTATTTCATATGTGCTCAGCTCAGTGGATAAAAATGATCCATACTCTCTTTATAAATTTAAAATCATTTTAACTGGGAGTTGAGAAGGATAGTGGGGAAAGAGAAAGTAAGGGAATGCTACTTAATGAATGTGGACACTTTGTTTAGAAAAATATATAACAAAAAAGGAACACGGAAAATGGGAAAAGAACTCCAGCAGGGTGACAGCTGATAAAGCAGAGAGAACAGAGTCTGGTGTACCTCAAATACACCTAATCTCATCCCCAATGTGTATACTATCTTAGCTTCAAAAGTTTGCAACATTGATGAATTTTTTCCACAAGAACTAGCCATGAAATGGCCTAGTTTGATTCGAAATTAGCAGGCAACTGAATGAATGTTTATTTTTCTTTTAGTCAAAATGTAGTATATTGTTTGCTTTAAATCATGCACTGGTTTTCAGCTTAATGCCATGATTCCACAAGAATTATGAAAGCACAGGTCAAAACTGGGACACTGCTACATGTACTTTGGATCTTATTTATTAATATTTTTTTTTAGTTCCAAGGGCTTGCATACTTTAGATTTCAAAGTACTGCCCAGAACAGAAAAAAATCATTTGTAAAATAATTAATTAAATAGATTACTTAACACATTCAACCTCACACTCTCCACGTAGAAAATACATGTGTGGACTTCAGTTGCCAAAAATTTCCTCAATTAAAAAGAAAATTAAAGATTTTTCATTTATTTTTCATTTCCTACTTCTGAGACTTGCCCTGCATTGCTGAAAACGTACGAGAGTGGATATTTCAGATTACTATTATTTGTATTAATCAGAAGCAATAATTTCCATATACTGCCCAGTTTTTCTCCCCATCTCTAATCCAATAACATAATCAAATTATACTTCTGAAGAAAGCAGGGAGTAAAGAGGCTGAAAATATTTAGGTAACAACCCGAACAACATTATTACTACTAAAGTGAAGTTTAAGTTGTATGTGGAACATGAGGGAGGTGGCTGATGTGACTGCAATGTCACTGTCAATTACTTTTAAAAGGTCGTTGGGATTGGGAGACATTTTTGATAACTGAAGGAGAGCAAATGTCACTCATATCTTCAAGAAGGACCAAAAAGAAGGATCAGGGGAACTGCAGGCTAGTCAGCCACACCTCAATGCCTGGGTAGTTGATGGAGCAATTATTCTTTGAAACTAGTTCTAGACAAGTGAAGGACAAGAAAGTGATTAGGAGTCATTAACATGGAAGGGAAATCATGCTTAACCAATATTATATCCTTCTACAATGAGATGGTTAGCTTGGTAGATGAGGGAAGAGCAGTAGACATGTTTACCTTGACTTTAATAAGGCTTTGGGCATGGTGTCCCAAGACATCTTTATTGATGAGCTGAAAAAGTACAGTTTAGGTAGGTGCACAGTGAGGTGAATCAAAAACTACCAGACCCAGAAGGTTATCAGTAGTATGGACTGGCAAGCTACTGGTTTTGATCCTGGGGCCAATACTCTACAACATTTTCATTAAGGACATGTAGTATAGGACAGCATGCATCCTAAGCAAGTTAATAAATCATACAAAGCTGAGAGAAGTGGCTGATACACCAGATGAATGTGTTGTCATTCAGAGAGGCCTTGACAGACTAAAGAACTGAGCCAAGAAGGGTCTCATGAAGCTCAGCAAAAAGAAGTGTGAGGTCCTGCATCTACAGATGAGTAAACTTAAGCATCTCTGCCCAATGGGAATTAGCTGGCTAGAAAGCTATACCTCAGAGAAGAACCTTGGGAGTCATGGTGGACAGCAAGCTGAATCAGCCATCAGTGCATCCTGGTGGCAAAGAAGGACAAAGCCATCCCAGGTTGTAGTAGGAGGAGCACTGTCATTCCCAGCAAATGGAGTGAATTGATCTTTACACTCTATTCAGTTCTGGTGATGCATTTGAATTGCTGTGTCCAGTTCTGGGCTGCCATTGTAAGAAAGACGTGGATATACTGGAACAAATCCAACGTAGGGCCAAAAAGATGATTCAGAAATTGGAGTAGCAATCACATGAGGAGAGGTTGAGATAGCTGGGACTGTTCAGCCTGCAGAAGGGAAGGGCCTAGAAGATCTTATTAATGGGTAGTCAAACACTGGAATAGATTGCCCAGGGAGGTTTTGGAGTCTCCATCCTTTGGAGGTATTAAAACCTAACCACACACAGTCCTTGCAAACCTGCTGGAGGTGAACCAGCTTGAGCAGGGTTGGAGGAGATGATCTCAAAAGATAGTTTATAACCTCAGCCATTATCAAATTCTGTGATTACAGATGTCTGCTGTTTGTGTGCTTTGGGTGGATAGGGTTGATTGTGAGCTGGTATTCACCATTCCTATAAAAGCTGCAAAATATTTTGATACACAAATTTTTTTTTCATCTGTCATTGAAAGTTTTGAGTCACAAGCTCTTGAATGAAAAAAATAAAAAAAAAAACTTCCATAAAATTGACTAGAGGAATCAATGCTCACAAAATCAGCTTATTAAAAGCAATAACTTATGAAAAGTATTCTCTAAAATTTTTGAAGTAAAGGATTTTGTGCATACAAATAGAATGCAGAAAACTGTAGTACTTATTTTAATACCTTTTGCGTCTCAAGACTGAAAAAAAAATTGGTACACCAACATTTCATTGGATCTAAAAATTTTAAAAAGGCAATAAAGGAATTAAATTTCTTTTGCATAAATATCATCTGTAATTAAATGCTTTCTGCCCTTCTAACCTTATGTACTCCTTCCAAATATTTTAATTATGTTATTTTGGAATGACTTTTTAAAAAAAAAAAAACAAAAAAACAAACAAACCACAAAAAAACCCACAAAAACAACAAAAAACCCCAAAACAAACAAACAAACCCCCAAAAACAAAAACAAAACCAGCCAAACCAACCAAAAAAAAAAAAAAAAAAAAAAACAAGCAACAACACAACAAACAAGAAGTTGATAAACCAACTTTTAAGGACTCATCAGAAGACTATAGAAAGGAATAACCATATAACTCCTGAAATTCACATTGTAAACTACTTGGGACAGGGAAAGTCTGCAGTCTTTCTTCTTTTAGCTCATTTTCCACTGCAGTGATCTGGAGAAAGAAGACCTCTATTATTCCACTTTCTCTTCTGCTGGAGTCTTCTGCTGGAGTTGCTATGGTTACAAACTATTCAACCAGACTGGCATTTCCACGCACACAATCATTGTGCAAACAGGAAAGTGAGCTCTCCCATATATTCTACCTCTTCCCATCTTCACCACCTCCCACCCTCTGCTTCTTTCAGAACTGTACCCTTTGAAAACTCTTAGGAAGGTTTGCTTAATTAGGGACATGAAACATTTTCCAGTACCAGGCTAATAATGATGACATTTCTCTCATGTCTAAGACAGCCTTTTGTAACTGCAAGTACATTCACATAATTATGTATGAATACTAGTCCTTTGGAGTTTGAAAGACCTTCTCACATAAAGAAAGTTACCTGTGAATGTTTGTTTTACTTGTCACTTGCATTACATCCTCCTCTTCAGTTGTGATCACTGAAAGATGATTCCAACAGAGTATCTAGGGCAATGTCTAGTGTAGAAATTCTAGGCTGTAATGAATTCATTCATTTGGTAACCATGTTAATTTTTACAGTAAAAATGCAAATCTGTTTACACATTTAAAAATGTATTTACCCATATGAAAGAAAAGCACTAGCATAATATATATATATAGGTTCTTTTGAATACTTTTTGCTTCAACTAACAAAATGTACTTTTAATATAATTAAACACTTGAAACTGCAACTGTCAACATTTGGAAGTGGTTGTGAAACATAGAACTAGTTTTAATATCCCTTTAGGGCTAGAAACCTTTTTTCACACCGCTGGTTAAAGTTCTAAAATCTTGTGAAAGTTTATTTAGTCTCAGTGTAAAATTTAAAATAGTTTCTTTGCCTAAATGACTTTCGATGTTTTCTAAATAATTGTGATTTGCATTTGACAGTTCATGTCATTTAGATACTGTTGAGTGGGCAATCTTTATAAAAAATCATTGGAAGATGATGCCCCATATCACAGTTGACTTTGACATTAATACAGAATTTTTACTGCTTAGGATTTTCTTTTTCCTGGTGGTACTTGCCATCTAATCAGTGCAACATTTTCACAGTTTCTGTTGTTGATAATCTGTTAATGTCTGTGGGAGATGGCTTGTTTTGACACAACTTCTGTGCCGTGTTTGATTCAGTTTTTCCTTGGCTACTTTTAGAGGGACCTTATTTGAGCAGTTTTGCAATAACATTTCTATCTTTCAACCCAGTATCAAAATAACCTTCTTCTATATATAAAAAAAGTCTTTTCTAGATTACACTACCAATTGTACAATTATATTCACCCACAGTGGACAATCCATCCCCTGAAAAACAAACAAAAATTGCATATTTATTTTTTTACTTTAATTGTTCTTTCCTCCTATATAATTCTGAGTGTTGGGTCTTACAGTGATCATGCAATTAAGTAAGGTTTATTTTTCTCCTCAAACTGATCTCTCAAACTCTCTTTAGTCATTCTGTCTGTTAACAGGACACACAAAAATTTACTTTTCAGGCTCAGGTCCGTAACAGGCAATCAGTGTAGGTTATCAGATCATCATGTGAGTGGTAAATCCAGCTCATACTGAAGAGATGAAGAGAATTTTATAAAGGAAAGTCTAATATAACTTTCCAGACAAAACTTTCTATTGAGTACATTTTACTGGCATTTCTCAAGGTGGAGATGTTCCTAACTTCTTTCTAACTCTTTGTCTTATTTTGTTTTCAGAAAATCTTTGTGTATCTGTTAACAATAAGCAGAAAAGAGACAAGAATTCATCCAGAACTAGATAACTGTGTCAGTGAAAAACACATGAATGCATCCACATGCAGTGTTAGCAAGAGAAGTTTTTCTGACAGTTTGACTTTGCTCTGTTAGGACTGTGTATCTCTGTATGTTTGTATGCATCTTCTGCATATATTTATGAACAGAAAGAATCCCAAGATGTTCAAGGTCACATTTAAAGACAGCACTTGAAGACTGAATTGCAACTCTTATAGATAGAATTAGATCCTTGTTTAAAACATTTTACTTTTACTGTTCTTGGAAATATGAGTTCTGATAACTGTCTAACAACTGCTGACTGAAAATTCGATTCAGGCAATAGGACTGCATGATCTGTGGAAATAAGGGAACTAATGATACAGCAATAATTTAACTAGTCCTTTTAGACATTTATATGGGGAACAAAAGACTTGGTTTTACATGGCATAAGGTCTTTGTAGTTCTGTGCAGAAAAAAGATTTCTTCCTAAATATTTGAAAAGTGCTCTCAGCCACAAAAGGAAGCTATAGATATAGACAGTTAAACATATTTACATATATCAGAGCTTTTGTAATCATGAACTCCAAATTTTCTAGTTCATCTGAATTTCTGATATTCTAGGGTATTTCAAATGAAGTTTCTCATTGATAAGCAGTTGAATTCTGTCCTAAAACACAAGAAAAGGCATTTTTGGGCTAACTGACAATTGAATCAACTGTTGAACATTGTTAGATTAAGAACTTGCTTTCTTAGAAATGACTGGATACAATTCAAGTTGACAATTCAGGAGCACTATGGCCTAGTTTGGGTGAGTCTGAAAGAAGATCTGGCAGTAATAAACATAGTTAAGGGATCCTATGAAATTATAAAATCATAGAATCATAGAATAGAATCATCAAGGTTGGAAAAGATCTCCCAGATCTTTGAGTCCAACATTTGATGGAACACCACCTTGTCAACAAAAACGTAGTACTAAGTGCCACATCCAGTCATTAAATGTTTCCAGGAATGGTCATTCCACCACTTCTCTGGGTAGTCTGTTCCAATGCTTTGCCTGCATTATAGTTTAAATTTTCTTGGAGAATTTTTCCATGCCACTAGGAGGCTTTGAAAGAAGGAACAGGGAAAGGTGGGGAGGGTGCGTGCACTGACAATGGCAGATGTCTGCCACCACCCACTGCTGGGGTGCCAGCTGTGCAGGAGCTGGGGTTGGAGAAGGAGAACTGTGAGAACAGAAGCGAGCTTGCTAGAAGGAAGATCCACAAGAACTGTGAAAAATAAAAAGGGTCAGCACTTCTGCTTTGACTCAGCACCTTGTCTAATCGAACTTCATACATATGGCCTCAGCCCATCAATCCAGCCTTTCCAGAATCCTCTGTAGGGCCTTTCTGCCTTCCACCAGATCAACAGTCCCACCTAGCTTAGTGTTATCTGCATATTTTTTGCAGGTGGGTTTGCTCTCGTTCAAGTCATCAATAAAATATTAAAGAAGACTTGCCCCAATACTGAACTTTGGGAAGTTCAGCTAGTGACTGGTCACCAACTGGATATAGTACCATTCACCACCACTCTCTGGGCCCAGCCAGTTTTAAACCCAGCAAAGAAGGCCCCTGTCCAGGCCATGGTCTGCCAGGTTTCTCCAGTTCTCCAGTTTCTCTGAGGTTCTTCCATTAATGATCTGTCAAAGTGTAATAGACACAGCACATTAAGGACACATCAGACTTGTATAATTTCTCATAACAATTAATCTTTTATGTTCTATGAAATCGTCTACATATATACTACTCAGCAAGGAAAGGAAGCAGCAGGAAATAGTGGACAGAAATAAAGGACCCCTGCTAAAGGGGCATAAAACTAACACATGTCTCACAGCATCAGTTTAACCAACAGAAAAATGGTTTAGAATTATCTTCACTTCATAAAGAACTTAATGGAAAAAGATGAGTAAAAGATTTCTTGCAGTCATTATGGAAATAAAATACCTCAAGTAAGGTGAATAATGCATATTGAGCACAATGAAAAAGCTAAAAATTCTCATTTTGATGTAATCAATATATTGGTCCATGCAGACTTGAATTTCTCACTATATATATATACTAATATATATATATATATATGTAACAGTCTAATATCAGCCGGCACTTCAGATTTCCATTTATATAAATTAAATTTTACTTTCTAAAGATATGAACTCCCACTGACTTCAACATGAGTAGTATTGCTTCTTTAAGAAACTGAGGCAATGCATAAAACTAACTCTAGCTTGGTATAGCATGGAGAGGCACAGAGTTCTTCCAGTTCCTTTTGTTTCCCTGTATAACTAAATAAAAAAAAGAAAAAAAAAAAAAAAGAAAAATTGGAATTGTGTTTTGTAGGCTTAAGAATCTGTTTAGATTATGTCTGCAAAATATGAAAAAATGGTTGGTTTTTTTGTTTTGTTTTTTTTTTTGTCTGTAGTCCATACATTTGATGCATCATGATATGATTTCTGGAAAGCCAAGATAATGGTGTAGTAGATCAATAGCTTTATGTTAGCATAAAGAAATCCAGTTAGGCCTGGATTCGCCTAGTTTGCTTTAGTCATCAAGGCATCTACCTCACAGTCTTTCCATAATCATCAGAGAGAAAGATGTTTTTGAGCAGTGATTAAAATATTAGGCTCTTCCAGTTATAAGCAAGTCAACTTCCTCTTTTAAGAAGCCCTCTTTTCCTTAACAGTGATTAGATAAATACCTAAGAATGATCTGATATCTTAACCGAGCATCTAAAATCGAGTCAAATGGCTACATGGGAGAAGTAAATGGAGACTGGGCACAATAGCCAGAAGTCCTCCTTTCTCTGCTGCAGAATTTGTATAAGAGGTTCTTCGATACTTCTAAGGACCAACCACAACATTCTCATGTCGAGGGACATACACAGGCATACATTTAAAACACATGACAACTATCTTCCATGACAACCTCCTACCTTCAGAGCCACTTTTCACTAATAACCCTAGGTAGCCATTTACTTCTTCTTGGCTGGAGTGCAATCAGGCCCGTGCTTTTCGTCTTCACAATTAATTGTGTGTGTGGGTGGGTGTGCATGTGGGGGTGCATGTGGGGGTGTGTGTGTGACCAGCCTGACGATTCTGACTTCAGAGCTGTCGACAGCTCCCATGAAGAGGATAATCCTCCTCCTTAATTGGAACTGCTCAGTATAACCAGCAGAGTAAGAAACTGCTGCTGTTGCAAGATCGCCCGCTGACTGAAGAGGTATTTCAGTATTTCAGGCAGCCACAGGCAGCTGGGATCTAGCCTGTTTCACTTGCTAAATCTTTACTCCTGAGGTAAATGGTTATCTTGCCTGGATACTTAATGAAGAGAGTCCACTGAAGACCTTCAGAAGGAAATTTTGACCCTTTCAGACTTTTAGCTCTCAGACAAAATGGTGCAGAAAGAAATGTAAAAGAAAGAGAATCCTTTTTAAATTAGCTTTGGTAAAATTAGTAGGTATAAGATCAGTTGCTAGGTGGCTCCTTTTATAGTAATATAGTCAAGTTTACTGGAGACTGATACCCTGGGATATATCATAGAGAGTTTACACTGACTCTAACAGAAACAAAAATAAGAGAAAAAATATTTCCTCCATACTAAAAGAAAAAAAGAAGGAAATAAATAATGAAAAATTATGTTTAAGTATGAAGGATTTCAGATATGTAAATAGATTTACACACATGACCAAGGAGAATCAGACTGGTAAAAATATAAACCAACATGCATCAAAGACATTTTCTAATCTTCAGAAGACATGTGTGTGCAAAAAATCTTGCATGCATGTGTAACTGAGAATTTCAATACTCAGGAACAAAGTTCTGCTGAGGGAAAGATCTGCATAATGAGATCATTAATAATAATCTCATTGGTTAAAAATCTCCTTTCTTATTCCATCTACCCTTGACCTGCATATATTATGCAGGCTTCAAACACCCTTTTTGGCTGTTTTGTTAAATAGATTAGTCTGCTGCCTAGCTAAAGCACATGACCTTCAGATGCTTTTTCAAAACAGCATCAGTGTGTCACAAAAATAAAAGGCAAAAATAACCAAAAACCCCACACA
>JAWWMO010000121.1:94088045-94107999 GCA_035047845.1 Dendrocincla fuliginosa
GGGACACATGAGACTCTTATAGGGTTTGGGGGCGAGGCTTGGGAATTGGGAGGAGTTAGGGCAGAACACACAAGTATGGGGAAGGAGGGGAGGGAAGGATAGGAGGGGACAAGACAATTATGGGGAAAACAGGGAGTGGCTAGCATTACATGAAGATGCTGGGGTGTACCACCAGCTAGCCAATGAAAAAATAGGGATTAAACAACCAATGGAAATCGGTAACCAGGTAGCCATAGCCAATGGGAATAAAACATACAAACACAGGTGAAATAACTATCTATCTAATACAAATAGTCACTATCTACGCTATAGAAAACCCCCTAAAACATAAACTTCTATAACTTGAGGTAGCTGTCAGTTTTCTGGCATGGATCACTCGACTGCCAGCTCCATCCACTCACGAAATGGTCCATCCTGGTTGTTTTGGCAGTCCTTGAAGCAGGATCCCCCTACGCTAAGGAGAAGAAAAATTTTATGAAACAAGCTGGAAGGAAAATGATAGCAGCTGTGAAGACAGGCTGAGGTATATAGGTACCTTTAACTTTGTTGTTTCCCTTTTGCTTTTTTATTTCCCCCTCTGAAATACCTGCCTGTTTGATTGTCTTCTGTATATTTATTCAACTATAACAACATCTGTGTGTCTGTTTTGTTGGAGTTTTTATAATTTCATAAGGTTTAGGACCATCCACTTTTTTCAAACTTAGCCATAAATAATTTTAAAAACTGTTTAGCCCTTATACCAAAACTGAGATCAGTGGTAGGGGACCAAAGACAGCGACTGACCTTGTGTAAACAAAAATAGTAACAGGAAAAATTTATAGACTTCATAAAATACATTATAGTTATGGACAAAACATATGCTTGTGATACTGCTCTGGGGATGAAAGTTAATCCAAAAAAATATTAAGTTTTTCAGAAAAAAAGTTTGAATGGAAAATAATTCTTGACGTGGTTGTAAGTAAGCATAGGCTCCATCATCTATTCTTTCTGGAATTTTATGTGGTGCTCCTCATATCAGCATCAAAGTGCTTTGGAAATTTTAGCTAAATTCTGTTAGTTTTCTGACAACAAGGTTAGACAAATTACGATGATAAATATGGTTTTACTAATGAAGAGAGTTGCACAGACTTAAGGCTAATAATGTTCAAGAGTTTAGAGATTTGAGATAACAAAGATGTGAGGGTTGTGTTGTCTGCGCTTTGGTTTGACATTTGTTGTTTGTTTTCAGTGTTGTTTTTTTTTATTTGGGGTTTTTTGGCTTTTTTTCCTCCCCAATGATGCAAACAGGACTTTATGGGCCCCTGGGTTAAATCACATCTCATTTTAAACCAATTAGCTTTAACTATTTTCAGCAGCAGTGCACACACGTCATGCAACATTCAAATTTCTTCTAGAAGACTTCAAAGCTTAGAACTTTGCAATTCTCTTCTGAGTTAAAGCACTTAAACTTCATGCCTGATTTCCAAAAGTGCATCAACCACAAGATAATTTGCTGATTATAATTAATGGGACCAACAAGGATCATCAAATCGCACACTTAGCCCTTCACAGGACCACCACCAAGAGTCACACCATGTGCCTGAGAGTATCCCCCAGACAACTCTTGAACTCTGGCGGGCTTGGTACTATGACCACTTCCCTGGGGATCCTGTTCCAGTGCCCAACCACATTAAGAACCTTTTTCTAATATCCAGCCTAAGCCTCCCCTGACACAACTTCAGGCCATTCCCTTGGCTCCTGTCACTGGTCACCACAGAGAAGAAATCAGTGTCTGCCTCTCCTCTTCCCTTCACAAGGATGTTGCAGACTGCAATGAGGTCTCTCCTCAGTCTCCTCTTCTCCAGGCTGGACAGATCAAGTGACCTCATCTGCTTCTAATACAGCCCCCCCTCAAGGCCCTTCACCATCTCCATTGCCCTCCTTTGGGTGCTCTCTAAGACCTTAATATCTTTCTTACATTGTGATGCCAAAAACTGCATACAATATTGAAGGTGAGGCCGTCCCAGTGTGGAGCAGAGCAGGACAATCCCCTCCCTCAACCGGCTGGCGATGCTTTGCCTGATGCCCCCCAGGACACGATTTGCCCTCCTGGCTGCCAGAGCACTGCTGACCTCATATTCATCTGTTATAGTTTCAAAACTCAGTTGGAATTCCTTCCAAAGAGCTGGGAGCCAATGCCTTAGTGTCAGTAAAGATGGTTAACAAAGGGCACAATGAATATGCATATCCTGATGTTAACTACTTTAGCCAGAGGCTTTTGTTCTGATCTCTCCTCAGGCCAAAGGGGGAGGGAAGACTGGCTCCGGTGGGGGGAAGGGGTCAGCGTTTCTGCGCAGATCAAAAGCTCAGCGGCTCAGCATAGCCGATGGTGGGAGGACGGGGACACACCAAGTCCGGCATCGCTGGGGGACCAGGATTGTGTCTTTTGCTCTCTGACTTCGCCGATCACCCATGGAGACCCATGGGCACCGCAGAGACTGCTGTAAGGAAGAGAACACACATGTTTTCTACACTGCAGAGGCTGGGTTTCTGCTGCTTTTGTCATTGACCCCACGGGAGCTGACCTGGCAACTGTGCTCCTGCCATTCCCCTGAGAGAGAGCCCAGCTGGCCGGGCGTGGCATCACCACCTGCTGTCCGTAAATATAACTGCATTTCCCCTTTTTTGGGGGGTAGCCAAAAGACCTTTTAACTGTTTGCCTTGTCGTTTAAAGAGTTCATTACAAACTGTTGTTGTTTGGTTCCTTCTGGATATACATATATATATATATATATATATATATATATATGCATTGTGGTTAGAGAACTGTTACCCTTTTCATATATATATTTTTCTAATTAAAGTTCTGCTTTCTAAATTTAAAGGAGAGGGATTATTTCTTGCCCAACTAGATATCTTAGTTCTCCCCTTGAACTAAGACATCATCGACCTGGAACTCCAGGTCCCTTTCCAAGGCACTGCTTTCCAGCATCTCATTCCCCAGTCTGTGCAAACAGCTAGGGTTGCCCTGTCCTAGGTGTAGAATTCAGCACTTGAACTTCCTTCCTATGGTTGATGATTGCCCAGTCTTCTAATTTGTCAAGGTCGCCCTGCAGGACCTCCCTGCCTTTGAGGGAGTCAACAGCTCCTCCCAGTTTTGTGTGTCATCTGCAAACTTGCTTAACATCCCTTCCGGTGCTGCATCCAAGCCATTTATGAAGGTGTTGAAATGCACAGGGCCCAAGATGGAGCTCTGTGGAACCCCACTAGTGACAGGTCACCAGTCCAATGTTACCCCATTCACTATTGCCTTCTGTGCTCTACCCATGAGCCAATTTCAAGGGCTCACCCAGCACATGGTGTGCTTATCCAGCTGTGTGCTAGTCATTTTGTCCAGAAGGATCTTGTGAGACACAGTATTGAAAACTTTACTGAAATCCAAAAACCTGACATCAGCTGGCTTCCCTTGATCAACTAGGTGGATTACCTTGACATAGAAGGAAATCAGGTTTGATAAAGAGGACCTTCCTCTCATGAAGCTGTGGTGGCTGTGACCAATGACATCCTCCAAGTGTTTTTCAATACCTCCCGGAGTAATTTCTCCATAACTTTACTAGGCACTGATGTGAGACTGACAGGCCTGTAGTTTCCAGGGTCCTCCTTCTTGCCTTTCTTGAATATTGGGGCAACATTTGCTAGCTTCTACTCCGCTGGGACCTCTCCAGATTCCTAAGACCACTCAGAAATCATTGAGAAAGACTATGTGATGATATCATATAGCTCTCTGATTCTGGGATGAATCCCATCAAGCCCCATAGATTTGTAGGGATCCAGCTGGAGCAGCAGATCTGTCACAATTTCAGAGTCAACTGGGAGCTGATCATTCTTGCAGTCATGGTCCTTCAGCTCAGGGCACTGAGATCCCCTTGATCTGTGATCTGTAATCTGTGTTGAATACAGAAGCAAAAAAACTGTTAAACACCTCTGCCTTGTCTCCATCCCTGTTTGTGAGGTGACCATCCTCATCCTGTAACAGGCCAATGATATTTCTACACAGTTTACTGCCATTAATGTATTAAAAACCAAATCTGTTTATTGTCTCCCACATTAATTGCATGCCTGTCTTGATCATAGGAACAGTACAAGCTGCATAAATTCTACAAGAAAGAATACAAGATTGCTCACAAATAAAATAAAGCCTTGTCTGTATATGTAATTGTTATCTTCACTGAGAAAATATTGGTTATAATACTTAAAATTCTGTCACAGAATGCTTGTAGGATTAATTACTGACACAAGATGGAAAATTACATACAGTGGCTAAGTATCATAACTGTTGTCTTAAAGGATGGAAATTAGATAGATCTGAACTTCTGAGATGGAACCTTGAAAAGGAAAAAAGATGCTTGTTCAAAGGGCCAGATTTAAGTTTAATTTCTCAACTGCTCCTCTTATAATACACTTCAGTGTGCAATTTTTTATACAATAAATAACAGAGTGCAACAGAGCAATTTTCCTTTAACAAATAATAGTTGCTATCTTAAAAAGGCAATCTTCGGAACACTGTATTTGATTTTAGATTTATCTAGGCATGAAAAGCAGCAGTTGCCTCTTATGTGATAAAACACAACCAAAATTTTCAGTAAATTATTCTCCTACAATCTGTCTAAACTCCCTTTG
The DNA here is from genome assembly GCA_035047845.1 of Dendrocincla fuliginosa. Taxonomy (NCBI): domain Eukaryota; kingdom Metazoa; phylum Chordata; class Aves; order Passeriformes; family Dendrocolaptidae; genus Dendrocincla; species Dendrocincla fuliginosa. The sequence goes on from JAWWMO010000121.1 coordinate 94,092,705, forward strand.
TACTACCTTATTTACTTTGTTCTTTACAAAGTACCTAAAAGAAAATGTTGTACTCAGTGGATTTATTGTACAAGCGATGGGGAGGAAAACAGATTTATTAGCTGTCTCATTAGAAAAATTTAAATCTCTTTGTTCATTTCACCTTCTGTTTTATCTCAATTTTGCTTGCTCACATGGAGCCGAAACTACAAATTTGTCTTTTGGGAGTGATCATGTTTATAAGTTTTATAAGTCTTTATTCATATTCTTCAGATGCAGTGCATGCATGTAGTTATTTGACAGATGGAGCTATACTGTCCACAGACCGGGAAATGTCTTACAAGATGAAGACTGTATTAAAACCATGATAACATTTCTCTTGCCTGAAACACTAGAATTTTTGCAACAAGATTATAAGTGCAGGTTCTTAAATTGTTTAATATCCATTTATGTAGTATGTAGTGCATTGACCTTGGCTAGTCATCAGAGAACACTCTATCACTCCCCCTCCTCAAAAAGACAGTAGAAGAAAATACAGCAAAAAGTTTCCGAGTGAGTAAGATCACTCTGCAATTACTGTCCCTGGAAAAACAGACTTGACTTAGAGAAATAGATTTAACCTTTAAATTGATTTAGTCTATTGCCAATTAATAACACAATAGGCTCAAAAGAAATAAGAACAAATCTAAAAGCATCTTCTCATTGCCCTTCTTCCCAGGCATTTCACTATGAAGTCTTCTACCTTCCCCCACGAGTAACACAAATGGGAGTTACAGTTAATAACTCTTTGCCTCTAGCGCTCCTTCATCCGCAAGCTCTTCTCTTGCTCCACTGTGGAGTTCCATTTGTGTGATACAGTCCTTCATGAGCTTTTCCAGCATGTGGCCTTCTCACAGGCTGCAGTAAATATGATAGCAAATAAGAAAGTGGTTTAAGATGACTTGATGGCAAGGTGCACTTGATTATTTACTGCACAGAGAACAGGGTCAGACAAAACTGCCAGGGAAATTTTCCTGTTGAGTCATAAGGTTCAGAAAGGACCCCCTTGCTTTCTAAACTTTCTGAGGGGAGTTTAGATGTGGCTGGATTCAGACTTAGTCCTGGATTTGGTCAATGGTTTATGTCTAAAGTAACATATATGCTCAATCAAACATTTTTATCAATTAGTTAAGATTTCAGTGTTTCAATGTGCTTATTCCCAATTCACTTACTGAGTATCTGACACAAGAAGGATTCTGTCAGCCTTGAGGAGTAGCATTGAGAGACATCTCTACTCAAAGGGAGATCCTGGCGTGCAGCCTGTTGCTGTGCAGGGGAACTCAGCACACCCTGAACTGCCCGCTCTTTATGGAGAATGATGGTTGACTTGGAGTCTTATTGACATACCAGCTGCAGTTGTGGTTGACACATGCTCAACTATCCCTTAGCTGTTGAGAAAGATTCATGGCCCTTAACTATCATGTTGTTATGTGTGAGGCAGAGGCAGCTATCATCGCTACCACTGGTGGCTATTGCTCAACCAGAAAAGAGTGTGGGGGATTCACAGAACATCCCAAGTAGCCACATCCCCAGAGATGCTTTCCTCTGTGTGTGTGACAGCTGTGTTTCCATGTGACTGGTACATACAGTGGTAGCAGCAGTGACAGAAGTCATGGAGAGGTGATGTTGGTCCAATGACAGCAGATGGGGAGGATTTCTGTTTTTCTTTCTCCTTGGGTGGAAGAATGCAGAGGTAAGGGAAAACAGTTGAGAAATAGTCTCCTGTCTGCAGCCCACATATCAGAGCCAGGAAGAGCAGAAATCAAGGAGGGTTGTCATTCTACTGGCCAATGTTGGAGTCAGTGCAAGGACAAACTTTTGGTTTTATTCACTCTTACAGTATACTGTAGTAAACTGCATTAACATTGCAGTTCAAAAGTGTTGGAAAAATTCTGTAACATTACAACGTTTAATTTAAAGAATAAAATTAATATATTTTAACCTATAAAAAAATTTATGTGTTTATTTTTGCTTATAAAGCCCTTGTTCAGTGTGTTCAAAAGAGGAAGAAAACATATTAGATAATGGTTGCATGAAGGAAGTTCAGGCTTTATTGTCATACTCAGGAAAATTTTAACATGTTCAAAAAAAGCTAGTTGTTTAAATGCAGGACTGTGTTTAACCAAAGTTTAGGTAGAGAGTTTTTAATTCTATTGTTGCTCCATTCTTATGCATTTTTGTTCTTTTCAAAAATTGACCATCAGCAGTGCAACAGAAGCACACTTGAAATAAATTGAAAAATGCAGTGAATAATCACAACAAAATATTTTATTATTGACATTCATAATGTGAAAAAAGATAAAATATGGTAGTATATACACCATTGTGTTTCAAGACAGTAAATTCTGTAACTTAGTAATATCATGAAAGCAATTTCTGGGGGAAAAAATTCATTACTTTCTTTAATGAAACATGAGAACATGAATGTGTAGGGTGAGGAATAGATGAATATTTTATTTTTACAGAAAATTCAGATGCACTGTTATTGATTGATGCTTGCTGTGTAACAGCAGACACATATTTACTGCACAAGATGTTTAACCTAAACTATTTTTCAATAGAGTTTAAAGTTTAAAGAAACTCAGTCCTTTCATTGATGCCAGTCTGAAGATAAATTCAGCCATTTTCAACTGTTTCACTCATAGCTGGAAAGGTTTTCAAACCACTGAAACATTGGTTGCATTATTTTCAGAGAAAGTTTTTCACATTTTTGCTAAATAATGTATTTTACAGATCCCCTATATTTGACATTTGACATTCAACATGGAAATTTTTCAATGGAAACAGAATTCTTTGAATATTTCCTATAAAATGGACAGAACTAAGTTTTGCAAATCTTAAACAATTTGAGGCTTTCTTGCTTAAATTTTGAAAATACTTAAGGGGCCTTAATAAAGTGAAATGTTAAGGTATAAATTTATTTCCAAGTGCATAATACTATATTTATATATTCCTCACTTAACTTGATATAAAGATCACAGATCAGGCGTAGTTTGTTTTTCAATCTTGTCATCATTTATATAAAATATGAATGTTGAGTAGCTCTTTCCTGTTCTTTAGGAAGTAAGGACACCTAGAAAGTAGCTGCCATAACTGGCTTTAAGAGTAAATCATTGGCATATTGGCACTTCTGCACACTGACAAGCCATTCTAAAAGAGACCATCCACAAAGTAAGAACTAAGTTCTCAAGTGCTACTTAATTTAAATGTGCAGAGGAAGTCATATATCAAATAGTTATACTGACTGATCTCAGTGTTCTAATCAGAGATGGATTTGACCTGTAAATTCCAGAGTTCAATGCAGTCTGGGAATTTCTGAAAGTAAATTAGTTTAGTCGTCATCTCTTATTTGTCAATAACATATTTTTGAGTTATGCACAAAAAATCTGCAAAAAAAAGTTCTTAGTGTGAAACGAATTTACAATATTGTAAGTTAAGATATGTAATGACCAAGTATTGAAAGATCAATTGTATGTTTCTTTGAGTTTTGTTTTCAATGCTTTCTTTTATTATTATTTATACTTCATTAAAGTCTGGAGAATTCTGTCTAATCTGTTGAAAGAGGTATTGTGTTTGGGCTAACAATAGAAGACCTTTGTTCCATTGAATATCCAGAATTATAACAGAATTTTAAAGTAAGTGGGAATTAGAACATTATGGTGGACCTTATGCTTCAAGAACTGGCAGCTTGTCCAAATGCTTCTTGAACTCTGACAGGTTTGTGTCTGTGACCACTTTCCCGGGGAGCCTGTTCCAGTGCCCAACCACCCTCTGGCTAAAGAGCCTTCTCTTAATATCTAACCTAAGCCCCCCCTCACACAGCTTCATGCCATTCACTTGGGTCCTGTCACTGGTCACCAGAGAGAAGAGATCAATTTTTGCCTCTCTGCTTACTCCAAGTCAGTTTGCAGGCAACCAATTTTGCCAAAGTTTGTGGGAGTGTTGATTTGCTGGAGGGTATGAAGACTCTGGAGAGGGATCAGTAGGCCAAGACCTACTGATCTATACCTAACCTATATATGAGGTTTATATGAGGCAGAGAGCTGAGTCCTGCACTTGGGTCACCACAACCCAGCTACAGGTTGGGGGCATAGTGGCTGGAAAGCTACTTGGCCAAAAAAGGCCTGGGGTTGCTGGTCAACAGCTGGCTGAACATGAGCCAGCAGTGTGCCCAGGTGGCCAAGAAGGTCAATGACACAGTGGCTTGCATCAGCAATAGTGAGGTCAGCAGGACTAGGGAAGTGATCATGCCCCTGTACTTGGAACTGGTGGGGCTGCACCTCAAATCTTGTGTTGTTTTGGGCCCCTCATTAGAAGAAGACATTGAGGTGTTGTAATGTGTCCAGAGAAGGGCAACAGAAGGTGAAGTATCTGGAGCACAAGACAGATGAGGAGCAGCTGAGGAAGCAAATTTAATTCTGAACATATTAATGTGATTTTGGAAACAATGAACAGTTTTAAAATTACAGCAGCCCATATTCAAAATATGAGTAGACACCAGGCTCTTTTCTTACATACTCAGACAGGAGCATTTTTTTCTTACATTTGAAGTCAATGTACTTGGCCCTGGACTACTTTTAACCCACAAATTCCATAGTTTTTTGGTGGGTTTTTTTTGTTTTGTTTTGGTTTGGGTTTTTTAGTAAAAATCCTAAATACCACTCTTAATTCTGCAGTGTGTGACTTCATGAAGATATTTTCAATGGACGAGATGTCACAGCTTTTTCTATAACATTCCTCAGCTTTGAAGAGTACATGGCTACTCTTTTCACCAGAGAAATGGTGGGCTTCTAAAAAAGAATAAGCTGGAAGTACTGTAAATAAACATTGTTAAGGCAAGTTTTTGTGGCTATGATTCTTCTGTAGCAGTTCTGTAAACAAGGAATAACTGTCGTGACTCACTGCAGTAGCACCTTCGTGAAACAAGATAATGGAGGAAAATAACCACGCTTTTTGTTTCAAAAGTACACTTTCCTGTACTCCTAGGAGCAGATATTATTACTGACATGTAAAGTGTATCTTAAATTCTGTGTTTACCATATTTAATTTCAAGAATTATATAAAAGGACTAGGAAATTAAAAAGGGGAATAATGGGATGATCACAGATATGAAACAGCTTCTTTGTAGGAAGAAAGTAGATGAGACAGTGACAAGCATTTTATAGGTAGAAAGCTATATGATAAGGAATAGGAAGGAGAAGCCTGAGAAAAAAATCCCAGTGAGCCCAATTTGAAATTGCCAAGTCGCAAGCTTAGGGCAGTATTTTTCAACACAACATGAAAAGGACTTGGGTGAATAATTGCAACATTTTAACAAGAAGTAAGTAAGTATAAAAAGGTTAAAGATGGCATTAAGAAATTAATGAAGGAAATTGGTAGTGTCAAAAGCAATGATCTACATGCAACACCACCTCAAATTATGTGGCATACTGATTCTCAGAAGTTTAGAGAACATAACAAAGAAAGGATCATTTTTTTTTTCACCTTCTTCCTTAAATTTTTACTTTAAACACTGACTATTCTTTAGTCAGAATTCTGAACTGAACAGAAAATTGTGATCCAATTTGAAAGTTCTTATGCCCATCTAATGTTGACTATTATAATTCCACAGAACCTCATATATTGTCTGGATAAATTATTTTTCTTCCCAGTACCATTAAAGTTTTTGCTTTAAAACAAAGTAGTTTAATTTAAAATCAATGTAATTTAAAGTACACTTCTGCATCTGAAAATTGCTTAGAAACTAGACTAGAGTCTCATCTTTTCTTAATATGGAGCTTTACTTCTAGATTTATTTTATGCATCTAAGCATGCTAAAATTTATTACACAGGAAAAACATTTCTGTATACAATGTATTAGTTATAGCTTGCAAATGACAAAATATAATGGTCTCAAAGAGTTTTAATGGTCATTCACCTTCCATAACTGTATTATTTCTTTACATTCACAAGAATTACGTATCCTAGGGCTAACTCATACAGTGATTCTATGCTGATGTCTACTTAACTTAACCTTCTTTTGACTGAATCTCTACTAAAATAGTGGTGATGTCAGGAGAGAAAACTGCACAGATGCTGAGTTAATGGGAACTGCCACTAAGATGGTTTTATGAGTTTTTTAATGTCTATGTGCTTGAGACAATCTTTCAATATAAATGAAGTATGCCAGAAGTAATGCAAGCAGAAGCTGATGTCATATGAAACACTGTAAGTAAGAAGACAGGCATAGCAGGTTAGCAAAGAATGGTTATCTAAAAATTGCAACATAATAAATCTAAATAGATATATCTGAAAAAAACAAAACAAAACAAAACAAAACAAAAAACAAAAACACCCACAAAAAAAAATCCCACCAAAACAACCAAGCCTAAGTGAAATGAAAGGAATCTTTCTTTCTGGCAGAGTTGAGAAAATAGACCAAGCAAATCCTGTTTTGCTTGCTAAAGGAAGATATACTACTAAAATAAATGGGAAGGGAAGTAAAAGAACTAAATTTCACATTATAGAGAGACAAAAAATCAAAATAGCACTTATGATATAACATTAGGTTCAAATAAATGTGTACAAATGTGTTCCCATTTTTTTGAGTTTATTTTTTATCCCTTTTCTCAGTATGATTAAATGTTCATGTTCTTCTACTAGACAAAAATGTGGGTTTGAACATCATATAGTGTGCTTAGAATCAAGATAAGCTAATGTGATGGTTTAATACCAGCTGGAAATTAAACTCCCAATGAGCCACTCTTCTTCCCCACACCCCCTTCAGGTAAGAAAGGGACAAGGGAGGGGCTAGTGGATGAGATAAGGATCTCCTGAAAAGAAACAACAATGGAATAAGAAATGCACAGTAATGGCAGCAACAGTAATAACAAAAATATGCAAAAAGAGAAAGTATTGTACACACAAAGGGTGTCCACCGCCTTGACTTAGTTCCGTGTGACTGCTGGGACAAAAGCAAGATGCCTTTTGTTCCTACACCCAGTGCCACATGGCTTCCCCAGACAAAAACAAGATGGCAGGTGCTCCCCCTAGCCGATGGCCTGCCCCATCCCTGAGCCCAGGGCAACAGAATACAACAGTGGACAACCCCCTGAAAGCTGGATTATGTGTGTAGTGCCATGTCACCACCTCAGATTCTGGACATGATTTCATACGACTGCTACTGGCGCTGCTGCTTTGGAGCACTCTACCCTGCTCCACCTGGCTTTGCTTGATTTCTTTTGATTTGGCTCAGACTTGGCCAAGTCTTGCCTCTGCCACAGGGTTTCACATGACGTTTCCCACACTGGCGCCACTTTTCAGAGCCACGTCTTGGAGCTGCATCTCAGAGGAATGGATAGAGAATGGGCAGCAGCAGCAGAGAATGGGTTCTGAAGGGCTCATCCCAACAACCTTCCTTCTGGAGAGAGGGTGGCAAAGTGGCTCACTTCCAGGGGTGCACTCACCTTTTCTTCCTTTCAAAACTACACCTACTAGCAATGTGGTAGGTGACATAGAGTAACAAGGTAGCCACGCCCACATGGCACTAAGCTCCACCTCCTCTCTGTAACCCGGACAGTTAACAAATCCGATTTCTTGTTCTTTGTCTCTCTTCAGTGTGAGATTACAATGTGTAAAAAAATATGTGACCATAAAGTAAATCTCAATTTTTTTTTTTTTTATTTTTTTTTTTTTTAAATAAGGCTCCTTGTCAAGAAAGCCTAAGTGGTGGTATTTGTAACTTCATGACAGTTCAGAGGAGCTTTTATGGTCTGGGAGAAATAGCATGAGAAATTGTTTTGTTTTACCCACATTTGTCCTTTCAACTGCCTGAAATAACTCCCATATCTTGTAAGGAAATAAATGTGAAAACTGCTTGAGCTGATAACTTGATTTAAGAAAATAAAGGTAATATTGTATTTTAAAAGAACATCTTTAGAATTATTTCAAATTACACCTTGGTTGCTCTTTTCACTTATATAAATTTCTGAGAACTGGATAGACTATATCTGATATAACTGTTTTGGTGGTAGCTGTTATTTCGATATTCGCCTGAAATCATTTTAATCTCAAATCTGATATGTTAAAGGAGGCGCACAGCAGTCACTGAAATCTTCAGATTTTCAATTGTGTAGTTATGAGATCTCTTCAATTACTATACTTTATTGTACTATTTATCTATGATAATGCTGTAGTCTATGTGGAGGTTTTATATGAGGTGACTTGTTTTCCTATCTATTTAGCTACCATAATTTTTTGGGTTTTTGATATCAGATAATGGCTGCAGATGTAAACATGAATAAGTGAAGTGATTTCTCTGACTTTAAGACAAAGAAGCAAATGTGGTAACATATTATTTCTTCATGAGCATGGTAGAGGAAAGCACTCTTCAAGGAGAGTCAAGAACAGCTGAAGATTAAAGAACATTTTTGAGAAAATTGGTGGAATAATTGGATTTTTTTTTTTTTAATCTAGGCTAAGGTTAAAAGAGAAAGCAGTACATTAATATTAGAATATTGACACAGTCAATTTATTTGCACAAAGGTATGTGAATATCAAAATAAGACAAATCAATAAGGAAGATTCTTATTTCACATAATTTGGTCAAAGTTTTACTCAAGTAAAATATAACAACTTAACCTTTCCACACTTTTAGTATGAGGTTAGAAAGAACTATTAGACATTTCTATATAATGATATTTAATTGCAACTATAAGAAAAGGAAAGTGAGATATCAAGAGAAATGTTCAACTTTTTGTATTAAAAACATTTTTAAAACTAGTTGGACAGAAAGTCAAGTTTTATATTTAGGTGTCTGCTTACAGACAGTAGCTTGACATAAATTAGCAGAATCATTTCATAATTTTTCAGCTGATCCTGAGGGTTCCATTAAAAAAAAAGAGAAAAAACACAACAAACCCCCCAAACAAACTCTAAAAGCTGTTTGACCTTGTTCTTCCTTTACTTCTAGGAGCTCTCGGTTACATTGAATTTTAAAGCTTGGCTATATGAAAGTTATGGTTCATATTAGTGCAACATCAGTGGTGAAAACACTTGGACTACAGTGAGTTAAACTTGGTTGGTTGGCAGGTGCCCACAAAGCCATATTTTACAAAAATGCATTACTTTTCATATATCTTTGCAGCTGACAGATTGTAAACAGATATACTGTGTCCATGTGAGCCAATCATACTGCACTGCATCATTTACTGTGAAAGAACAACTCTCAAAAATAGGAAATGTTAATTGCAGTATCTAGAGAAACAGTGTGCTGAAGAAATTATAGTAATTTTCTACTGCAGAGCACAAGCCTAGCCAAATATTTGCTCCCCAGACACATGCAAAATTTAAAAGACGTTCTATTGTAGTATATAGTTCAGGACTGCACCCAACAAAGGTTGTGGCATAGCCTCCACATTATTCTGCCTGTGCTAGTATGTCATAGTGAATACAAGTATTTGTTTACAGTCTTGCAAATCTTACTGTAAGTTTCTGTAACCAGCATTTTAATCCCAAACCAGGTCTGAACTGGTTGAAGTTATGTCTATTTGTGCTTCTGTGTAGAAGATTATTTTAAAATTGAGACACACTTAAAATTTCAAGATGTTGATAACATAAAACATTAGTTTTGACATTTGGCACAAGTTTAATGATATATAACCACACATAAATAACCACTCATAACCAGCTTCCTGGAATATTGCAGGCAGCTCTAATCCACAATCAGAACTTTCCTTGATCTTCTCTATAATCAGGTGAAAAAGGATGTACTTTTCACTCTTTTAATCAAGCACCCTGTATTTCTTCTTAAAACTTATTCAAGTGAATCCATCTCTTTCCTGGACTGTGGGAATCCACATCAATGACCTTACAAAATATTTGTTTACTTCTTTTTCAGCTGTTTAAATAAAGAAAGATTAGTTAAGTCTCATCTAAGATACGGCTCAAATTGGTCACTCACTTTTGGGCAATCTACTCTGTATTCATCAGTCATTTGGGCAATCTGCTCTGTATTCATCAGTCATTATATTCTTGCTCCCTACTGTGTGACTTTGTCTGGATATACAAAAATATTCTCTTTTCTTGCTATATATAGGTCTTTGTCAGCGTCCTTCTTTACCTACCCTTACTTACAATTGAAGCTACCTGATGTTTTTACGAGAAAGGTGTGTGTTGTTTCCTGAGGCATTTTTTCAGATGTTGATTACTATGTTTGATAGGGCTGCATTACCCAGCACATGTTTTATTATTTCATGTTGATTGAATGCTGTATCAATGTATGGGGTCTGGTTGGAGTAGAGATAGTTTTCTCAGAGAAGCCCATTTGTTGATAGTTATTAGATCTATTTTTATGATACTGGTGTCTTAACTATTACTGAACAATGCTTGCACAGCATGAAGACTTTTTCTACTTTTCACTCTGCCTGTACAGTGAATAGGCTGGGAGTAGACAAAAGATTTGGAGGGTATAAAGACAGAAGAGTGGATCCAAAATTACTAAAGTGATATTCCATATCATATGACATCATACTTAGCTATAAAACTAGGAGGGGTTGTAGTTTTTCCCAAGTAGTCTGTGCTTGGCGACTGGCTGGGCACCAGTCTGTTGGAGGGAGGTGGTGATGGGTGACCTTTGTAGCAATTTTTTTTCTCTTTTTTTACCCTTCACTTATTAAACTGTATCTTGATTCAGAAGCTCTTGTTTTTGCCCTTATTATCTCCACCATCCTTCTGGGCAAGAGTGAGCGAGTAGCTGGTGAGTGCATAGTTGCTGGCTGGGGTCAACCCACTGCTATCAGTCATTCTGTTAGTGTGATTCTGATCACCATCATCCATCTTTAGAATACTAATATAATTTTAATTTTCTTCTTATCCTTTAGAACTTCTGAAATATAACAAAACCTTTTATAAAAGCATTAAAATTCTGAAGAACTCTTTCATTATCTGTTTTGGGTGGCAGGTGACAGTTAAAATCTCAGGCTTGATGTCTATCATTTAAAAACAACTGTATGTTCTCAGTACATGTGTGAAGATAGATTATTTAATTTTATGAATCACCTTTAATATTAAGGGAAAGAATACAATATCTCTGACTTTGATTCCTTCTATGCATGAAGCCGTGCTTCCATTTTAGAATTTCACTTGAAATATTCCTTACCAATATGTTAAATCTAAATCGTTCCAAGTATAATTTGATCACTCAAATGAGTATTTCAAATATAATAGACAAGAGTAATCACAGGAGAATTGAAAAATTTAACAATTTCATTGTGCAAGTGCATTCTCCTTCAGAAAAACCTCTTTAATTACTCCAGAAGTTTTTTTCGTCACTTACTGTTTGCCCTCTTTTCAGTGTGTATAATTTTTGGCCACATGCAATTTTTCATTCTTTACAAGAAGAGGCATAGCATGCGCAGAATAATAAAGAAGATTATAAAGAACATAATTCCATGACTGATGGGCCCAAAGGTTTACAGCTGCCAAAATGCATTAACTATTGTAAAGTGATGTAACAAACTATGATGCGACTCACTTGACAAAATCTAGTATGTCACTTAGGAATTAAATGAACAAATGAAATATTCAAACTAGAAAAGGTCTAGTAGGGAAAGAGTTGCAATTTTAACTTCTACTTTTATAATAGAAGATGAAATTACATTCACTGTATAACAGATGGGTTTCAGGTGAACTATTTAGCAATTCAAGATAACTGATATTCTGGGTATTCCCAGGGTGCTGAATCGTCCTGCCCGATGGAAGGAATGAAGACCACCATCTTGTAGGAATATGACAAGAACAACAAATATACAAGGTATTGATGTAACTTACTGTAAGAATAAAAAAGAAGTGAACAATTCAGAACACATTCACAATGCAATTAAAAAAATTCTACACAGTGAAGTATTCAGAGATATTTATCTCTACTCCCTGAATACAAAGGAGATAGCTGAATCTGTGACTTTAAGTTACTGGCCTAATTCTAAATGATAGAGACTTTTCTTTATCCTTTTGTCAACCTTGAGTGGAAAAAAAAAATCAGACAGGTAGGCCTTTTCCAGCTACTGAATATAACAAAAGTTTGCATCATACTAATACAGTAGATCATAAAAGTAACTGTTAGAAACTGATCACTGCTGTATTTAGTCAAGATAATAAAATATACTTATACTCTACTAGAATCAGATAAACAAAATATTTGGGAAAGAAAATAGATCAAAATACTCTGTGAAGTCTTGAGCAGAACTCATTGGCACTAATTTGTGTTCTTGGTTGCAAGATAAAGAACTTTGAAACTTTAAAAAGTATCTTATAATTACACCTTTCCTCTTTCAATTGTGCTGCTGCTGCTGCTGCTGCTGATTATTATTATTATTACACATTGCAAGAATTGCAAGGGATTCTTCAGATGTTTCGGAAACCAGGGAAAAGTTAGGAATGGTCAATCAAAAGTCATACATTTTCCATTAGTAACAAGAGGTCCCTTCATTAGCTCTGCTGATTTTTAAAATGTAACCTTATGTTGAGGACAGGATTTGTTTTGGCACTTAATGATGACAATGTACTGTTTTACACTGGACTGCTTGCATGTTAAACAAAGCAAACTACATTTAATACTGATTTCTGAGATGCAAATAGCATCTGTCTTAACTTGCATCAGATATGTAGCCTTGTATTCTGACATAATAAAAAAATATTCTTCAGGCAGCTGAAGAATTTACTGTTAAAATCTAAACAAAATCCAACACATCAGTGGAGATATCTAAATAAAATGTTGACACATTTAAAAGCTGCATCATTTCTGTTATACCTTCTGACAATGACAAATACTAAATAATGTCATGTGAAAAGGTGAGATTTCCTCGAACCTTAGTGTGGAGAGATTTTCTCAACCCTTAGTGATTTATTTATCTGTCAGTGCCCCAGGAAGCTGAGAACCTTGTGCCCAAGCAATTTGTCAGCATTCTGAACAGTCTTGCTGGATCAGAGGGTGATTTGACTGCCTTTTTCAGGGGGCTAAGCCAACATTGTAAGGGAGAATCCTCAGTTGGTCTTCCCACTTTATTCAGGTGTGTTACCTGCTGACAGCAACGGCCGGTGCCTGTGAAGGACTCACTCAAACAGTTTATAGAATAAATCCTTTTATTAAGACTAAAATTGTAGCATGTTAATAAGGTTCAAAGATTGCTGGTGATAGTATCTGACTTCAAAAACATATTTAAAACAATATACAGACATGCTCTAATACAAGAACTGCTTGGGAACTCTGAATACCTAATATTTAGTTAATTCTGGAGGAATGGGACTCCAACCACATTGTCTCATTGGTCTGTGCACTTTTATTTTACATAGTCATTAAGCTTTCAGGAACTGGTATCAGAGCAAAGAGTTTACTACTCTTAAAGGAATGAAAATTGAAAAGACTGAGCTGCTTAGCATGTTCTTGTAACAGTAACTGAGAATAGAAATTTGTATTTGTCTATCTGTCAACCATACTGTCTTAGGAGGTGTGAGAGGCTGAAATTGTTATTGGCTTAAATATTGTTAAAATCACTGAAAGACTTCTGTCCACTGTGCAAAGAAGCAGCTGCTCACTGAAGCCCACCCCTCCCAGAATATGCCTACTAACTTGGACTGTGAAAGGAACTTGAGATAAGATAAAGGTGATACTATTGTCCAATTATCCCAGGTCTAGTGAGAAGAATGCATCCACAAATATAAGAGCCTGGATTACTAATGGTTCAGGCTACAAGCTGGATGTTGAAAGAGCTCATGAACAAAGTAAGGAAAGAGGCAAATCATTCCAGGCAGGGTCGTCTTTTTTTGTCCTTACACAAAAGACTCAGCCCTGGTAATTCCCCCTCCTTTCCAGGGAAACACTGCGACATTCACAAGAAGCCTGAAGATATTCATCTCTGCTGATGTGCCATAATTGACCCAATTGTGCTGATGTACAGGCAGTTGTAAAATCTTAGAAAGTGCCAAAACCTTCTGAAATGTCCTGTGATTCAGTATGACATCAGCCAGTGTAAAACTCCCCACAACAGGGGAGGTACCAGGGTGTTTCCACCTAACTTAAGCATAATATAAATCCTTACAATCATTGTGTTTTGTGAGTTCGCTTTACCACTCTGGGCTTCCCTTGATGAAGCCAAACTGCAACAATCACTTCGACAAGACTGGTACCCTCACCACTGAGAAGACCAGAAGAGGACCAATGGGACAACGTCAGAATCCATGTAGTGGTGGTATTTTTCTACTTGATCTATCTCTCTGTCACTCCTTTACTCTTCACCCCTCTCTGTTTTTCCTATTTTTCCTATCTCCTCTCTACCTCACATTTACTGTTTAATGAAAATCCATGCTATTGACTTGGGCATATGGTCTTATTTGCACCTTAATTCGGGCATGGCCATCTCTATAATAATTTTAATAACATAACATGAAGTTTATTGCCTGCGAGGAGTTCAAGTGCAGAATGCTTACAGAAACATTGCCAAGATTTATCTGGTTTTCACAGAATCATAGAGTCACACAGAATCACAGAATTTACTGATCTGGAAGGGACCCAAAGGGATCACTGAGTCCAGCCCTTAGCCCTTCATAGGACCACCCCCAAGAGTCACACCATGTGCCTGACAGAATCATCCACTCACTTCTTGAACTCCAGTCACAGCTTGGAGCTGTGACTGCTTCCCTGGAGAGCCTATTTCAGTAGCCAACCACCCTCTGCTGCGCACAAGGAAGTTGTAACTGCAATGAGGTCTCCCCCCAGTCTCCTCTTCTCCAGAACAAACAGACCAAGTGACCTCAGCCGCTTCTCATATGGCTTCCCCTCAAGTCTCTTCACGATCTCCATTTCACTCTAGATACTCTCTAATAGCTTAATATATTTCCTGTATTGTGGCACCCAAAACTGCACACAGTAGTCAAGGTGAGGCTGCCCCAGTGTAGAGCAGAGCGGGACAATCCCCTTCCTCATTTTTTGCCGGTGGAAGGAGGGAAGGAAGGAAGGAGGGAAGGAAGAAAGGAGGGAGTGAGACAGGAAGGGAGGCATATGGAAGGCAGGCAGGGATGCAGGAAGGGAGGCAGGAAGGAAGGAAGGAAGGAATTTGGAAGGAATTCGGAATTCGGAAGGAATTCGGAAGGAAGGAATTCGGAAGGAATTCGGAAGGAAGGAATTCGGAAGGAATTCGGAAGGAAGGAAAGGAAGGAAAGGAAGGAAAGGAAGGAAAGGAAGGAAAGGAAGGAAGGAAAGGAAGGAAGGAAGGAAGGAAGGAAAGGAAGGAAGGAAGGAAGG
>JAWWMO010000121.1:94108658-94132981 GCA_035047845.1 Dendrocincla fuliginosa
GAAGGAAGGAAGGAAGGAAGGAAGGAAGGAAGGAAGGAAGGAAGGAAGGAAGGAAGGAAGGAAGGAAGGAAGGAAAGTATACATCAAATACAGGAAACCAAGTGTACTTCCAAGGTTTGGGATCTTAAGAACAGGCTTTGGAGCAATGCATTGGTTTGGTTTTAATGTAATTTTTTTGGTAAACTTTTTATAACAGAGGTTATTTTATAACAAGTAGCTTTATAGATGTTTGCAAAGATCAGTTCATAAGCTGCAAAGAATTACTTTACAGGAGAAAAATGAAAGAGCAATATATTTATAGGAAACAAAAGACAAAAGTAATGTTTTCAGTAACTGTAAAAATTAGTGGAGCAGAGAAAATTGAAGTGTAATATTAGTCCAAAAGTCACAAACGGATTTTTTTAAAATAATTTTTGACTTATGTAAAAAATTACTGTTAAAATTATTTAAATTCATCAGAGTTGTCTGCGACAAGCAGAAATTCAGCATTTCTTCAATTCTTTAAATATATCTTATATTTTATAATAGTCTCAATAGAAGAGTATTTCAAACTGCCTGCTTGCCTAGTTTTTCTCTACAGAAATGAATACCAAGACAGTTAAGCAGCAACTCAACTCAGAATACCTTCACTGCCATTTGAGTCTGAATTCACAACATTCAGAAAATAGGTGAATTAGTGGCCTTGAATAATCTGAGAAAGGTGGCATCTGGAATAGCATGATATACAGCTGTATGCAAAGGGATTAACATGACTTAACACTGTGAATGAGAGTAAATAGTTTTGGAGGGAAGTAATTTAATTAAAGTGAGAGTTTAAAAGTTAAACAAGGCAATAAGAAGTCAGGAAAAAAAGAGAAATGAAAGGATATCAGGAAGCTGATTGGCTTCAGACTGTTGACTTAAAAGGGGGAAGACTGCATTTTGATACTAAATGCGGTCCATGTTTCTTTGATCAAATATGGACAGGTGAATGTACGACAAGAAAAAATAGCCAAAGCATCCATTCAAAGATGAAGAAAAATGTTTTTAATCTTGTTCTGGGTATCTCAGCTCTTATTCTCAGCAACACTGGCTGCACCAAAGCACCAGGAGTGAGCTTCTTTTGCAGTTAAGTCAAACATAAGATACCCAAGATCTACAGTTTTCCTGAGTGACCTTAAGAATTTTTCAGTGCAGATAATTTTAGAGTTTACCTCAATGTATTTTCTAAATTCTATTTCCTCAGAATAAGTGAAGATATACTGCCCATACACCAAACAATCCAGGAAGATTGATGCTAGAGGGATCTAAGCACTTTGCAGTTATCATTTGAAAGTTCAATACATGGTTCAGGTAAATGTAAAAGTTCAGTTATATTTGCAGACACAAAAAGAAGAGGCAACAACTAATTCTGGCCCTTCATTTTTTTACACTGAGTTGTATTTTCAGATCCCTTCAAGTAAGGAATGATTGAAAGTAAAGTTTCCCTCACTGCCCTTAATTCTGTTTCTGGGTCTGTAAAACAAATAATACAAAATGCAATGTAATAAAAAGGAGAAGAAGAAGAAGAAGAAAAATATAACAGTCCATGAAAAACAAAGAAATCTAAATCTTAAAAAAGCAGTTCACAAGACTAAGCCAAGCATGCATATCCTTTACCAGGAACAAAATTGACTAGGAACAGACACATATGAAAAAAAAAAATCCAAATGTAAGTGAACAAACCACTTCATAACAACAGTAAGCTCAAATTTTCAGGAGAAAATAAAATTATTGTTACCTACAAAAGGTCTTGAATGCTAGTGGAATGCTGTAGAAGAGAGAACAAAAAGCCAAAAGATATATAATTTATATGAAGGATATGTGTGTGTGTGTGTGTGTGTGTGAAACTGAGGAACTGGAAGTCTTCTTATTGTCTTACATTTACTCCATAAGTGAACAAGTCATCTTTTATATTTTTCCCTTCCCTTCCTATCCCACCTTTATTTATTCATTCCCAAAGTATATTTCTCTTGTTCTGAAAAATAAATAACTAGAGAATCTTAAAAAATTCCAAACCTGTGGGATTTAGTTGGAAGTCATTTATGCTCTGAACTACTACACAATTTTATATTTATTGCAATGGGACAGTGAGAGGGTATGACTCATGTGAATGTTCAGAGGCATAATGCCCAGTGTTCCCAGAGCAAAGGATGCTTTCATAACCCTGACCTAAGTGAATTTATCATTAATCATTTTTTTTTTTCCAAAAAGCATTATGGTTTCACTTACAAAAGAGAAATAAAAGTTTATAAGAGTTAGAAATGGAAGACTGAGGGCATTCAAGTACAATCAAATGTGTAAGAGTTTTTTTTTTTCCTCTCTGGGTGCAATTCCATGTAGATTATCTTCTACCCCATACTGTCTCCTAGAGTTCTCATATTACATGATAGAGAGCAGTTAATCAAGTCTGAGAGTTTTCAGGGATAAAAGTAAACAATTGTTCCAGTGAATCTTTGGCTTTTTTCTTCCCAATGAAGAAAATATTCCAAGGTTTCCAAATATCCAGATTTTCCAAGCAGGTTTTAAATTGTATCTGTGAAGACTGAGATATAACACAGCATTTCTTTTCACTATCTGCCCAGATAGCATTAAGAAAAAAAGTAGTTGATAAACTGTTGTTAAACTGTAAAAGACCTGTGAAGCTACTCCTATGAAAAACGGTTTTATTACTTTTTCACTTTCATTGCAATATAAATTATAAATTGAGATCTTCAAAACAGTCTTCATCACATTTTAATTAGTTTAAATGCTCACTAGGTGATTTGCTGAGTGCCCCATTTACACTTATTGCCTGTGGCATCAGCAAGGAATGAGATTGCCTGGAAGTTCTCTTTCCACTCTGCCAAACTTTAACTAAGCTTAGTCAATGTTACTGCCTGAAGCAAAATAACCAAGTGTTTGGTAATTTTGCCAAGGATCTGTTATCCAGGGATCAGTATGAACACTTGCACCCCATTAAAAAAACCTAAACCTTATGTTTTTACAAGTTCAGATCTAGATAAATCTGTACATCAATGATGAAATAAAATCTGTACTTTAGTGAAGGAAAAGGGGGAATCTAATTCAGATACAGAAATATGATCATATTTCACAAGTAGAGTTTAGATTTATAATTTTTTCTGTTACTCTTCAGCATGATCAATAGCAATAATGCGTAGAATAAGTAAACTAGTTAGCAAGCAGAACATCCTTAATACAGAGAGAACTTGTTTTTACTATTCTTTTTGTGCAACTTTATATAGTCAGAATAGGGATGAAGCTCATTAAACACTACTCCAAACTGACATCAACAAAAGAGGCTATTTTTGTTTTTTATTTTAATCACACCTACATGAGAACAATGTTCCAAAAGAAACAAATGTCTAACAAGGACATCGATTTCTCTATGAAAATGAACAGATAAGAATGATAAAGCATGAATGTGTCAAACACTGCATAGCACAAAGAGAGCTTAGGCAATGGAAATTTCACCTTTGAAAGAGTCGGAAAGGAAGAGATTTTCTTTTTCTTGTCATTGCTGCAGTATGACAGTTTGGACAATTCAGAATATTGCCAATGAAGTTAAATGGGAAGTCTGAAAGATGACACAGAACTTTGCTTTTGTGAAAAATGTCCTGATGTAAAATAGAACTGTAAGCTAGAAAAAAGAACACCACAAAAGACCAGAAGGCAAGAACACAAAAGACCAGAAGGGGAGAAAGTAAAGAGATTTTGACATTTCAACAAATATAAAAACCATAGTGTAAAATATAAATTTCAAGAAAGATTTAGAGCGACTCCTTTAAATACAGAAATATATCAGCATGCTTCCAAGTGAATCTCATTATTTGCATTGTAATATATAAATTGTAATTCTACGTATGAGAAAATAAACATAGCAAGTTATTCTTTTCATTTTTTATTTTCCCTGCCATAATCCTTCCTTTCTTAAACAAACACGTTTCTGTGGAAATAGAAAAAAAAAGTCATAATCCTGTTCTTGTATAAAATGTCTGATCATCTCAATTCTTGTGCGATAACTGAATGGCATAAAACAAGCTGATATGTCAGTAGTTTTGAGTTGTATATAGTTATAATGTGATAGTGAAACTAATAACATAGTTGATCAAAAACATTCTCTGTATGTCCATGACAGACTTATATCCATAAATGGTGATTAATGGACAGATGAGCACCCTACTGGAAATTTTTTTCCAGTAAAGACTGATCAGTTTTGCTAGAGCCTCAGCAGTAAATTTAACTGCTTTTATAAGGTAGTTTATTTGAGTCAGAACACTAGCCTCTATCCCATTTCTCTTGTAATTAACAAGTCTCTATTCATTATTGACTTTATTTCAGGGAAATTATTTATCCTTATAAATCTTTCCAATGTAATGGCAAAGCAAATTTGTAATAACTTAAAAAAACCTGAATGTTTGTTAAAATTAAACAGAAATACAGACAAATATGAAAACTAGTTTTCATGAAAGAAAATATGGAATAGGACTACATTATATAACTTGTTTTCCAGCAGGAGCTATGTCTGTATAAGAAAGACTTTAAGAACTATGATGTTATTGATAAAATCAGTAACAAGAGATACAAAATCATAATTCATTAGTTTAGATGATATCTTTAAATTCAGTTAGAAAGAAAACAATTAGTCCCTGGATTAAGTAAATGCATTTTAATGATGCCAATGTATCAGTGTTCTCAGCATATTTTGTTCCCTTAGGATTTTTCTTCTTGTTGTATTGTTGCTAGAGCAGGTGTCAGAGTAGTGTCTTTCCTTGTTCTGGAAGGTGCTGTGTCACAAATTATCAAACAAAATGAATCTTCAAAGCAACATTTAAAAATCAAATTTCTTAGAGGCTGTTTTTCTCCTGTTTTGAAGTATTATTGTTAATCCATAGGTCCTGTTCAAAAAGTCTGATTTATGTAATCATCTAAATATTTCCAATATTTTATTTGGGTTAGCAAAAAGAAAATAAAACTGTCATGGTCTGGGGCATATGTATAAGCCCATGGATTTCTTTTAGTTTTCTGAAGTATCCTTTAAGATAGAAACTTCAGGACAAATTAGGATCTGTATTATGTAACAAGAGTTGGTGATGTCTGGTAAGATGAATAAGGTTACCAAGGCATCATCAAAACAGACTATTCCTGTTCTGTTCAGAAAACGTGATTAGTATTACTGAAGGTACTGACTCTCAATGAGTGTGTGACAAGTAGCTGCAGATTACCTCCAGAATTGGGTATAGGACATTAAATAACACTGGGTAAGAACAGGTAACAGATATGTAGGACAGGGTGACAGACTGCCTTCAATGGCAGCCCTTTTCAATGTAGAAGGCCATGAGAACTGCACAGTTTAATTGGTGGAAGAAGGTCAGAAGAAATTTTCTTATTATCAGAACTGAAACTTACTGAAACAGACTTGCTCACATGGAGAAGGCATTGCTCATTATGCATAACAACCTAACTATTTTGTAATAAATGTAATCTGTATAAATTCTAAAGGCTTGGTTTAGCTTTGATGTCTCTTGAAAGTATTACAATGTGAGTCAGAGTAACAACAATAAATGGAGGTTGTGGATGCTTATTTATGAGCTGACGGATTTAAAAATAGGCTTGTTTTGAGTGGAGATATAGCTGACCTCTAGAGGTCCTTTCCAGCCTAGATTTTTCTGCAATTCTTTGAAAAGTACAGAAATATCTTACTGAATTGATTTTCGGCCAAAAGTTCTGCAGAGGCGAGAGCTTAATCCCAAGGAAGATTAGCATTGATGAAACTGTTTCAGAGAGTGATTTTCAAGTAACAATATTCTGTAAAGGTCCAGAGTTACAGACAGTCTAGAATCTCTTAAAATCCAGAGGATTTTAGTGGATACGGATTTGGTCTGATAACCAAAAGTATAAATGTTACTCAAGAAATGGATTTAGACTGAGGCTGAATGACTGTGAATAGTTGAAGTTGTGTTGATGAAAATTTTTCCATTGGGTTTGAATTTAGTAACTTTCCTCAAGGCAGCAAGTATTGGATCCATCTTACCAAGTTCAGCTATCTATGTTTAGTCTATGGGAATCATGCAAATTTTCTCTTCAAATTTTTTCTCACTCGCTAAGAGTAAGAGTCATCTCAAGATGAGATGCAATCTATTACAGAATGAATGGCTGACATGTGGATTAAGTGACCATTGCATAGGTTTGAGGAGTCCTGAACAGACATATACATATCCATAAAGTTACATGAGGAAATCTACCTTGCATACACAAAGAATACTGTGATTATGTCTAATGAGAGGAAGAAAAGGACTTGAGTAAAAAGATTCATGAATGTTTGTAGTGTACTTATTGAAGAGCTGAAGATTTGAAAGATGAGAAGGTCCTGAATATAAGTGAAGCTATGAAGACTTGAAATCAAATTAATCTGGTTTATTCTAGAACTAAGAGTTATGTTTATTTCTAAGTGTCTTGGTTCCAGCCAGGACAGGGGTAATTTTTGCAGTAGCTGGAAGGGGGCATGGCTAAAATGTGGACGTCATTCTATACCACCTCATGTCATTGCTGAGGGTGGGGGAAAGGAAGTCTCTTTTGTTCAGGGTAGTGTGGCTGCAGTCGGGTTGGGCTTCATGGTGAGCATTTTGCATGTGAGTCATTCTCTCTTTTGTACAATTTTGCTATTAATATTTTTGCAATACTGTTTGTTTTCTCATCTTACTGCTGTTTCCAGTCCATGATCTTTACCTTTTGTGCTTTCAATTCTCCTCTCCATCCCACTGCAGGGGAGGGGGAGCATGTCAGCAGCACATGGTTTGAAAAGCCTCAGTAGGAGCACTAAATTGGGGATTACCATTCCTAAACTGTGACACCAAGATTATTTTCTGACTATTATATTAACCAAATTGTTTATGATGGCTTTCTACCTCATAAGTATATTTAGCAATTTTTTCTCTGGTACAAAATCAGAAAAAAATTAGACTCATCTAGTTTTAGAAGACTCTAAAAATTACATGGCTATCTGAGATGAAATTAATAATCCCACAGGCAAAATAACTGGTCTAAAGACATAGATGACACAATGCATTGATGCAAAGCTGTAGTTCAGTGGTTCGTCTCTCTAGGCAATCATAAAAGATGCAATATTTTATGAGAGCCAACGAAAGTCTATCAAGGGTATTCATGTTTAAATGATGAGTCCTCTGGTTCAAAAAGAGGAAGAATTGTTAGTGTATCATCTCTCCATTATTGGCTTAGGTTTAAAGGAAGCAGTTCACAAGTGAATGAAATAAACTAGTATGATCAGAGTGATGGTCTTTATGAGTCCTGGGCCACAGAAAGTGAATTAGAATAAAAAATGAAGAAATACTATGGCTCAATCTGCTGAATATTTTATATACCTAAATAAATATATATATAAAAATCAATAAAATCAAACACTGATATAGAGGAGAGAAAAGAAAAATAAATTGAAAGTTTATTACATAACCAACCTGAAATAATTTTTACTACTAATATTATTTTTATAGAATAAACTAGAATGATGGGATAGGTTTTCAAAATTCTATCAGAAACATTGGTAAAGAAAAAGGAAAAATGAGCATTGCACCGGAATTGTATATTTGCCTTAAAATCCAGGAAGAAATGAGAAAAAGTAAACAAATGTCTGGAAGGGAATATATAAAACTTTGTCAATATCAGGGTACAGCTGATAAACTTCACAAAGGAGGATCATTCTTTTTCTGGACAAAATAGATTGCTTCAAAGTAATGAAAAGTTATACATACCAATTTAAAAAGTATTATGAAATCATGTGAACTATGAATGATAATGTGTGAAAAAATGGTTCCAGAAGTGCTAGATGGTTTTTAAATTATGTTTATCTCATTTCAGGTAAATGTTGATAGCTTTGTTGATAAGTTTGTATTCCACTGAACATTTTCCTAAAAATTATTCTCCACATAAACTGAAGCAATATTTAATTGTAAATTTACTTTGGCAACAATATAGTAAGACTTCAGCTCCGTGCAATGATTTCTGGAAATCAACATGATGATATATTTCTACCTAACAAATTCTCTCAAATTATCAGTATTAGATGGAAAAGTGCTACCCAGCTTTCCTTGACTATTTTTTCAATTAGTTTCACTGACTAATAGATTTATGAGACACAGGAAAAATCAATTATTTATGGTTTTGGACATGGGTTTTTTTTGTCTATATTAATTTACCTTAAAATATGTTTGCAAGTCACTGCTGGGATACAAAGTCATATATTTCCTGCTTCTCTTCCATTTAATGACATATATTAATAAGGATATGCTTTCCTAAAGTATTCTGTTCCCAGTTGCCCACACCAAGAGTAGGTCTTGAGTTTTCCTTGATACTATTATTATTTTTTTATCAAAATGCAGTAAATCTCAATGCAGAAATTGAGAGACATTTTCTGGTCTTATTCCAGACACTAATCCACACCTGTAGAGGCTGTTGATTGGGTTTCAGCTAGTACTTTCCAGTAATTTATTTTTTTATTTTTTTAGATAGATAGATAGATTAGATAGATAGATAAAATATGTTGTGTTAAACCCTACTACTTGTATTTGAGTTGTATTAGTATTTTCTTAGAACCTATGGGTTATAAGCATCAATCTAGTGGTTTATGCATCTCTGGAAGCAAAGAAAATGAAGAATTGCTGAATTAATTACACTAGTGTTTCTCTATTCTTCTCCTCTTATCTACACCAATCTAGGTTAAAGATATCTCTTTTTATGTTAACTCAGGTAAAATATTTGCTATCAGAGAAAATAAAATATCCTATAGCTTTTAATCAAATTGTTCTCAATCCCAGTGGCAACGACTGTCTTGATGTGTTGTTTCTCCTGCTTTAGATTTTCACAAAATTTAAGATGAAAATATGTGTTTAGTTTCTGTGCTTAAATGAGAAATAATTAAAATATCTTAACTGTTTTGTGATTGAACAGAAAGCAGGAACATGATATCTCAGAAGCCATATTCCATGCTTAAAATGAAGTACTTGCTTGGATTTCAAAACTCGGCTCCTTTCATGCTCAGAGACATCAAATTACTGTTGGACAAAAGGACTGCATGACTGCAATCCATGCGCCATCGAACAGAAGCCGTGGCACCAGCAGGGTGCAATCATCTTATGGAAGTCCCAGAGATGGGGGAAAGTAAAATCATCAGAAATCTTAGAGGTTATAGGGGTCGGATCTAGTAATAAAGAAATTGCATATTCTTAGAATGGCACATACTTACTATATTCTGTGCATAACAGAGAATTAGTTTCATGTAGAAATTGAATTAGCAACTTCATATTTAAATTGTTAAGACATAAGGCTCCTCTTATAATTCCACCATAGCTGACATGTATAATTTCTGATACCTCAGAATGACTAGTGAGAAATATTTTTGGTAACAACTCTAAAGTTAGACATGCACTTTTAAAAGTAGAGTACAAGACATTCATTTGTCATTCCTCATACTAAGTTCTGAATATTTTATGGCTACATTCAGGAACTGGATGGCTGCTTTAGAATGAATAATTAAAACTTACTTTAAAATAACTGTCTTTGGGGAATGGGTGCCTCGGTGAACTAAACAATTCCTATTCCTATTCTCAACATTATTTCCCTGTGATTTCCTGACCTGATTTGCAGTACATTCCTTTACATTTCAAGAAAGAAATTTATGTCAAGGTATCATGATGGGAAATAAAAATTCTAATATTATAGCATTCCCACAGAGAATTTAGATGACTAAGCAGAAAAAAAAAACCCTCTTTTCCCACAAGCTAGCTCCTTAAATGTTCATCAAGTCTGAAAGTAGTTTTAAACCCTTCCTAAAAAAGCTTGTCTGGTCTAGACAGACAATAAATCACTGTATTCCAGAGTTGGCCACAGATTTTTTAGGAGATGATTTTCCTATCTAAAAATGTTGAATGATTAGAAGTGTTTTGTGGAAATATACCAGTCTCAAAATATTCAAAGAGAGGGATTTTTTTTCCCATTAAAAACTGTATATTTAATATACAGAACAGGAGGCAAAAAAATAGTTCGGAATGAATTTTTATCAGTACAAATAATTTATTTATTTACTTTTAATTTGGAAATTACATATGTTTACTGGTATCATGGCGTTTACTACTCAACAAAAAACATAGTCTTATTACTTGTTTCTATAGAATTCCCTAGATGCCTTGAGCAAGCCTTTTTGTAAAGAATATAGCTTACTTAGCAGCTCAGGAAAAGCTGTGACAGATTTCAATTCACTTCAAAGACTGTTTTTCTGTTGCTTGAATAAATATTGAAAATGAAGATAGTATTCTGTGACAAATATATACCCTGTTAAATATAGAGAATATAACTTACATAAAAATTCTAAGCACATATTTTGCCAGGGCCCTACAATGAAACCCATGACAAAATATGTCTGACTTAAATTCTATTCTGGCGTATATAAATATGACACACTAAAAAGAGGGTCAGACAACTAACAGCTGTGGTAAAGTAATTTTTTATAGAGTTGCTCAATTCACAGGAACCTTCCTAGTTTTCTAGGCATTTACTGCAAATTAAAATTGTATATCAGAGTCTAAAAGAAAAATCCTAATTGCATGAACTGTGGGGATGCTGCAAGATTTCAGGCTAGTGACAGAAACTGAAATTTCTAGACTTCTATCTGTGCTGCAGTTCGATCATTCTAACAGTGACAGAAGAAAGAGAAAGGCTCAGAGACAAAGAAAAATGTGGGTTTGGAAAAAAAAAAATACTGTCTGGTCAGAAACACCACTGTATAAGAAATCATAAATCTTTTTCTTTGTTTTTCTTTCTATCATGTCAATCACAGTAACAGTAAAGTCCCCAAAAACTTAGGCATATGTGTTACAAAGCCATTAACCAAGCAAAACACTGGATGCATTCATGTAGTCATTTTTAATTTTAACTGGTATTTTAGAAAGCTGTGGGCAGATATAAGAGTTCTGTAGTGTTCTGGTTTTTTAGTGTATTTTGTTTTGAGGATTTTTTGGGGGGGTGGTTGCTTAGGGGTTTTTTTTTTTTTTCAGGTGTTTTGAATGCTTGTTTTCCCCATTTCACATTTCAGTTCAGTTCATATATGAAATTAAAACAAATAAATAGTAATTCAACTATTAAATTTAAACATTTGATTCATGTTTGCCTAAACCATGGAAAGTGATACAAGTTTTGTAGAACTGTGAAGGAAATAAAGGTGTATTTCTCTCTTGCTTTGAGTTTGACTGTAGTACCCAGTTCCTGAAAGTAACGCTTTGATATGGAGTTCACGTGTAGGATCATGCATTAAGATGGAAATTATCATCATTTCATTACACTTAGAGATTTGTTTATACAGACATTGTAAGCGGGATAGATATAATAATAGATAATATCTAGGAATACCTATAGATAATAGAAAATAGATAATATTATTTAAAAGCTAGGCCAATAGATCTAACTTTCACTTTGTATACTTTCAAGGGGTATCAAATGCCGTTACATATATTTTTTCTCATACAAGCCTTTATTTCTGAATTGTATATATTTCTAATCAGAAATTGTTTCTGTTTAGACTTTTGCTTTCAAAGGAGAAGTAAGATGTGCTGAATGTTAGGTTGAATTCTTAATGTAATCTTGATTCTTTTAATCTCACATTGTTATGCAAAACTCGTGGTTAGTTATTCTTTCTTGCCTTCATGTCTAATGACTTCATAAGTAGACAGACAAGGCAAAAGTTGCAGTGGTTCACAACTCCATTGCTGTGACTCCATTACTAGAGTTGCAAAAGTCTTTTAAAGAGAGTCTTAATTTCATAAATGTTTTGAAAAATTCCTAACATGTCCAATTTTATGTAGGAAACTGAAACTACTTTCTGGTATCATGCTAAGTTGGTTGGTTGGGATTTTTTTCTGTCACTTTTTTGTCTTGGTTGGTTTGGTTTTTTTGTGTTAACTGTATTGGTATTTTTCTGGCTTTTTCTGAAAACACAACTCAGAAAGACCACCTCTCGTTTCATGTTTTTAGATTAAAAATAAGTTGTATGTCTATTGTTGTAGCTATGTCTACTATATTTGCATTTTTACATAGGTCATTTTTCATGAGGGGATTTATGGGACATATTACTTACACAGGTGACAATGTATTAGAAAAAACCCAACCAAAACAAACAAACAAACACAAACAAAAACCCAAAAACAAAACCAAGACTTGTATTGTGTTTATAAAATCCCTGTGGGTTTATGGAAGAAGAACGGGAGCAAAGAAAATTCATTCCTATAATAGGTATGAAAAAAATTGCTTAAAAGCTCATGTCTTTCCACTTGAACTTACATGTAAATTTTTAAAATGAGATTGTATAATAGCTGTATAGAATGCAATCTTATTGCTTAATAATGTATAAAATGCATAAAATATAGATAATGATACTGAGGTAATAAAATAAATAATTTTTTAATAAAATAAAACTGATTAAAGGATGAGAAAAGCCTGACTGCTTATCATTCCTGTATACAGGACATGATAGAAAAGGCTTGGGCTTTTTTTGCACACAATCCAGAAGACATTAAAATAAAGAAATTATCTTTGAGTTGCTTTGTTGTTTTAACAGTTCAGAGCTAAATCCTTTTTCTTTTATGGTTATATTTTGTGTCACATGTGCAAATTAAAAAAACAAAATACCTTAAGTCAAGTTCAGTACCAATATTTCACAATAATTTTATAACCTTCTTTGCTGCCCCATCCACTTCAGTTTTAAAACTTTGTATATAGAGAAAAAATTAACCCTTAATCCTGAATACTCACAATTTCCTTTTTTTCAGAAATTATTTTCTACCTGAATATCATTATTCTACCAACGTTTCAAACTTAAAAAAAAAAAATCTTCCAAAAGAAATATATAGTTTTAATTTACATATTTAATTATAAATCATTTGCCAACATATTGCATCTTAGTCATTATGGGAATTTTTTTTCAATTGTAACCTTAATGGTTTTGTAAGAAAGCTGCAAAACATGAATGGCATACACCTTTATGACAGTTTTACAGAGATATAATGAGTGCAGGCTGTTATTTATGAAAAAGTACCAAGTTATTTGGTACCATAAACCTTTAGTTATTACATTGTGTGTGTACAGCAAAGCTGATTTCCGTTCAGACCTTGAACAGACAACTCTAGTTAATTATTCCATTTTACTATGTGACATTTTTCCTTGGAAAAATAAAATATTATTGGTTTTGTTTGATTTTGGAGGTTTTTTTTCCTTTTCTTTTCTTTTTTTTTTAAGCTTTCTGGGAAGTAAAGTTATAGCATCCTTTTAATTTTATTTTTATGGCTATTTGTTGACATCTAGTAGACATGCCTCCTTTGATTTATTTGGAAATGAAATTTTACAATATTTCTCATTATACACACTTCATGAAAATAATGGCAGACAGAGAAAAGTACAAAATGGCTTGATTTTTTTGTAAATTTGTAACGGCAGTTTTGAGTCAGGGCAATATAAATGTTTCAGTCTTATTGTAGTATAGCTATTAATTCTAACATCCATGGTGTGTTTCTGGATCTTTTTACCATGTTCACAGGCTGTAGCCAAAAAAGTTGTCTTTTTGGTTGGTTGGTTGGTTGGTTGGTTTTTGAGGGGTTTTGGGGGATATTTTTTCCCCGTTAGGTGTCAGATGCAGTTACTTCTTTCATTTACAGTATTGGTCTCAGGATATAGTTTGTCAGTTTTCATTCACTTCACATATCTGTGCCATCCTAGACTGAAGTAATCTACCAGACTTCTGACATTTTAGAAAGAATTTTAGATAAGATATATCCATCAACTAATCATGAAAGACTCTCAAAGTACATGAAAATATTGTTTTAAGCAAATAAAACTTTGACAGGAGTGGCAAAGTGATGTAACCATCACTCGTTGACTGTGTAAGGAAAAATCTAAGAGATCAAGGACAAAAGTTGTTTGATTCAGAATATTAAGAGCAGAAGTATTTGAAGTATTCTGTCACAGTGATTTTTGGCATGCCTTGACATGTCATAAAGTCTGCTGTAACAGTTTGTGCAGCATCCAAAGGCAGATCCATGTGCTAGAAGTTGGACTGGTGACAGATGCAAGTTTTCACTTCCCTAGTTTGACATTTGAATTCAATATCATTAGCTTCTCTAGAAGCTTCTCCTGCACACGTTGCAAGTAATTTGACACTTTGAATGAACAAAATAATACATACTTAGATAGTAACTCATCTGCCTTGCAGCTTCAGAGGTTGCTTATGAAAAGCTGAAACTGTACTGACATTATAAAACAGAGATTTAGAAAGTATTCAAAGTAGCCATACTGCATAAACTTTCTATTATTCATCCTCATACATATTATCTAGGACAGCACACTGATGATACAGGAGTTAGCACCTTCCTTTCAGCAGATAGCACCACTTTGTTACTATTATTTTATTAAGTATATACTTACTTTTGTGTCTCACACCTACACAGAATGGAACACTCAAGATTTGTAGATGCCTGTGGTCAAAATAGAATGACAAAAGCCAAAAGGATCAAAAAAAAAGCTCAGAAAGTGTTTTAGCAAACTACACATTTGGAATGGAATTTGGTAGATATTTTGCCCTAATAAAAATAAAAGAATAAAAAGAAGGAGGGAACAAATTGAAAATTAAAGGGAGATGAGATAGAAGAGGAAAGGGTCATCAGTCCTGGGTTCAGCATCTATCTGGCTGACAGAGCATCCAAGGTCCTGGTGGTGCCAGCTGAGCTTTATGGGGATACCTTCTTATAGAAAAGTTTTCCCTGCCCTGGGATTAGATTTTTCTCTCTTCTTGTAAATGAATGGGCATTTACAGTCCTGTCTTCCTGTAATCAGGATGCACAGGCACAAAGACCAAAAGATAGAGAAAATCCTGAGATTTCTTGTAATCTGTTCAGGCTCATATTTTCACATTGCAATAGAGACAACAAACTCAACCGTAGCTAATTCTTGTGGTGTACATAGGTGTATATCTTAATTAGCAAATGGCATTCACTGAAAATTTATGACTTGCCCTGGAAAAGTGGAAGGACTATTTGCAACCATCCATTCATTTACCTCCAGAAACAAAAGAAGGCCCTCCAGTACCGTACCAAAATTTCATACAGATGTTACACATCCAGAAAGCACATGAGCTTGAAGAGTGCCTAGAGTATAAAATTTTATACTGGCTCTCACTGACTTTTTTTTCTTCTCATTGCCTGTCTGTCTCCAGATCTTTCCTGTCCTCTGTTCCAAACTCTCTCTGATTCACAGATTCTTGTTCTACTGTCCTCAGTTCTGTGAACTTAATATTATGGAATTTATTATATTCTGAAATTTTTCTGACATCTGATTAGGTTCTTGCCTCAAAACTTATGCTCTCATATCTTTTGCTTTTCCTGATTCCTCCTTTGAGCTTAATGCTCTGATGGCATTCAGATATTTCCCCCATGAACTTTCATCATATATCCATATGTTCTCTATGCCTCTCTGTCTCTTTCTTAGTCTCTGCAAGCATGTATAGAACCACTGATGCATACTGCTCAATGTATTTTGGTAGTTTAGCTGATTTCCTTCAACACAGCATTTCCCTCTTGCAGGTTGTCAGCAGTCACAAGATTAAACTTTGCTCAGCACCATGAAGAGAGACAAACTAGCATTAGTAATGGAGAGAGCAGACTGTGTCAAAGTGTATCACGTCTTCACACTGCTAGGACTGGGACTTGAGAGATGAGTGGAATTGAAAACTCCACTCATCAGGCTGAACTGCCTGAACTCTGAACTGCCTGATTCAGAGGGTGCTGATCAGCAGCAGCATGACATCCGTCTGAAGCCCAATCACTAGTGGTGTATCCCGGGGGCCCCTATGGGGACCGATTCTGTTTTTACATCTTCATTAATGACATTAACACTGGGGTGTGAGGAGTGCACCATCAGCAAATTTGCAGCCAAGACAAAACTAGGAGTAGTTGATAAACCTCTGGGTGCATTCTCAAAATTCTTTCAGAGGGACCTTGAATGGCTGGAGAAATGGGTAAGCAGAAATCTTGTAAAGCTGAGCAAAGGTAGGAAATGTAGGGAGGCAGCAGTGCCAGGCTGTTTTGCACCTCTTCTAGCTGATACTTTTCTTGTAGGTGGCAAAGTAGGTTAGTCAGTTTGATGCCTTTCTGTGTTACCCCAGAAGAGTTCAGAGGGTTCTGGTTTTGAGTTCAAAGAACTATAAATCAGAGTATCTTTTTGTGAAATTTATTCTGATTTAGGAGACAACAAAATTATTATGTTTTCTGAGGGTTTTTTTTCCCTTTTATTTTCTTCAGCTTCAGTGTTCCTCCTCAATGCTCCTTTATTATGTTTTTTGAACAGGAACTAAAATGGTGACTTATGAAATACCCATCTGATTACCTTTAAAAGATTTTACTTATAATGATGCATACTTGATGCTTTTTTTATAATGCAAATGGGATAGGATGACAAAACCTCAAAGAGATATCTTGTGGAAAAAGTATATTTAATAAATTTATCTCAGTAGGTTGTCTTCATTTTGATAGGTCCTTTGATTTCATGTGACATTTTTCAGTGAACCATAGACTGTCCAAACATAAAAGAAATTATTTCCCAAAAGAATAATGTAGAAAATGTCTTAAAGAAGCATCAACATCTTGCAACTGGGACAGAATCACCATCCACCAACTTCTTTTTTATGGTAACAAAGTGAGGATATGACAGCTAACATCCTGTATCAATGTATGACCTTGCAGTCTTGTCAGTTAGAAAGCACAAGAAAGCCAGAAGAGCTACTTATTTTCTATGAATGTATTATGGAAGGAAAAAAGCTAACATTTTAAAATCACAAATGCTACTGAGTAACCTAAAAATGAAAATTTAGATCAAATCACACTTCATCTAAGCATAGAAATGTCTTACAAGGATGAGACTAGAATTGTTTCAAATTTCAATGTGATTGGTTTCTCTTACAAATAACATTTCAGAAAACATATTTATGTATAATTGCCCAGTATCCTACCTGCAACTTCATTTTACCAAAAATATCTAATAAATTAAGAAGTTAACTGTAAAATATTGCAATTATAATTTTAGAACTCAGCAATAACTGAGCCATGATTTAAGCCATTATTTGAAAAGATATCTTTGAAAGATGTCAAAAAAGCTACCTCAGTTTGTGATATCTGTCCAAGGTCTCATTTAGTAAACAGGAGGAGATGAATGAAAACACTAAGCACACAGAAAGGTATTTGAATGTGCCTGACTCTGAGCTCAGGTTTCCTGGATGAGAACCAAATGTCTGATGCTTCCAGTCATCTGAGACACACAGCATAGAAAATTCTGAAATTCCCTACAGAGAAGGGCTCAATGTTTTAAGATAGATGGACAGATGGACAGTTAGAAGGACCACTGTTCTTGTAGCTAGTGACTGATTAGAATATTTTCCTGCGGTGCAAGAGAATTGTATTTGAATTGCTACAGCTTGAAAATGGACTTGAACTATATTTGTGTCTGCTTCTTGGTTAAATACCACGCTTTATGCAGAAGACCAGATCTTCTTCTGCTTATTAATCTGTCACTTTGTGTTGGCCACAACATTTTCAGTCTGCACTACCCTTACAATTCAAAAGCCAAGTAGTGTGTGGAATGGAGCTTTGAATTTCACCTCAGTGTTGAGTTCCTCATCTCTTCTCAGTTGCATCAACGACCTCTTGGATTCACCTAGGAATCTAGCTCTTGCCTGAAAAATTTTATTTTGATATGTTATGAACTATAATGATGTATTATTAAAATATTTTTATAACCGATGGTATAAATATATAACTAAGAGAGTCAATGGCTTCTTTCAATTTTTTTTTTTTTTTCATCATATAGTCCTTTTCTTAATAATTTTTAGTGGTAAAACTGTGATGAGATAGGCAGTTGCTACGTTATAAGAGAATTCAAGGAAGAGACTACCAGTCACTTATTTAGTCACTCTCTTATTTAGAATTTTTCTTATGGCCTAGAAACAGTGAGATAATTACAACAGCTACAAGGAATACAATAATAATTATTAAGAGTTTGTCTAGTTTTTTGCACTTTATTCTAAATCGTTGTTACCAGTGAATAAAATGGCATGACAATCATCTTATATGTGTGTTGTTCTTGCATATTTTCTTCAGAAACAGGCCTTTGTGTCAGGTTTTATGCTAGTAGGGATTTATTTTTTCATATATACTGCTTTCTATATGGTTATATATGGTTTAAGATTGTTGCATACGGTACCAGTACACATACGGTGCTGTATATAACAATGAAAGCAAGCCCAGAGCTATGCATGCTACACCTGGAGCCGAAACCCCTGTGGTTCCTGAAAAAAAATTATCTCATTTTTCTTATAATTTCCAAAAAGTACCTTTCCTAGTAAAGGTAGACTTTTACCTTTACTGTGGAAAACACTGTTACACAAGTTGCTCACTCTAGCTGTTTTTCAGAGTTTCAGACATATTTAGCTGTTCTTCATTCTAGTTTTAAAGAACATGTTCTGAACTTGATAAAAATCTGGTTGCCTGAGAAATGTGATAAACCAAAGAGAGTGAAAAAACCAGACCTAAGGCACTTAATCAATGGGAAGCAAATAACTGGAATGCAGTAAAGTCAAAAAAAGATATCTAGTTGACTGATGGTAATTTGTTCTGAGGTTCTAGTACTATGTGAAAGAGTAAGAGGCTACACACTGAATATTAAAACCCAAATATTGCTGTAGACGGCACAGTTGTGAATGCACAAGAGGAATTGGGAGAAAAAGCCTGTGGGCCAAGAAAACTTGCCTATAGAAGGGCAACTTCAGTGATCCAGTTATGGAGGAAAAGGTTTGCAAAACAAGAACTGAGGGCTGGCTGATAGAAACTGATGAAATCATCAATGAAGAAACAATAGCATATAGTATAAATATATAGTATATATATATATGTGCCCACCTATTTGACTGATGTATACACCAGGCAACTAGGGGGTTATTACTCTGATAGGATTAAATAAGAGGATAGTAATCTGAAAATAAACTAAATTGAAATTATCATACAGTGATGCCTATTAAGTGGAATCTCTGAGAACTATAGAAACATCACTTTAGAGGTTTTTGTCCTCACCTGGCCAGTTACTTCTGTAAAGCTTGTAAGAATATAATATTTTTCTGCTTTTCTCTTGCTGTATGAGTTTTCAAATGGAAAGCACATAAAGCAAGTGTGAAATGCTATTATGTAGGTTTCACAGTATTGGGCAGGGGCCCTTATGTAATAAGTAATTTTTCTACAAGTATCCAAATTACTTTTAAGGTATTTTTCCTTACTGTCAGGGAAATTTTTTCGCTTTGGTTTTCATGTCACGCCCAAATGACATATGTAGCCATATATTCAAATGTTCCTAGGACATCCTAGTTCCATGATATCTCAGTTTAAAAGAAGCTAAGATGTCTATCTGGACTAGGAAGTGGGTCTCTTCCCAAAAAAACATTGCAACCTTTGAAATTAAGAGACTTTAACTAGAAAATGTATAGAAAAGGATAACAGTATGTATAAAAATGTGTAGAAAAGGATTCTTTACTACAAAGATATATAGCCAAACCCAGACCAGAACAGCAACACCATAACCAAAACTTCCAAACAAGTCAAGTCCTAGCTCTGCCCCTTCGATGCGGTTCTATTTACAGACAGCAGGAGGCCGTGCCACGCCTCGGGGGGCAGTGGCTGCGCTGACTCACAGGCTCCGGCGAGGCAAAAACAGTGGCCAGGGAGAGGCATTGGCTCCAAAACTCATGAGGGAATGGTGGCTACAGGGACGGGATGAGATATTTCCCGTGGACAGCGCAAAGACCCTCTGTCCAAACAAAAGTTGGAGGAGGCGGGGAAGGGCAATAACTCTACTGCAGATGATGTTGGCCCCTCAAGGAGTCTGCAGTGAATCCAGGAAGCAGCAACTGCTCTCTCTGAAGAATGACACGTAGCACACAAGGTTGGGGGGCAAGTCGGAAAGATCCTGTAGTAGGTAGTGGGGGGCTGGGCTTCAGCACGCCATCTCATCCTGGCTCTTTAACTTCCACACTGCTGAGTTGGTGAGGGAGAGAAAAAAAATTCCATGAAAGGTTTTGAAACTGTAATGCATGTATATTCAAATTGTGCTGTCAAATGATTGAGAGGCATTTTCCTTTCATGACAGTCTGACTTTCTCGAGAAATTTGTTGCCAAGTACCAAACAGAAACTGTTCAGTTAGAGAAAGGGAAAATAGTTTGTCACATAATGGCATAGATCCTTCTCTTGTGGTGTTGACTCAGCACCAAGCCTGCCAGATTTCAAGAAGAGTTTGGATGATACTCTCAGGCCCATGGTGTGACCTTTGGGGATGGTTCTGTGCAGGGTGAAGAGCTGGACTCCTTAATCCTTGTGGGTCCCTTCCAACTCAGCATATTCTGTGATTCTGTTATGTCTCTGGTTTAAACACAGACACAGCATCAGGTTTGTATTTGATTATGATACTAGACTATCATGCAAATACATTGTGACTGCTTCAATTATGCGTGCAAAGTCAGTTCAGTATTTAAAATTCCATTACACCAAGGCAAACCCACTGTCACCAGTGAAGATACAAGGATACAATCCAGAACAGAATCTGGCCTCAAATGTTAAAGCTATTAAACAGAAGGAAAAAACAAAATTACTCCTGTAAAACATTTGGGTCCTTCCTCATATGGCCGTTCTCCAATCTTATCACAGCAAAAGCACTCTTCACCCTGTTTAGAGAGGTAGTAATTATTCCTTGTCAATTATATTCTCAATCACTGAACTATAAACAGCTGGTGGTGCATAACCATCATTGCAGTTTAAAATTATAGTACCCTTTCTTCTACTTTTTTTTTTTTAAATTTCCACATGTTCACTAAATTTCGTGCCATAAAAATATTTTATCCTGCCTTTAAAACTGCTAAATAAAACTAGAAGAAATGATACAACAGTCTGAAATTATAATGATGGTTATGCATCACCAGCTGCTTGTAGCACAGTGATTTAGTGTCTAATCGACAAGGGATAATTACCTCTCCCTGTATAAGGTGAATTGTCTTGTCAATCTCTCCATACCACTCCTGCATACATTACAAAATAAAGTTGAGGAAATCATTTGATTTTAATTTTAATTTTGATTTTTAATTTAATTTTTCAGTATTTAATTGTCCCAAATGTATAAAATAAACAAGTTATTAATTTGTTTTCAAATAATATATTATTAATAGTAACTAATGAGAATATTTGTGATGCCTAAAAGGGAAGGAAAGAACTTTCTAGAAAACATTAGTATAGATAAAATAGAGAATAGGTCCTTTAATTAAAAGCATTTTTAGGTGCAATGAATACAAAAGTGCATAATATATATGAGGTTCTTATAAATCTATAACACTAATTAATTATCATATCTAATGGATACATCCAACCAGAGAATTCTCCACCGTCACAACCTCCCTCAGGTCTGACTCTTGTCATGCCTCCCCAGAACTGAGCTGGATGTGTCAAGACCCCCTACTTTCTCACCATCACATGCCGCCTTTGGAGCTTCTCCAAGATTTCTGGGCCTTCTGCTTTGGCTACAATGATGTCTATTATGTCCTATGTATGTGTCCCAAAAAAGATGTCCTTGGTAAAATATTTTTCCTTGGAAAGAACATTAAACAAAGTTTTGAGAATTTTGAATATTTAATATAAAGAGTGAGAAAGCAGGTTTAATAACTATTAACTGCTATTTTATAGTGTTATAAGCTATACAGCTACATTAAAAATCTATATGCTGCAAGTCTTAAGGATCATTTAGACTTTGAAAACTTTGGGCTATTGCAAGTTAAGACATGCATTTTTGTCTACATAGTTTATTCTAATTTTACAATATAAAAAAAATCACAGTTTCATACTTTATATTTTAGCAAGCATGGTTTTCTCTACAAGACTGACATGAGAGTCATCTATAGAATACCTCATGCACAAAAAGGAAACTACTTAAAATGGAGTTTCTTTTAACTGGGAACTATCTAACAAATATGACATAACATGTTTCCTTATACTGTCATACTACTGACCCTAGGGAAGCTGTGGAGGAGGTTGGAACCTAGTGGAGTGTCCAAACTGGGACATCTAAAATTTCACAAAGTGGCAAATTAAATCTTAAGCCATAGGATCATATCAAAGAATAGCAAAAAGTCTGAGTGTACCTTTAAAGACAAAGACACTGATTCTCTTATTATTTCTACCATTTTCAGTGAAGAAAAGTAAAAAGCCTCTCAGAAGGTAATTGGGATCAAAGTCTGATTGAGGGTTTCATTATTTAAATAATATGTTTTCATAGAACTGATAACTATAAGACAATGATAAATGTGACTCATTAATGTGATAAAAAATTGTCACTTCAGAAAGCTCACTCGATGTAAATTAGCAACCTTTGTAAAAAGGTTCTAATTCTGTGCTCGTGTTCCAGCATCAGTGAGAGAATAAACAACTAAATCAGCTTCTCTGAAATTCTTATGCTCTTTCAGATTTTTGCTAGTTCTAAACAGGTTCATATCAACTAAGTTGCCTACTGATTTTGAAATCCAGCCTTTACAGAAAGTTTTCTCTTACACAAAATACTTCCTTTAACAATAAAATGTCATGTATTGACATTGTTTGGTTTTGTTTGTTTGATTGATTTGACTTGTTTGCTTTGCTTTGCTTATCTCCCACAGGGTTTTCCCATGTTAATACTAGCATGATTTTCCAATAGCAAAATCATCCCCCCCACCCCCCCCCCACCCCGTAAGGACTAATGAATTTTTACCTTAGTCCTTTCTTTTAAGATACTTTCCTGTATCTGGAAAGTATCCTCAGCTGTGAACTGTCTCAAAAGTTTTGAAAGCTAGTCACTCACACTAATTGATAAATGTCTGTGGAATATGGAAATGTTTGCTTCATTAGGATTGTCTGGCGAAGAACCTGTTAAATGGGATATTGAGAAAAAGGTGGAAGTCATAAATATGCATAGAGACACAAACTTAAACTACTATAGTAGCAGAAGTAAAGACAAGAAAAAAACCCAATCAGCCATACTATTTGGTTGGCAATTAAGAAACTGCTGGCAAACCTGGTCATTGCAATGGGCAAGCCACATAAATATAGCAGCACATGTGTTCCATCTTGCCTTTTCTCTTGGGACCTTCTATTGCCATGTGAAGCCTAGACTTCCATAGAACTCTTTGGTGCTAGCTATTTAATTTTCTTGTTCTAATATCTTCCTTTACTCCTTTCTTTCTTTCCCTAATCTTTTTCTTTCTTTACTCTTCTTTATGCTTCCTTAATCTCTTCTGAGTATCTTTAAACTGATAGGTTGTATTTTACTAAGCTGGTGGATACTCTGTGGTCCCTTCTGCCTTGTATGTTACCCCTGTGAACCTTTTGCAGAAATGCCTACTTTCTCACTAAATCAAAAGACAATCTCTTGGGAAATTGTATGTGCCTTTTCTTAAAGCAACCTCAAGGTATTAAAGAACAAAAAGGCTTTGCAAAAAGTTCAATGACTAATTATTTTAGAGCCTTAAATAAAAGTAATAGTCCCAGTGCAGCTTGAAGCTTCAGGACTGGGGTGCATAGGTGTGTAGCGTGCACTCACCAGCAGACTCTTCATAATCTGCGAAATGAAACATCTTCCTCAGAAAGACAATTCCTCCCACCTTAATGTGGATGGCTAAACTAGGTCTGATAAAAGTATGCCTCTGTATAAAACAATTTAATAGGCTTTTTCTTCAGAAAGCATAGAGGCTCAACCCTGCTGACCATTTTTTGAGATATATATATTAAATTAATTTTGAAATGGTTTTAGTGTTGCTCATGCTTAGCTAGACCTCTTCAAGTAATTTCCTGCTGATGAAAGAATTTGCCCAGGCCAATGTAGATATGTGCAAGAATTTATTTGTTGGAGCAACTCTTTAAACCACCATTCTCTATTCTGTCTTTCCCTTAAAAACAAACAAAACCACCAATAAAAACAAACAACAACCAACCAAAAACACAGGAAAAAAACCAACAAAGCAAAAACCCCCAAAACATTAAAAAGAGGGCTTTATTGCACTACTTATTTTTTAATTGTGAAGATGTCATACCAACTATTATTTTTAAATGTTCTGAAAATTACCTTGTTGTATACAGATAACACACACAAAAGGTAATTAATATCCCGACATCCTATCAGTGGAACAAACATCCAAAGCCTT